>JAOBAS010000072.1:12721312-12744515 GCA_025311575.1 Elanoides forficatus | reverse complement strand
TAGGAGCAGCCAACAGAAAAGCCATTTAAAATAAGCAAATAATTTGGAGAGTGCAAATCTGGGTTTGGAAAACGTACTGGGTGGGTGTCCTGCAGGATGGCACTGACCTGTCACCTGGTCCATCCCTATGTCCAGATTGTTGTCATTCTAAACAGCAGATCTTTAAAGGATCCCTAAAAGGGCTCAAGCTCCTTAGAAGAGGAAACACCCCCCCCTTCCTTTTTTTTTTTAAAGGTATCTCCTTGGTTCAGAAAATTATGCAAACACCCTTGGACCCAAGGACATCATCCTGTGCCACTGACAATCACACTGGCTGACTCCGGTTTGTCCTGTCCAGCCACCTCTTCTTTACAAGCAGGATGGTATGCATTTGTCTAACAGGCTTCACAAGAGAGTTCCATTTCCACTAGGCACGTTTTTTGCAGAGTTGCAGTGGTGTTTGTTCCCATCTCATTCACTGATCTCCCCTGCAATGCTCAGTTCTGCTTGTCTCCATCAGGTTTAAATCTATTTAACCTGAGGCTCTTGCCTTTGCAAATAAGCATTTACCTTTTCTACCTGATTCTTTACAAATTTAAACATTCAACTTGTAGGGAGCTCAGCCTTAGCCTGATTCTCTCAAGTTTCCGATTTTCTCAAGTTTCCTCTTGTTCTGTAGCCAGTACTGTTATCAGTTTGTAGGTGGAAGCGGTCTGTTGCTAACAGGAGGTCTAGTATGTACCCTGAGAGCCTCTTTTCATCCCCCAAACAACAAATGCCAGTTTTTAGGCCTGCAGTTTGAACCATTTACACCTCTTATTGTCCTAATATTCTGTAAACATCTTTTCAATCCACTTGTTCCAATTAATGCAAGAACTTACTAGCACAGGTCCTGTTTGGGCGCTCGCACAACGTTTTAGAAGTTTGGTTACAAATTTATCACTATAGACTCATTAGCAAAGGATCAGTCCCCGCGTCACGTTAACTTTATATACATGTAATCTCGGGAATACTCACAACTCGACCAGATCCTGCCAGCTACGCCAGATGGTAAGGCATCCAGATGATAAGGGATCCAGCCGCTCCGGCCCGGGGGTCCCCCTGCCTGCGATGCGGCTGCCGCTTTCGCGGGGGCAGGTTCAACCAGTCTCAAAGCTGCACATGTAGCCCAGAGACAGACACACAGGGGACACTGATACGGCCGGTCACACAGGCGGACACGGACAGGACGCTGCCTTCAGCAGCACCTACACGCAGGACCCGCGTGTAACATGAACACAGGCAGCCCCGCAGTCCCCGTCCTCCTCTTCGGCTGGTGGAGGCAGAAGGTCCCCGGTGCAGGCGCACACGCATCCCTCGAAACGGGTACGGCCCCTCTGTCCTGTCGGCAGCCCTGCCCGCATCCCGTCCGTCCTGCCCCCGCCCCGACCCCCTTCACGGGTCCTTCGCTCGCCGGCTGCCCCGCCTGATGCACCGAGCACACACGCACTCACACGCTCGTCCCACTCTCCACTCCAGCGGACCTTTGTAAGACTTCACCTTTTCAGGCAAAAGGAAAGCCACACTGTTTCGGCGGCTGCCGGTTTCTGTTTTGTTTTGTGTGTTTGGGTTTGGTTTGTTTTGTTTTTATGGGGGGTGTGGTGTTGGTGTTGAGGTCTTTGTTTTGAACTCCCCCTTAAGATGCTTTACTTGATCTTTCCTTTTTTCCCTGAGAGCCTCTCTAACTTCTGGTTTGGGATCCTGTTTTTCTTTCGGAGGCCTCCTCATACAAATTGATACATCCCGCTGAAACTGGGGTACCTTGGGTCCTCCCGACTCCAAGGCGCTCCCCAAGTGCACCATTTTATCTAAGTTAGGGTACCTTCTATAGGAAACTTACCTGCCTGCAGGTTTTAGGAGAGCAATACGTACACGCAAAACATCCTAGAGTCCCTGTTGGGGTACCGGCACTTCCCCTGGTTGTCCGGTCCCCGTTTTCACACATTTCGGTGAGGGGACCCGTGCCTCCTGGGTATCAGCTCTCGGTCTCTGCTGCCGAGGTGTCTCTCCAGCCCGACGGACGCCAGAGACGTAAAAGAACGGAGACAAACCCGCGGGAGGGCCCTCCCGGTCGCAACGCCTAGCCCAAGCCCACCGTGCCGGTCGAGGTCGAGCCGGTAGCGGTAGCATCGGCACCCGGGGCGGGGTGGTCCGTGCTGGAAGCCGGCGGCTGGGCTCCGGACCGACCTGTACAAAAGCTGGGGTGTAGCCGCCCCCGCTGCAGGCGGTGCTGGGCCGAAGCCCCAGGAGGGGTTTCGGGAGGGGCCGTGCTTCTTTCCGAGGGGCGACAGGGGCTTTCGGCAGGGAGCGGCCGTCCGTCCTCCCCAGCCGAGCGGGACGTGGGAGCCCAAGCAACGGCACCGCCTTTCGGCCCGAAATAACGGGAATTCAGCTTAGATGGGGTCAGAGCGGGATCAGTTTACTGCCCCAGGAGAGACCGCGGAGCAGCAGCACGACATCCTCCGCTGATGGGAGCTCTGCCCAAACGGGGCAGTTACGGGGTTTATATACCTTTAGGATAAACAGCCGGTTCTTCACCGAACCCTGTTAGATAAGCAAGCGGGAGGTGGTAAATAACAACAGCGACTGAAATCCCTCAGACAAGGAGGCTCTAGACACTATATCCTTTTACAAATAATCCATTCCTTTGTTAATTAAATGGTGCTGACTGGCAAGGCCATTAGCTGCAAAAGGTTCTTAACTAATGAGGACTGCAAAAGCCTATTGGACATTAACTGTTTCACTTCCATACATTCCTATTGTTGTTCAACAAGGAGAGGTAATCTTGCCAATGTAGAGATTTTGCCAATATCTTATTTATAAAATAGTGATACAGGTGCCAAAACTCAACTGATCTAAGTCTTACAGTTCTGCTGAAGCACGTGGAGCTGCACGGACTCATAAGGCAAACGGATTTTCAACCACTTCTTGTAAAGCAGCTTCCTTTGTAATTCTGTTTTCAGAAGTAGAAATCAAAGTGTCACTGCTGCCTTCTTGAAGGAAGGCGTTCAGCAAAGCGTTAGACATCTAGACTTCTTGTCTTTGCCAGTAAAAGGAATGATAATGTTGCAACTGAATTTGTATTTATACATATATACACATCAGTTAGGCAGTTACAAAGATTGCTGTGGTGGAGTGTTTAAAAGACTGATGAATCACGTCGGTTTTAAACTCTAAAAAAAAGCTTTATTAAATTAATTCATTAGCAACATGGCCCTTCATAAAGATCAGTTTTTACACAGTATTGATCATCATAACTATGTATGAAAAGTTGTAAGTCTTCCACACTAATGTCCTGAGTGAGCTATGAGGATGCAATACCAAGGGACTGATGCCATACAGTTAGGGCTGATGGCTGTGGTACATGGTGGCACCTGGTCATGGAGGTCACGATGGTCAGGCCTGATAGCTGTTGGACAGGAGAAGCCAGAGCCAGAGTGGGTTTGTCGGCTTTTTTCTCTAGCTTTCCTTGCTGAGGCCCGATGGTTTTAGGCTATTGCCCCTTGCCTGAAAAGAGGGTCTCTGCTGTTACTGATGATCTTGTTTTCTTTTGTCTTGCTAATATTCCTGGTCTATTCATAAGGATGTCCAGCGTTTTCACAGTCCTCTCTGCTTATCTTATCCTTTTTCTGGCAGCTTTTGTTCCTGGATGTCCCTTCTGGGCAGCTGCACCCTGTATTTCCCACTTTGATGATCACCTTGCTCATACAGTTATGCAAAATTGTGTTTGGCTATGCCATTGTAATGTTAGAAAATACTTGGATACTATTGTTAGTTTGACTATTTTAGTACCTTTATACTGAGATTCAAGGTTAATTACATCCTTTTGGGTACATTTATAATTTAGACGTGTCACAGACCTCTGCTTTGCTACAGTAACTTTTATTTTTCTCTGGATGGTATGATACTATCTCTCCTGCCACACAGTACTTGCAAGCAGCCACAGCTGCACACACTGTATGTGCAGATGATGCACAGCCAAGTAAAATAAATTTTGCTCCCACAGCAAATTCATGATTATTGCTACAGGAAGCTCTTGCTTTCACCTGTCATTTCTACCTGCATGGTCTATGCGGCCAGCCATCATGGAGCCTATGTTCTCCTGATAGTTGCAAGAGGAAAAAAAATCTTTCATGGATATGATGGCAGGTTGGAAATAGCTGTGCTTCATCTATTTCTCTCACTGCTGCTTTGTCACTTCCATGACTGCCATGAAGAAAACCAGAAGGAGTTATAAGAATTTTCCATTTAAAGACCCACAGCTGTAGTACTTGCTAAGAGTTAACTCATTACTGCCACATTTACTGATTGTTCACTGAATCAGAGTTCATTTTGTTAGAATACAAAAATCAGTTTTGTACTTACAAGTTAAAATTGTAACCCTAGGGAATTGTGTTAGGTACAATGCATCATGATAGGTATAACCATAGAAACCTCATATATTTTCTATCGAATTTTGTGTTTAAGTGCTAACATTATGATTGAAACAATAGACAAAAGTGTAGCCAGGGGACTAGCTAATAGAGGTAATTGCAAAAATGCAGTTAAGTGATTAACTAGTATTTACTCATAAGTTTTGCAGTTCTTTGCTCTTATGACTAGCTGTTCCTGCAGCTAGATGAGAACAATGTTGAAATTGATCACATGTGGCTGAAATTGCACTAAGCTTAAAAATCAAAGAACAAGGACAAGAATAAAGACTTCAAGGACAGACAACAGAATCTCAAATGGGTCAGTGGTCATAAAAGCAGCCCTTCGACTCAAATGAATTCATCATTGCATGTGATCGGATGTAGGCAATACTGTGATAATCACTAATAATAATTTTTATGCATCTATATATTAATCTGATTAATATGTAATTATTACTCCATATAACCTGTTTGTGCTGAAGCTGTGGTGTGCACTGTAGGTGAAACTATCCCCTGTGCATCCACGGGGTGGATACCGTGATTTCGGTAACAATTTCTTCTATTTTTTTCCCTAAATGTTTTGATTTTAGTTTTTTGGGAGTGTAGTTTGATAGTGCTCTGTCAAGGCTAGCAATTTTACTAATAGAAAATGGATAGAAAAGATGTGTTTTGGAGAATGCATAGTGGAGTTATCAACAGTTATCAACAATGGAGTTACAGCAAAGCCAGGACAAACACCTGATTAATAAAATGGGTCACCTGCAAATCAGTGGTGAGTTGTCAGCTCCTTGAATAGACCAGAGGACTTACTCTCATGAAATAAGGGCAATAAAGATGCATTTACAACTGAAATGAAACTGAAAGTAGTTAAGAAAATATTTTAATACATAGAGGTTAATGCAGAAATTCAGTAAGAGGAAAGTCAATAGGAAAAAGTAGGCTGTACACTACCATGCTTTCTAACTTTATGATTTTTTAAAAAAATAAAAGCATTAAGTAGAAACTATTATGATACTTGGCAATCCAAACATTAATGTCAAAGAGATTACAAGGTAATTCTCATAGTCAAAAGGTCACACATACTTATTTAGTATTGAAAGAGTAAGGTCATACTGAAGTAATGAAGAAACTGCACAGAAAGTCTTGGGTGTTTTGTTCTTCAGTCAAAATCGATTTAACTGGCCATTTTGTTTGTTTATGGAGACCTCAAGTCAGCATGAAGACAGAGAAAAAAGCTTCCTCCCACTCCATGACCAGGAAAAAAAGCAAAATAAAATTAATGTAAAAAAGAACAAAAAATCCTGCCATCAATTCCTTTTTTCTTGGAGATTTTAAAGATTTTAATAGCAATAATGGCATCAAAGCTGATCTGACACTGAGTACTTTTCAAGTGCTACAAATACTTATTAGTGGGGATGCTTTTTACTGCTGAGCACAGCCTCTATGTATTCCCAGATTATTCTTACTGCAAACATTGTTAATAAGATGTAGCCCAGATAATTTTATAAGAAAAATAAAAAGTAATGATTTATAGATAGAACAGAGGACTCTCTTTATCAGACTATAAGAGCTTCCTCAGAACTAGAGTCAAAACTCTTGCTATCACTTATGCAAAATTTTATAGTGTCTCAAGTATTTGCTGCTGAAACCAGACTCACTAAATCAACCAGATTGTAAAACACAGGTGGACTTGTGTTTTGCTTGAAAAGCAACATGTACATGAATTTTATTTTACCTTCCACTGGGCAGTATCTGTAGGAAGGTGCCTTTGCAGATAGTCATTGGTCTAACAAGAAAAACCTGCCTGAATTATCCAACCTTTGAGGCTTTTGTCTTTCCACTGCACATTGTGTGCACAGAAAGCTTCATCCTAAGAGCTTGGTATTGCTGGTGGATATTTCTGTTTCAAGGTTTCTAGTTACTATTTGAGCTAGTATATTGCTTAGGAGCTTCTTTTGCCCTCAGATTCCACTGTTATTAATTTTGTTTGTCACCTGCTATTCTACATACTTTTTTGGTTTTGATACGAATGACATAGTGGTGCTGAGAATTTCCCCTTCTTGAGAGAAAACAAGCTGATATAAAAATATTCCAGTGTAATTAACTATGGAGAGTTAGCAGTGAAACTCCAATTCTTTCTCATGTTGGCT
Source organism: Elanoides forficatus (assembly GCA_025311575.1). Lineage (NCBI taxonomy): Eukaryota > Metazoa > Chordata > Aves > Accipitriformes > Accipitridae > Elanoides > Elanoides forficatus. The sequence continues at coordinate 12,737,935 of JAOBAS010000072.1, read as the reverse complement.
TTACTACATGGATGATTTCATGACAAACCACAGCAGAAACAACTCTTTTGTTGGCTCCAACCAAGACTTGGAAAGATCTTCAGAGTGCTACCACCCCTCAGGTGTGTGCTACAGAGAACAGAAATACATTGTCATGTAGGCATTTCCAAAATGCATAACTTCAGTTAAGCACCACTATATCCAACAGCAGGAAGCAAGCAGGGAGGTCTTTTTAAGTCCCTTAGGATGCAGCACAGCAGGCAGGTGCATTTGAATGAAAAGGAGAGAAAGATTTAAAAAACCCACTGTCTGTACTGTGTTTTCTCTTTGTCTGTCTTGAGCTTGTCTGACTGAAAGAAAGCACACAGAATATATTGACTCCAGTGATTATTGTGGTCATTTAAAAGTGAATGGTGAGTCTGGATCTGTCACTTTTGTAGAGTCTTTTAATCATAACTCCATGGAGTTATCATGAGAACAGATTCTTTTTACATCACAGGAAGTTTGCTTAAATAGCTTGTGCTTAACTATTGTTAAAAGATAGTATCAGAGCAGGACTTCTTAAACATTCAGTTTTGCTCTAATATGAAAACATAAAGGCCAGTGTGAGTAGGGAAAGAGAAAGATGGAGAAAGCCCAGCAGGAGACACCCAGCTGATGAGTGCTTTGCATTGCTGGAGAATGGCAGTAGGTTCTGTTTTGTTCCATCTGCTTTTAAGGAGAAAGGCTAATTTCTGGTGAAATAGGCTATGATGTATATACTTTTAAAAATATTCTTAGTCTTGATTCATTTCTCTGTCTACTAATTAAAGTTACTAGTTTTGAGAAGATCATGAGGCATTATCTGCTGTTATTATAGTCCTCCTGGGTATGACCTGGTGTATTAGATTAAAGGGGAAAACATAATCCTGAAAAAACAAGGTGCCTTTAAGAAGTCTTCAGATTTGTCCTGTCTCTGCAAGAAGGCCTTGATCTCTGAAGATGTCAAGTCTGCTACACTGGTGGGAGTTAAAAGGAACAGAAAGCACTGTGCAAGACTGAGTTTCATATTCAAGTCAGTTGTTTTGCCTTGGAGTCATCCAGACAGCAGAGGAGGATATAGGCTTTGCTTTTTCTGGACTGCAACCACTTTTTTAGTTAGAATAAATGAACAATGTCTTGGGATTGTTCATAATGGAGAGGAAATTAGGGATGAAAATTCCCAGAGTGGTAAGTGATAAACAACATAGTTTCTACCACAACTTACATTTTCAGTAATGTAAGTTTTGTAACTTTGCTTTAAACTCAAACCTAAATAGTAGAGTACCTGAAAATATAATGCATAATGAGAGAACATGTCACACCACCTGGAATATTAGCAGCATTGTGATGTTAGAGAAGCTGACTGGCATTAGGCTGGTATTGTATCTCCTACAACTAAGAGAAGCTCTAATTAGTGCCTGAAAATGGCAAGTGAGATGCACATTAGCCTTTGAAATTCTCAGTGAATGAGAAATGAAATGAAAAGCAACAGCCCAAAGCCTCAGTGACATGCAATTAGAAAGCAGAACATTTTTTACTTTAACTTGGGAAACAGTTGGAAATAACAATTTAAAAAAAAGTAATTATTGAATTTATGGGTCAATTTTGAGCTGGTGAGCTAAATTTCTGTCTTCCTTCTACTTTTTATTTTCACAAAAAAATTTACGTTGCTTTAGCAAAGTGAGTGACTTTTGCTAGTACATTGCATATGTAAAATCCTTAAGAGTGCTGCATTTCTGATCTAAGCTGTGATCTTGGGCTGTGCATATTCTGCAATACTGATCTGCTGGTCACAATTCTGCCAACATAGCAGAATTTTTTTTTGCATATCAGACCAGTATTAACTCAACTTTTTCTTATTATACTCTTTAAGGTGGGTGGGATGCAAAATCCTGCTGGCTTTTATTGAACCATCTATACCATATAACTCCAAGCTGTGTTAACTATTTTCCAGACCAATGCGGGTGATAAAGTGCAATGAGTAACTGCAGAGAGACTCAAATGCAAGTTCTGATAGGTGATTTGGTTCACGATTTGAACAGGGCTGAGCAGTTGTGGTCTGCTGCAAGCCTGGTTGCCCTATGCAGTGACTGCATGTTGCAACTATGCTGCTTCTAGAGCTATTCATTCAGCACCAGCTGAGGGACTGCTGCTTGATCATGCATTATGCCATGCAGACATGCCATTGAGCTGCTAAATGACTTAAAATTGAGACAGTGGCTCTCCAGTGCCACAAGTTATTCGAAACATTCTCAGGATGATACCTTGCAAGATTTCCTTTTTTCATTCTCTGGCTATTCACGGTTTGTATTTAGTCTTACAGCCTCCTGATATAAATTGGTGCAAATTCAAAGGAACTGTATAGACGTGCCCTGAGTGCCAGAGTGCCACAGGAGCTTCTGGGGACATTTATCCAAAGAAAACAGGCTTTGGTGTACCAGGACTGAATGGGTCACCCTAGTCTACCCTCTAGTCTGCTGAGCCTGAGGAAGGCACAACTTTGCATCTGAAGGTGCTTTAGTGAATTAAGCTTTCCATTACCTCACTGACAGTCACTGCCAAAATGCTCAGGAGACAGTGCTTCAGTAGGTTGACAGAGGGAATGAGTAAAGATGAAACTTGGAGTGGTGACAAGAGCAGCAATGACACCAAGGATGTCTGCCCTTCTGGAGGAAGAGGTAAGAAACAACACCTTGAACCAAGACAACATAGAGAGTGCACTATAATAAAGAGAGAATGGTAAGGAATAGATCCTTTGTAAGTTGCACATAGGTGTGAGAGGAAGAATGATTTCAGGACTAATATAAAAACCCATTGATTTTTATGTACCCTTTTCTTAGGTTTTATCTTTAGGGTTTCTGTCTCTCTTCTCTCTCCCTTCCTTTAGTATCATTTTGTTTGTTTAGCACTGAATCTCCATCCTTTCGGGAGTGCATACACTGTTCATCTTGGTGCACAAAGGTGGCTTCCAATGTCTTGATGAAGTAACCTACTTCCACCAACCATAACCACTCAATGAGCACACATCTACCCCAAGGTTAACATAATACCTAAGAGGAAAAGGTTAAAAGGTTTTAGTAAATTTTTGCCTTTCGCTTGTCATGGGTGAAGAGCGTGAAAGGCAGAAATAAAATGCATTTACTTTACTATTGTTCATTAAATGTTACGCATGTGATGGAGAGTATGCATGTCTTTGTCACTGTCCCTTGCCTTATGTCTGGCTATCTTGCCTGTGAACCTGACTGCTATGGATATCCAAGAAATGTGTTTACAAGCTTCTAGCAAAAACGTTTCCTTTTCTTTTCCCTTCATAAATAATTGGACCTCACTTTATTATTTTTTTTTTAAATATCAGCAACATCTGATTTGATAAAATTATTATCAGAATAGATGGGCTTAATGTTGCAGATCCTGAATGGGATATTGACTGAACAAAGGAGGCAGGAGAAAGTGACAAGCTGCAAAGAGCAGAAGATGGGTGTGGAAGGATCTCACACACCTTAGTGCTGACATCTGTTTGCCTCATGAAAATGAGAGGGAAATGTGTGCTGTGTGCAGAGGTGACTAGTGGAATCTTTGGGCTCCATCTTCTCTCTGACATCTACTTTATATTGCAATGACCACATGGGTATCGTGGAACTAGTCCTAATTTTCACAGATGTAACTGAGAGGAGAATCAAGTTCTTGGGCTTGTTTTTTCTCCACCCTCTTTACAATATTGGCTAAAGCATAACACAGGCTTCCTCTCTGTCCACACAGGCGTCTTTTCTCTTCAAAGCCCATTCTTTGTGTGAGACAGTTCTTGTTCAGTGAGCACAGAGGGAGCAGACTAAATGATTCTGTAAGTGTGATGAGCTAAGGATAAAATACAAGATTAATCCAAGAGCATGAAAAATTATCAATTAAGAATTCTCATTAGCTATGTTTGGTGCCTTAATTGGCCTTTTTGACTGCGTAATCTCAAGTGATAATTATCTGTGGCACTAGCCCATTCCTCTGTGAATATTATCTTTTAATTAATTCCAGAAACTGATTTCATTCCTTCTATCCCTCCTTTTTACATAGCAGTTCTTTCTTGGCTTTTTTTAGTGTAAACAGCATACCTAAGTTTATTTAAAAATTGTCAGTAAATATAGACCAGTTTCATCAGTGACCAAAGATAAAGGAAAATCCTGAAGGGTCTCGTCTTATCACTTGAATCCTATATTATATGCTCTTGTCTTATGACTGGGGTTGTAAGTGAAATCCTACTCTTACAGAAGTCTGTGAGATTTAAGACTTTGCTCTCAGTAGGACCAAAATTTCCTTACAAGTGTGTTATGTAGTTTTCAGTAAAGTAAATATTAACCAAATAAAGTGAAGCAAAAGGAACACAGAAGATAATATTTAAGATTCTACATCACCATAGATAACCTGATCTGTGGCTGAGTGGTGTGAAGGGTAACTCTCCTATTAAAATCAACAGACAGTACATGTCTGAATCTTCTATATAATTTCAAAATGTATTTGGAAAATTACTGACAACTGTGTATGTGCAGTTTTAGGGTGCTTAGATGGTGTTCATGCTATAGCACTGTTACAGTCAAATTATCTTATTAGTATGTTCAGAAAGAACAGATGAATCAACTTTCTTGATATTAAAACTTGCTCAAACCTCCTCTCTAGATTGGAATCCAGTATCTTGTGAAATACAAAACAGTTTGATGTAACTTTTTTTTTTTTAATTTATGTTTTATTTTTTGCCTTCTAACCCAGTAGGAACCAGAAGTACCCAACTTCATCAGAAATTCTGCTTTCTAATGTAAACCAGGATGTTCAAAAGCTTACAGTAATGAGAAACTATTCTCACAAGATTTACAGCCAAGTTTTTCTAGGCTGAGAGGCTCTACCGGAGTGTGATACTCAGTAAATTTTGTTATTAGGGGTGTGCAGATGGTTTCTTATGCCTCAGATCTCTGTGAGTTAACTTCTTTCCTTTAGAATCTGTAATAACATCAAACTTCAGTGTAAAACTCAGTTGTAGCCACCAGTCTTAATTGTTACTTCCATGTGAATGTGGAACTGAGCTGATTTATCCTGCAGAATAAACCTCTCACATCAAAAGTTTCCCAAACACCACTTGCATTATTCCTGGAAACTCAACATGGCAAATACAGGCAGCCTTGTGATTATGACAGGGCGCTAAATGTATGTAGGGGATTCTCACATATATAAAGGTGTCCTGAGCTGTTCAAATAAAGATATACAAATATGCAGAAAATACAAATTTACAGGAAATTCTGCTCCCAGTCATGATATTTTCTTTCCATGTCATGTGTGATTGGTAATTCACATCCAGTGGACCAAGATAGTTTCTAAAGTGGGTAATATTGATGGAGAAAGGAAACCTGTTACCTTTCTGAACAATATGGAAGCATGGGTTTGCAGGGCTTATATGGAAAGCTGACTGACCCAGGTAAAATGAGTAATAATGGATGGAAATGTTACTTTCCTCTCTTAAGTAAAGTTTTCTCATTAGTATGAAGAGATGCTCTCCACTTAAATTCCCAGTGTATTATTTTGTTGGGTAATTTAGTAAAAGAGATTTTATTTCTGCAAATGTTACAGAGCTCAGGTCTTGTGACCCCACAAATCCTTTACCTATTTGAGGTTTTGAAAGCCTAAACTTTTTTCTTGATAGTTATGACTTCTTTCGATTCTCCTGCTAGGGATTGATTTAAACCTCTTTGCAGATTGCAGGTGAACATCACAATTGCTTAATCTTAATTTTTTAGTGACTCTCTGCCCCCCTGTCATTCTTAGTAAGAGAAGAGATATGGCTTTCCACAGCAGCTTGCCTTTGTAGAATGGTCTTTAGAAATTAGCCTGGCCACACCACTCACATAATTAGAAATAACTGACTTAGCTGCACTCTGGCACAGAGGTGAGATCAGTATTATAACTGCATTCCTTTATAATTGGATCTTAAAAATGAAACTTCTAAGAGGTGTAAAATGTTTTGTACTTCTTAGAAGTAATTAATATTTGTATTAAGTTTTATATTTTAACAATAATCCAGAAAAATATTTACCATAGTCTATCATTTGTGTTAGTAACATTAGCTATTCTTGTACAGAACTTCAACAAAGTTATTCATTGTAATCTTTCAAAGACATAGGACTTTGCAATGCTTTATGAGGCACCTGTGGAAGACAATGAGGCACAGATCCTATAGTCAATGTTAAATGCAGGCAATAGTTCTCAACAGTTTAACAGCTGGTTTGATCTGCTGAGGGCATTGAGCTATTGCTTTTGGTGAAAGCAGAACAGACTCCTAAGCATTTAATTCCTGACTTGGTTGTGTGAGCTGCAGTACTTGCAAAGAAAATAGACTAATTTTATGGAAAATTCTCCAACAGCTGTATTTGTGATAGATAAGCATCCATCTGTTCATGTCTCTAGTTATATATAGAGGTTTGCTCTGTACTGACCAGAGAAATGGATCTTTGAACATATGAGATTAAAGTGTGGTAAAATTTCCACTTCACTTCTTAAGTTTCCAAAGCAAATTGAAGCAAAAGTGATCACAAAAACCACTGACTGAAAAAGGTTTCTTTTTAGAGCAATCAAAAATATTTTATTTTCACCAAAAAAAAAAAAAAAAGGAAAGAAAAAAAAAAGCCCTACTTAGGCTCAAAGTTACATTTTGTATTCCAACATTTAATGCACAACTCAAAACATCAAAATAAAATATCAAAATGTTTTGCCTGAAAGGGTCAAAGCAAAATGCTTTGGCATCTCAGAACTCTTTCTTCTGTTCTTTTTCAGGCTTTTATTTCTGAATGTTGAGTATAACCCAAATGAAAATAATTTCAGCTAGGTACCTCTTATAGACTTTGAACTGGCCACTTGGGATTTCAGTTTTGAGCTGTGTGAAATAACATTCCACAAGTGGTTCTTTGATGCCAGAAATTGTACCTTAACGGACATTCAAAGCCTGATCCTGTTTGGAGGTAAAATCTGGTTTTCTTTAATCAGAATTCTATTTGAGGTCTTGATGTTGGTAGCTATTGGCAGTTTCTTCCCTCTTTTTGTCTGGTGGTAGACAATCCAGTTCCAGGCCACAATTTTGTGTTGCTTTGATTTTTTTTTTTTTTTTTTTTGTCTGGCTTTTTGGCAGTACTGCTTTTCCCATGGACACCACTCTCTTTTGAATAATACTTTATCAGTGTATCCTACTACGATTTATTATATCAATAGATCATTGGAGTGACAAGTGGCTCTGGTGATGCATGATCTAATATATCATAAGAACAACATCTCATTTGGATTATACATTACTTAAGATTAATAGATAATCTCCCTTCCCTTTTTCTTAGCTGTAGACAGGACTGTTACTAAGGGCTGCAATGGCATTAGAATTAAAGTGAGATAGTATTTCTAATTTTACCTTCTATTTTAACTCTTGAAGGTCGAATGCAGCAAGGTATGTCAGAATAATTTTAACTGTAGCTGCAATAAGTAAGGGAAATTCAAAGGAAACTTGTCCTTAACTCAATCCATAGTTTCCACATACAGAACAAGGAAGGCAGATGTTTGACAAAATGTAATGCTTCCCAGTGTTATTCAGTGCAAAGTTTCTCAAAATAATCATGTTACCTCTTGCAAAGTGAGGCTATTTCCACTGGCAGCCCAGCTAAAGCTGCAAGAAGTCAACGGAAAGCATTGCATGGACTTGAGTGCACTTCATGTCAATCACAGAAGAGGAGAGAAGAGCAAGGTCTGAGAGCGACACTCCAAGGTCTCCAAGAAACCATCTCCAGATGTTTTTCAACACTGGACACTTGGTCGAATAAGCAGATGCACTAGTTTACTGCTGCTAACTGACTCAGATTTACAAATATTTAATAAAACCATGGAAAAAAACATGCAGAAGAAACCTTTTTTTTTAAAAAACTAGCTGAATGGATGGTGCCTCCTGACTTTTTAGTCTCTCTAATACAGGAAATGAGGAGCTAATGCAGTCACAAGGGAGTGATTTTTTAAAAAAAAATATCTTAGCTAGAGGAAAAATACACGTACTTTAAAGTTTATTTGGAAATTTCTCACCTCTCTTAGCTGCAGATAGCAATCTAAAGGTATGTTTACATTGTGGTGTAAGACAGAAAACATGGTAACGAATTATTAGAAGAAGTGGAGAGGCCCACAATGACTAAATTTAGGTTCACTTGTGGAAAACCCTCTGTTGTAACTACAGTAACTAAACAGTTTCATCTTGAAAATAAAAAAGGGACTGATTTGTTTGGGGTCTTCAAAATACATAGTAGTCAGTGGGCTTTTCTTCCATGTTTCTTCCTAGCCTTCTGTTCTAGTAGAAAGCCATTGCAGAGCAGATCTTACTGCTTCACTGAAAGTGAGGATTAAAACTTTTTTTCCATGTGAAGCTCAGAAGTCCTTTCCAGCTTTCTCCAGTGGCAGAGGAAGTATTTCTGACAAATGACACATGTGAGTTATTGCTAGCTGATTTAACATGAACAACTACGTTTCACTCCTTTCATTGGTTTTGCATAGCTGTGGCAACAATCAAACTCAGAACATTTCACATAATTTACTATCAACCAGTCCACCACATCCAGAAAGAGGGACCACTAGGAGCCAGAGAGTCAAGCTTTGCCTCTCTCATGGGAAAAAAAAAAAAAAAAAAGAAAGGAAAAAAAGAGGAGAAAAAAAGAGTGAGAACAAGAAAGGAATACTCAAAAAGCTGCAGACCATTAAACCTTAAACTGAGCTGACTGGAACATAATTTCTGCTGACCTCTGTTGAAGTTACTGGAACCTGTGGCATTACTTCCTTGTTCAGGATCCTTTACAACAAAAGATCTGCAATAACATGGAGCTGAGAAAATTAATGATAAAAAGTCATTGAACTGACTCCCGTACATTTCCGTGACCCTTTGCATTGACTGTGCACAAGCTTGTAACTCTGCATTTGTTTTAACTATTTCAGCTTCTGTGGTGCTGAAGACAACATCAGCTTTAAGTAATAGCACCTTAGGCTTAGAGGTACATTTTTTTTGTAAAACACCCCAGAAACTAACACTTTAATTCCTGAAAAGCTGGTAAAGTACTTAAGTGTGTGCTTGAAGTCTGGCATGAATTTATTGAAGCCTCCTAACTTAACTTGTATCCCTGAATTGAGACATTATGGATTTTTAAGGCCAAACAGGATGTGTCTGATGTTCTTGTTTCTTTTCTTTAATTACCAAGCCATAAAATTAGTCTTTGTTTACCAGAAAATATGTAGCAAAGCATTAGTGGGCCCAGATGTAATTCAAGGCCACTGGGCAAAATGCATTGCATGGTCCTTTCTGGATGCCTTTGCAAAACTCTAATGGGAATTCCAAGAACAGAATGAACAGAAATGCAGTTACAATCTGTCCTAATTGTAGAAGGAATTTTTCCTTAGTTTCTGGTTAGGTTAAAGAAATCCTTAACCTAACCTTGCCACTGGTTGCTCACACATTGGTCTGTCTACCTACAGTAAGTCATAACTATCATGTGCTGGTGCTGCAAGTCAAAAAATGCAGTTTTTAACTCCTCTGAAATAGTTTTTAGTAATGCTGCTAGAGCTTTACTGCCTTGGTTAGAGAAAGGAACAGATTTACAACAATATACAATTCCCATCTCACACCAAAAAAAACATGATGGGAAGAGATGTGGCAATATTTTTTTGACGGTGAAAAAATCTTCTTTGACCCAAAAAGTTTAGCTGAACTGTTGATTCATTTCAGTGAGACCTCATCGCTTTCCTAAAAATTCAAACCTTCATTTCAATTTGCTTTTCTTTACTGCTAAGTATGGTGGTACTTTAGTTCTGGAACATGTCTATGTTTCACTGTCAAACAGCATTTAAGAAATCTCCAAACTATCTGAAAATTGATTTAACTGTTGTGATTTAAGCAGTTTTTAAAGGAAAGCAAAAAAATTTATTTTTGTCAATCCCAAACTGATTTTTTCCTTTGATTTTTATTCAACAAACTGAAAAATAATTTACTGGAAAAATGTCAGTTCAGTCCAGCAATTAAAAACTGAATCTAGAAAATTGCAAATAGAAAATAAACATGCATTTTCTACCAGCAAAACCTATTAACCCCAGGAAAATGTTTAGCTGGAGTCATGCCAGGTGGTTCATTGGTTGAATTATTTCAGTCACAACTGAATAGCTTTCTGAAATTGTCATTGTAACTCAGCCCAAATTTGCTGACTTGGTGTTGGTATTACTGAGGTTGCCTTCTGTGGTTTACTGCAAGTGAGATTATGTGGTTGCTGTAGATTCATATAGCCTTACAAATCCATAAGATTTGTAGTTTGTAACAGAAATCTAGAATTAGACTGGGGATAGTTAAAGCTCTTTTATTCCTAGGAAAAACCTGTTCCCTCAAGTAAGAGGGCTTCCTGTTCTCTGAGATCCAGTGACAGATATGAGACTAATCTGCAAACAATTTCTCTTAGCTGATCCCATACGGCTTGCAATGTTACTTGGGGTTAGCTTTAAAAATCAAGTGACTCTTCTCCTGCTTTCCCCTCATACACAGGCACCAGATGAAAATAAGTAATTTATTTTTCATTTATACAGCAAAATTAGTTAATAAAAGGGCTGTGTATCAAATTCTAAAACCAAAGGCGTCAACTCAGGCACCCAGGAAGGGAGATCTGTGATTTTTAGTAGAGAGAGAGACTGTGTGTGAATTGCCATGCAGCAGGATGCTTTAATGCACTTAAGAACTTCAAGTCACTCAACATATGAGTGTGGAAGGGCTTTCTTTTCCTTCCCCCTTCCCTTTTCCCCCTTCTCCTTTCTGCCTTCCCTCTTTGTTTCCCATTTTCCTCCTTCCTTTCCCCTTTCCCTCCTGCTCTTCCTCCTGCCCTCCCCTCTTTCCCCCTTCCTCCTTCACTGAAAGGTTTCTTGGACCTTTTTTCCAAAGGCTCAGATTGGCCAAACATGCATACTGACCCCTTCTTTGCCTTATTTCCTTTTTTAATTGAGTGTCAAAGGTTATACATTGCTATTAGAGCAAGACATGAGTGGCAGCAAGGGTCAGGGACTCTGTGGCTTTCTATTAGAGCCATAAAACCAAAATGGAATGATAATTTCACCTGCTCTAACCCCAATTTTTCCAAGAAGTGATAGACACTGACCTTAGCGTTTGACTGCTATTGACTATGTAAACTGCAAACACCCTAATTCTGCTTACTAAACAATAAATGTGCCCTTTATGACCAGGATGGGAAATAAAACAATAAAACATACACACACAGAAGATTCAAACAAACAGACTAATCCAGGTGACATAAAATGATAAAATAATGCCTTGCTGGGGAGGTCAGACCCTTTCTTTGACTGGTGTGCCCCTACAGTTATTTCTTCTGCTAATTTTCAATTTCTTCTTTTTGGCAGAACATCCTATATACACCTGCAAGTGTTGGGACACAGGCAATACATTTTAATGGCTAAAGAAGTCCCATCTATGTCACTTGAAATGTTTGTGGATCTCAAGGGGAGTGGGTTGTTTTATTTTGTATGCATGTATTTTGGAGAAAGTGGGGAAAGAGTGTTTCATTTTTTTTTAAGAATATTTTTTATGAAATACAAGAATATTACTAAAAACCTTCCTGGTCAAAGAATAAAATGAATAAAATAAAGGCTACACAACACCAAATATCATTGTTTGATATTAGGATGTTAAAATGTTAGTATCCATTTATCATGAATGTCTAAGTTGGGGTTTGCAGCTGGCTGCACATCCTGGTCAGATCAGCTGAGGTACTTCCTTTTACCCGGTCTTTGATCCAGGTCCACAATGAGGAAATGCTCTGGTTTATAACTTGAGAATTATTTTTAACCATTTGGGATAGCTAGTGTAAAATGGCAAAGCTGAATTCCAAATTCTTTAGTAATTGCTATGAGAGAACTTCAAAAGGTGCTGAGATTCATTCCCTTTTGAACTTATACTTCTGGCTCTGACAGAGACCCATGAGAAAGATAATTAGTAGAATAATCCATTTGTTTTACAAATTATCCTAAGGTTTAAGAAACCTTCTAAGACCATCATAAATCACAAATTTTTACTTGTTCTACCCAGAAGCATTTACCCATCCCTACAGAATACTTTTGCCTAGACTGTAGATTTTAAATCAGATTATGCAAAACAATACCAGCGACATCTGTAAGCTTTGCCATAGCAACAGTGAGGAACTCCAGTGGGTCAGAAAGGAGGACAGCCCTCTTTCACTTCCTATTGATGTTAGTATCCATGGAAACCCCTTTTAATTGTATCTGCATCAGGGTGAGAAAACAGGTAAGCTCTCTTCTAAAACGGAGTGCATTAAAAGAACACAATCCCTTGCAAGGTCAGCTCTTGAAAGCCTTGAAGAACCCCTTAGCCGAGAAAGCTGGAGGACTATAAATCCTCACTTTCTTTGCTAAGAAGCTCAGCTACAGAGAATCACATTAGCACTCTCTAACACGGACAGAGGAAAGTAAAGCCTTTGTTCCCTGCCTAAGATGTTGCACCCCTGAGAACTCACTTCCTTTGCTAGGAGAATATACAGAAGAGGTGATTACGTGAACCAAGAGATTAATTATGAGCAGAATTCAATGGGGAGAGACTGACAAAACACATGCACTGTATATTTTAAAAAAAGAAAAAAAAGAAAGAAGACTGAATTGCAGGAATGCCATATGGTAACTAAGAATATGTTCACAGGAATATTATTCACATGGTAACATTTTAAAATATCTGTAAACTCAGCATTTTATGGATAAGTTGTTTGGAGGAAATGGTGCTACCTCCCTCTCCCATCTGGGCTATTCGAGTGAGAAACAAAAGTTGTCATATTTTTAAACCATCATGACAGCAAGCCATCCCTGTCTCCCACTTTTGATTTCCACAACTAAATTAGCATGGACATGTTTTGAGTAACAAAAGATTACAACTTTATCACTTTGTGATTCATTTGGAAATAAGAACTGTCACACACTAAGGTTCAGTTAGGAAGCAGTTTCTGATGATTTTTTAAGCCGAAAGTATTATCTAAAGTTAAAGAAAAACACAGAAAAAAAAAAAAAAGCACTGGAAAAAATCAAGACTGTGTTAAATTTGAACAGTCTTTCCCTTAAACTCACTATGTTTGAGACTACATCTCATAGGATAAATTTTTATTAAATTACAATGAGAAAAGTAATCTTCCATAACAGACACTACATTCTAGTTAACTGCATAATGTGGCTATGAATGTGACATTGTGACAAACCTTTCCCTTTTTTTTCAGACACACTTGCATGTCACTGATTGATCTCCTAATCTCTCCTTCCTCACTGAAAGAAAAAAAAAATCTGACTTCTCCTAATGAATCAGTAGTTTGTGGCTAAGGACACAGTATATGGGTTGTACAATCCACACGACACACAGTCTGCCAAGGAAGCAACTTGAGGTCTAGTTGATGAAGGAATCATATTATTGGAAAGATCTTGTGGTTTAAATTATAAAGAATTCTGTACATGCGATTACAAGACAGCTTCATGATATGTTCTAAAGTAACCTGACAAGTGCAAATTAGGTCTGCCTTGTAAAACCATGAAAACCATGAGCTGTAATAAAATTTAACAAAAAAACCTAAGGGTACTGCAGTGAAACATTTAAATATGCTTTCTGTCTGAATGCATGTAACTCAAATATCTAAATATATCACCAAATCACCTGGAACAATTCAGAGCAGCAGGGACCTCTGGAGGTTGCCTAGTCCAATCCCCTGCTCAAAGCAGGGCTTATTCAAGGACTTGCCTGGTTGAGTCAAACACCTCCAGTACAGCACAGCCCACAGGCTCTCCAGGCAGCTTGCTCCAGTATTTAACCACACTCATGGTACCTTTTCTTTTCCTTATCAAGCTTTCCCATGTTCCAACTTTGCCTGGTGCTTTTCCCTATCACCTACATCTGCAAGAAGACTGTGGATTTGTCTTTTCTCATCAAGCTGCTGCAAAGAGCAGTGAGGTCTCCCCTTATCCTCCTTTTCTGCAGGATGAACCAGCCCAGCACTCATCACATCCCCTCGTATGTTCCAGGTTCCAGCCCTGACCATCACAGGGACTCTCCACTGGACTCGCTCCTGTACATGAGGGTCTGTTCTGTGCCAGGAGCCCAGACCCGTGGTCTCACCAGTGTCAAGTGGCAGGGCTTGATCAGTGCCTGGCCCTGCTACTGCATCTGTGATGGTGCAGACCTTGGTGCAGGGGCTGCTTTGTTGCCCAGGAGCACTGCTGCCTCCTGGCAACCTGCTGGCCCCCGGGGCTCGGCGACATTTCTGGAGAGATGCTGATTGCATCAGTGTTAGTGGCTTTCTGAGACTAGCACTCCAGGTAATTTTCCACCCACTTTACTATCCACTTACCCATCCCCATTTCTTACCAATCTGGTGAGAAGAAAACTACGGGAGGCTGTGTTAGAAGTTTTGCTCAAATCAGAGTATACAGCACTCACTGCCCTCTGCTTGTCCACAGTGCTGGTTACCTCATCACAGAAAGCGATGAGGTTGGTTGGGCAGGATTTGCCCTCAGTAAACCCATGCTGGCTTTTCCCATTTAAATCCTTGTCCTTTGTGCATTTAGAAATGGCTTTTGAAAGTATTTGCTCCTTCTCCTTCCAGGGAGTGTGGTGAGGCCAAATGGCCTGTAAGTTGCCTTGATTCATCCTCTCCTCGTCTTTCTTTAAGATGGGTGCAGTGTTTGCCTTTTTCCTCTCTATTCCCACAGGCTTCTGTATGTTTAACTGACTTAAATATTCCCTCCTTCCTGTGGGTACTGCTGCCCTCCTACAAGCTCCAGTAGAGACCTGGGAAGCTCTGAAAAGGCCAAAATCAGCAATTGTGAAGTCCACAGTTGTAATTCTGTTTTGTTGAATTCTCTTAGGACCTTAAACGTCATAGTCTCATGGTTACTGCAGTCAAAACTGCCCTTGATCTTCACATCTTCCACCACTTCTTTCTTGTTTGTGAGTAGCATGTCCAACAAAGCATCACCTCTAGTCTGTTGATTGATCACTTGCTTCAAGAAATTGCCTGGAGTTGCCAGAAAACTGTATTGCTTGTGCCTGGCTGTATTGCCCTTCTGTAAGATATGTTAGCATCTGTATCTACCTCTACAGATGGACAGAAATTTCAGATTGGTTGAGTTCACTGCCGATAAACAAAACAAAGAAAATCTCCCCCAGGCCTTAAAACAAGTATGAGAAATTGTTTTTTTCAAAAAACTGTAGGAGAATGGAGAAAAAACACCCTTATTCTGCTTTGTCCTCTTCTTCCCATGCCTAAACCCTGCTTAGTTTGGTAGAGTAGGTGTGGCTTAGAGACCAGGGAAGGGAAGGGAAGGGGAAAAAAAAGAGAGTGTTTTGCTTAATTTACAGGGAGGGGAGGAAAGCCACCCCAGACAAACAGTAGTATAGTGTAATTACAGCAGATTGAATGCATGGTACCTTTATAAGGCTGTTTTGCCTTAACATTGGTGTCAGTATTTCTGTTCCTGTATCACTGTGTTAAAGGATGAGCATCTTCCCTTTGAACAGATTGATTCAAAATAAGATTCACCTGTCCCTTAAAATCCCATCATTTTCAGTACTTCCTGGCAGACTGTACTGATGCCTTTCATGTGCAGCATCTTTAAAAAAGCAAAGGTGCTGTTGTGGGATCCTAACAAAAAATTAACTTTTTCACTGAAAAGAGTTAAGAAACCCAAAGAGATTGATGAGGTAAGTCCATTCACCTTAGATCTATCCTTTATTGAACAGATGAAAGCAATATGTAATAGGTGGTAAAACAGTAGTTCTGTTACTTTTAAATAGGACTCAATAATCTTTGCCATGGAATTTGTATGTTTAATGAAACTAGTCCATGTACTGAACAATTGTGTTGATTTTTACCAATTTATTTCTAATTTATAGGTATTTTTTTAATTACATTCAGGGCCTCTTTTTATACTTTCTAACATTAAAAAATATTGTTGAAATTAAATGAGCAGCATTTTTATCTGTTTTGTTCAAACCACAGATGCTAGATTTGATTTTATTTCTTACACTGAGATTGAAATTCTCTTTTAATATGCAGAACTACAGCCTAGGGAGCCATAAAATGCAGAGTGTTTTCATTAGATGATGGCTCTGCACCTCTAGTTAACAGGAAAGCTGATTCATCAAACAGTAGTGATCAAGACACTGGGGCCTAAAAAGGAAATTGACCACAAAGAGGATAAAAGGATGTACCTGTTTTGCAGTATGTAATTGTTTGCTTTTTAGTTAAACTCTAATTCTGCTAATAAAAATTTTCTTTAAAAGTACAGTCATTTGTTACAGATCAAGGCTATGACAAGGTTGAAGCACATGTTATTCTTCCATTTACAGACTATTAGTTATGGAATTTTAAGGGCTGGTTTCTAAGTAGTGACTCAGTTTGGTGTTTCTCTTGATGCTTGTGTAATTTATGGGCTATGTTTGTTTGAATAGTATATTGCTGCTAAAAACATAGTAAGTGAACTAAAAAAAAAAAAATAAAATGAAGTAAAGCCTGCAGAAAACTGCAGGTGCAAAATTATTCC
>JAOBAS010000072.1:12696179-12718129 GCA_025311575.1 Elanoides forficatus | reverse complement strand
AGCATCTCCTCCTCCTCCTTCTGCACTGACCTGGGGGTCTGCAGGGTTGTTGCTCTCACTCCTCTCTCCAGCTGCAGTTTGTGTTGTGCAGGTTTTTTTTCCCATCTTAAATCTGTTCTCCCAGAGACCCTACCACCGTTGCTGATGGGCTCGGCCTTGGCCAGCAGCGGGTCCAACTTGGAGCCAGCTGGCATTGGCTCTATCAGACATACGGTAAGCTTCTAACAGCTTCTCACAGCAGCCACCCCTGTAGTCACCCCCACTACCAAAACTTTGTCACACAAACCCAATATAGAAATTTTGTCCAAAATGGTACAATTACACATGAAAATATTATAGGGGTTGTGTCAGATTGATAGCTGTTCTGCCTCAGGATCACAACAGGAAAACATGGCCTCCCTTGCATCCTCACATTTCAATTTTACTCTTGCATGTGCCATTCTGCCATCTTTAGACCTTTCTGAAAGGCCTGTTCCCTTCCTTCCAGGACCTACTGTACTCAGACTCCCACTTCCATTTCCTTACCTCATTTCATGTGGGATGTCTGAAATTATTTTCAAGAAACAATCTTTAAAGGATTTTTATTGGAAGAACAACAATATATAATACAATATAAAATAAAAATGCTTTGCTTGCAAGATTTTAGAGATTCAGAAATAGGACTTAGATAATACCAGACTGAAAATTTGATCCCATATGACTAGAAGAAATAATCACTGTCAATAATTCAGAGTTTATTACCAATGTTATTACTGCTTATGCTTTTTGCCTGTCAAATGGAAATATTTGAGCTGCTGCAAACCAAAGTATTTGTCTCACCAATTAGTCTGCAAGTATGATAAAATTAACATTGCCTTCTAAGATTTTTTTTTGTGCATTTTAAAGTTTAACAAAATTTATGAGCACAAAATGTAGAAAACCTGAGACTTGGTTTCTTAAAGCTTTTCTGTTGCTCAGCACTGAACTTCAAGAATTTCTCTTGGTGTAACTGTACATTTCAGCTATATGAATGAATGAAGATAGTTGCTCTGCTTTAGCCAGTAAGTGTTTAACTCTGAGGGCCTCCCAGTTCTTGGCTGGTCACATCTTCTTTTCAACATATGAATACCAGTACTGGGTTATTGTTGGAAGATTCTTAACCTCTGAAAAGAAAGCAGCTGAGCATACAGTTACAAATTACTGAACATGCAGACTCAAGGAAGTTTTCCTACGCTAAGCAAAAGTGGTTTGGCTGTTTTGGTATGAGATTTGTGGTGAGCACCTGGCTTCAGCCAGCAAATAGTAAAGATGCTGTAAACACAAAAATATATGATCTTTTCTTGCAGTAAGTCTTGTGCAGGGAAGTGGGGGATCTGTTATGGAGTCAGTGAGGATACATAAGCAGAAATCAGAGGAACCTGGTGTCTATCTCTGATGCGAATGCACTGCACCACAACTCATGCACTGATGCCTTTTTGCTGATACTCCTCCTGTATGTTGCTCAGAACCTTCTTGTGACAAGGTCATGCCTCACAGAGGAATTCTAGGCTTTTGATATCACTGGACCATAAAGCAAAAGGGTGGCTTTGTATGCCTAAGGAGGAACAGGGGAAATGGGGAAGCTGTAACTCCTGAGCTGTGTGTAGGTCCCAAGTGCATCCAGTATCAGTTCCCAGTCTGGTGGGACAGCTACTGGGCATGCCAGCAGTGAGCAGGAGAGCTGATGTGACCGAGGGGCAGCTGAGCCCAACCTTGACAGTTCAGCTTCAGCTGCAATCCCTAGCCCATGTGCTGGACAATGGCAGGGGTTACAAAAAGCTATTGTAATCTCCTGCCTTGGGTCCAGCTCCAGATTTGGCAATTCCTTGGCTCTCTCAGATGGTGGAATGTGTAACCTGAGGCTGGTGGAACATGTGGGAATGTTGATTGGCAGTTTGCATTGTCAGGTGTGTTGGTCATGACTTGCAGTGATGCTGGTGTTATGGGTAGAGGAGCTTTATCATGTGAGCTGACATAACTAGAGAAGTTTTTATAAATCTCATACCCAGGCCAGTGATCAAAAAATTTTATTTATTGCATTTTTTTTTTAATTGTTGAGATGCTTTTTTAGTTGTGGTGGTGGTGGTGGTTGTTTTTTTCCCCTGGTAATCTGTATTTCTGTTAAATCACTTGTTTACACAGTCCTATCAGTACCTTTGGTGTCAGATGAAATGGAAATAAGAAAGAAAAAATCTTTGCCTTCCATTGGAAACCTAGTAGGCCATCATTAATTCATTCTAATGACTGGGAGATCAATTTCAGCATACTAGTTTTTACCAGTCAACAAGCAAGGGGACAAACACAATAAAAAAATCAAGGATAATGTAACATTAAAGATACTTGGTATACTTGACAAATGTAATTTGATTTAAATTATTTATGGTAGTACTGCATTTATAAGTAGACTCATAAATGCTCTGTAGTACAATTTGTAAAAATAAAGAAATACATTACATTTAAAAACAATTGTACTATAAGTGATACTTCGTGTACATATAGTGATATATGTGTACCACTAACACACATAACATTGCCTGTAGAATAGTCAGGTATTAAATTAACCAGAGTTAAATAACCAGAGTTAAATTTTCTGGTTTTTATCTTTTGTAATTTTCACACAGCATTTCTGCTATACTCTAGCATTATTTTTGCTTTCCTTTGTTTTACGTACCTCAAACTTGCAGTGAATCAGTAAAAGCCTTCTAAGGGCTCTTTATAGGTGGGGTTAAGTCACTTTGGAGCACATTTTCCATCTGCATTTGCTGTTACTGAGTCACTTAAAAGCCCTCAGCATCTTACCTTTTTCCACCAGGTGCAATGGCAATAGCAACTAAGAAATCTGAATTAAAAATCTGACAAATACAATGAATAGTATAGAGAACTAGGTGTGCACAAACACCAAATTTGCACATATATCAGATAATTGAACTGGGACATGCCAGGGTCTTGAAAAGAAGAACATATTTAGGCGGAATTAAATTAATATAACTTTGAAAAGCAGGACTCCAATGACCAGTGAGAAACCATGTGCCAGTGCTAGTAGACTAAGTAGTTTCATTCTGAGCAGAGTATTTGTTATGGAGGTTAATCCTCATTAGAGCGCTGCTACACACCATGAAAACTCATAGTTCTTATTCTTTTTTAATGTTCTTGTTCTACTTAATCTGAGCCACAGATATTTCTGTTTTCTTGGGTATAATTTGGGGAGTCCTAAATTTTTTTCAGAACTGCTGTTTTAAAAGCATAGGAAACATTAATAACAGCATTTTTTTTTCCTCTTTTATATTTGAAACCAAACTCTGTAGCATTTTTTAGACATGAGAAGTGGAGATACAAAATTAACTCTAAAGGTTCCACTTCTTTATGAAACAAGGAGTAGAATCTGGAGCAGAGTAGATTTAAGTAATTAGCCATCAAAACACAGGCATGAGGCATTGCAGTAATTTATGATCTGCCAGCTGTGGGCTGGAGCGGCCTATTTGTGTGCCTGTAGGATCTTAAAATGTAGTCATTACCGATAGGACACTGTTTACTTTTTTCTGCAGGATTTTTATGTAGGCAGTAGTCCTTTCTGGTAAACAGATAACAGGGGTGATCTTAGAAATTAGATAAATACAAGTCTCTTGTACTAATCTAGATGAGACTGACCAATAAGCAATTATGTTTTACATAAATTATATTGTAGGTGCTGTACAGTGAAGTGTCTTATCTTGGCAGATAGTTTCACATCTAGAAGTGCTGCTGACTGAGATTTGTAGTACAAAATCTGCATGACTTGGAAATCAATAGGAAACATAGGTAGCACAGTGTATCCAAATATCGACTAGATAAAAATAGATTTTTGTTCAGCTACTCTTTAGACATCTAGGGAAATCAAACATATTTTCAAAATAATGAAAAACAGTAGTGCAAGACCATACGTTTAGCACTTAAAAATCCATGCTCTAACGCAAATGCACTACCGAAGATTTTTTTTTTTCCCTGAAGAAACAGAAAAGATGCTCAAGAGTGTTTTGATAAAAAGTCCTTATTGTGGAAAAATCAAAGCACAAGAATCTGGGGACAAAGAATGCTGTATAGTGTGATGGATTCATTAAAGAGGAAATCCAGACTAATCTGACTAATTTGTCCCCTTGATCTGTACTATCAAAATTTCACAGGCGTTCTCTGCACCATACAGAGCACTGAAATAACTCCCAGCATGCTTTTGTACTTGCCTCAGAAAAGAGGCACAGCCACCTTTATTGCTACTCAACACATGTAAGACTCAGAAAGAGTAAAGAAAACAGCTAAATCAAACACTTAGCTGTAGAAGAGGCAAGGAAAGCAAAGAAAAAGAATCCAATTATTTTATGTTTGTTTTGCTAAATGGTTTTTCTGTCAAAGATTGTGGAGACGAAACCCTTCCTTCCTTCTCTTGCCTTTTTAACTTGTTTGTCTCTATTCTACAAGGCTGGGGGCAGACAGTACCGTATGACTAGCTATACGTTGCTGCTGAGACTTCTGCCAACAATAATTAACCTCCTCCTACAAATATCAACAAAGTGAAGCCTAGGCTTTGCCTGCATATGATTTAAAACAACAATAATACATCCCCCCACCCCCAGCCCCCTGCAACCTTTTCCAGTTGTCTTGCAGTCGGTAATTGTTTGGTTTCTTACTCTTGAAAAAGATCTTCTGGCTGAGGAAATTGTCCCCTCCCTCTGCCCCCACAAATACTCCAGCATTTGTTGTAAACTCAAAATCCCAGCTGCAGATGTAGTTCAAAGAGCAGGAGCACTACAGCCCTCAGGCTTTCTGTGGCTGATGAACTTTTGGATCCTGCAAGGTGCTGAGTGCTCAAAACACCCCACCAAACCCCCAAAGGGCACAGAGGATGCTCAACAGCTCTCAATTAGGACTCCAATTACTTCAATATCTCCTCTTTGGACCATCAGTGTACATTAGGGCAGGCAAAGCACACTGAGATGCCACGAGTGACAGGCAAAATCCTTTACATGCAAAGGTTTTACTTTTCAGGTTTGTTACAATGCAAAATTTAGGAGTTAACGCATGGAAGTAGTAGTCACACAGGAATATGGTGGGGATCGGGATTTGGACAATTTGGTTCAGAGTACCTTAGCCAAAGAGAGCTGCAATGAGTTTTGGGCAAGGCATGTGGGCAGCCCAGGGTGGGTACCACCTGGGGTCTGGAGGCAGTGCTGCTGGAAACCAAGGTCTACCTGCACTGGCTGTATCACCAGAGCTGCTGGAAACCTCATGGGAAAGATCTCCTTGCTAAATCTGGCCAACACAGAGGTTTTCTTCTGCACTGAGCTCCTCTTTTATTAACCCACTGTTCAGCCTCTGAAATGGTTGACTCTTACTTTTTAGGGTGTCACTGAAAATGACCAAATGAGGGACATGGGGTCTTGTGAAAGTGGTTCAGTGTTAAAGATAGACAGTAAGGCACTCCTTTCCTTTAAAAGTGACTAGTCATTAATACGCAGCTATTTTAAGGCATATCTTAATTATCTCTGGGAAAAAAAAAAATTAGCTGAATGGTCTAAATATTTTCAGAATTATTTCAGAGGCTGTTAGAGATATGTGCATTAAAAAATGATATCACACATACCTCTCTATTCTTAGAGCTGTACTAAAACCTTACTTTTGTTGAGTTCCTCTCCCCCCCCCCATCTGTATTTCTCAGCCTCCAAGATATGCAGATGTTTCTCAAGCAAGATTTAAGGAACATAATTGGTGCAAACTATCTCTGCAAGACAGTCTTTCCAGAAAGTTCGTTTTAGTTACACACTCACATTTAACTTTCTTTTTATGCATGTTTTTCCTGAAATGTTTCTTTTAGTCACACCACACTCTTACCAGAATTTCTTCATCCAGTAACTATGAAGTTACTGGTAGTCATTAAGACGAATCCAAGTTATGGTTTCATGTGCCTTCCCCTTAAGTGTGGCTAGGTGGGGTCATCTCACAGAGTGTAAACAAAACGTATTTATGGCTGTCACAGTGCCTGCTAAAATGTGTGTGTTTGTCTATCTTCAGTGTCATTTTTCCCGCACTAATCATATATTTCTCAGAAATCTATAGTTTGACAACTGCCTTATGCCTCATATGGCGCAGATTAACACTATCTGGTTCATTATGACCTTGCAGTTGACACTGAAGGCAGCAGAGGCGGATTACTTTGAAGTGCAGGATTAGGCCTTGTATTAGCTGCAGCTTGAATGTAGCTTTTCTCTACAGCAACAAATACAGATAAGTATGGCAGGGCTTATACAAACACCATTGAAAACCAATAATGTTAGCATATATAACATGCTTACATTATACAACTTCTCCCACCTGAGATCCAGAGTCAGACTTTGGCTGCATAGAACACATCTTACAGGTTTTACATAGCTCTATTTCAGTGAAACAATAACTTTATTTCTGGCTATAACTATATGATTGAGGGTGTCATCAAAAAGACTGGCTGTGTGCCCAATATTAGATGTTTGCTTAAATACTTTGCTGAACTGGGAATGAAAGTCCCTGAGATGTTATGTGGCTTCTGAATCCCAGAATAGCCCTAAATATATCTCCTTGGTTATAGAGACATTTTTTTAACATTGTACAGTATGTAGTATTAGACTTGACATTTTTATATATGCATTATTGCTGAGATACAGTTGCTGTGGGAGGTGTAATTTAGAATTTTCCAACCCTTGCACATTTAAAAATCTCTGTCACAGCATTACACTCATATGTATATAGTCATATTTCCTTATTTTTTTTATCTGAGAGTTGTACTGTGTATCACTTTTATAGAGCTCTATAAAATGTATCTAATTAACCCTATCCATGTTACCCAATTATTTGGGTTTGTGTGGTGAGGAAAGAATATCACCCTTAAGGATCAGATGTTTAATAAGCATTAATTAATAAGCATTAATAAGCTTAATAAGTTTTATTAATGTTCTTAATTCATTCTCTTCTGAATAAAAGTAAGAAACCACAATATTTGCTCATAGTAATACTTTTCAGCAAAATATTAAAGTAGTTAATTTCGTATCAGGATTTCTCTGAATGATTAACCAGGTACTTTCTGTCCTTTTACTCTGCATACAGAGTGGAGCTGTTCAGATTTAAAAAAAAAAAAGTCTGCATTCATCACGTCTTAGAATAACCTTCAGACATAAGGCATATGGCATAAATAATTGATGCCATCAAGGCTTATGTCAAGGTACAACACAAACAGTTAAAGTAAATTTGACTTGAACTAACAGATGAACATGAAGACAAATGTTATTAAATAAAGGTGCATATTTTCATGTCTTCTGTGGGCATTGCCATTGACTTTCTCATGAGAGAAATTGGATCAATACAATCAGGGCATTAAATGTTTAATAACAACTTAAAACATTTAAATTTTGCTGCAGACAGACCTCTCTCAAGCAGTGGCTTAACCAGTAGATGAGAAGAGAAGACTGGCCACGCTGCAGAAATGGTGGTACTGACTGATAGTCCTAGCAGTACCAGATCTTCTGTGAGCTGCCAGCAGGTTTGGTCTGGTGGGCTTGTGGCTCACCAGCCTGCTTTGTTTGGTGCCTGCCTTGGCACATGCTCAAGAGACATCCCAAATATCCATGTAGCTCTGAGGGTTTGCAGTCTGTCCTTGCATGTGTGTCCCTTCACCAGGTCTAAGCTGGGAGGAGTCTGGGTGGAGAAACAAAGGTGGAGAAGGTGGCAGAGAGGAGAAAACACTCAGAGCAAAAACTGCTGCGGAAACTCTCTCTCTGCTTGTTTGACCCGTTGTCTGAAGCTGCAAGGCCACCTTTCTCTCTCACTGTCTCCTCCTGTGATTTGTTTTCTTGAAGGCAAGATGCCTGGGGTAAGGGAGCCCTAGCCCCTTGATACCCTTTTCACCTGCGATATATATTGATGGATTTCATGCATATTGATACTTCCCCTTGCCTGATATCCCTTAGTCTCTGCAGCTGAAAGTTGTGATACTTCATTCAAGACATATGGCCTGGGAGCAAGCACCTAGCTGTGACTTAACCACATGGTGAAAGGCAAGATACTGCCCTTTGTCATAGCAATACAGGGCACTAGGCTGAGTGAGCTGGAAAGGAAAAATCTGCCTTGTTCTCACTGAAGGAATCAGTGCAAGCCTCACAGTCTGGGTTTAAACACAGAGTATTAAAATTCAAGTCATAAAAAATCAGACATAGAAATACATGTTACTGATTAGAAAAGCTGTGGTAGAGCCCAAATTATACTCACATCCAGCATAATAAATAAAAACCATTCAATTTTATTTCTGTCTCATTTTTTTTCTCCTTTCTTCCCAAAGAGGACATTTCAGAACATTCATAAAATATGTACAGTTAAAGGAGAAGCTTATATTTTGGAGTGCTACAGTCTGCTTGATAAATTAGTGACAGACAGACTTTGAGCTAGAAATTTCAAATTCCATGAGAGACATATTGTGATTTATTTTAAGTATAATAGACTGTATGTAAGGTGAAATTTGTTGCATACAGCTGTTTCTATCATTTACTCCCCAAAACATGTCAATAACATGTGTTGAAGAAAACAGCATAAATAAATCTCCAAGTTTAGCCTTCCTAAATGGAACTGAAATTTTCAAAAACTACGTTCTCAAAAAGGACTATAGTTTATAAGAGGTTTTAGGAGAAGACTGGCTAGGATTTGAATGACTGTAAATGTTTTTCTTCTCAAAATACTGCATCCAGAAATGGTACTTCATTTTAGTTTAAAGTGTGTATTTATGTCAGGCTTTTTGGCATTTTTCACATAGTTCCATGTAATTTATTTAACATAACAATAAAGACTGGCTATATCAATTCTCCTTGGCTCTTGGTTTCTAACAGCCCTGTGTGGGTTCGTCACCAGAGAATAGGTATTCTGTTAGGCAGAGGGTCAAACAACAGGAAATCACTTTGCTGTGGAGCCTTTTGTGGAGTCATGGCATCGTAGAGCCATGTAGGTGGACAGGAACCTTGGGCCTCATCCCAGTGAGGTTTGAACATCTCCGAGAATGGAGACTCCACAGCCTCTCTGGGACCTGTGTCAATGCTCTGTCCTCACTGCAGCCCCCCATGAGGGTGCATACAACAGTAACATCTCCCATCTCCATCCTTGTCCTCACCCCCTTCCTCTCCTCATCTCCAGGCTGAACCAGGCCAGCACCCTCCGCCTCCCCTTTTTTACCCTCTGCTCTAGCTCCAACAATCACAGGGACCTTCCAGTGGACTATATCCTGTACATCAGGGTCTGTCCTGCACCAGGAGCCCAAACCCTGACCCTGAACTCCCAGTGTGGTCTCACCAGTGCCAAGCAGTGGGGCAAGATAGTACCCAGCCCTGCTGCTGTGCCCAAGCAAAGAGAACCCACCATTGGCATCCTTTGCTGCAAAGGATCTCTGCAGACTCTTTCTGCACACCAGGACTCCCATGTCTTTTATGCAAAGCTCCTTTGGCAAGTTGGTCACAGCCTGTATTGACCTATAGGATTATTCTGTACTGTTGTACCATGTGCAAGACTTTGCATTTGCCTTCACTGAACTTAAAGCGGCTGATTGCTATCAGCAAATTTCTCAATCTTCCTGAGGTCCCTCTGAATGGCAGCTGTGCTCTCCAGAGTATTGACTGTTCACCCCCCACCCTGCCCAACCCCAGTTTGATACCAGCTGCAAACTTGCTAAGAGTGCACTCTGTCCTACAGTTTAGGTTGATGACAAAAAACCTTTTACAGTTTTGCCTCTGGTCCCTTGCTGGATGCCACTAGGTATTGGTCACCAATAGCACTGATCACAGCTCTTTGATCTCAGAAGTCTAGTCTATTTTCCACCCAATTTAACATTCGATTATCAGGCCATATCCTGCCAATTTGGCTACAGGGTTGCTACCAGAAGCCATGTGGCCTTGCTAAAGCCAAGGTATACAACATCCCTTGTTCACACCACCAGTCATCTTATCACAGAGAGCAATCAGCTTGGTCAGGCAGAATTTGTCTCTTGGCAGCAAGGCTGTAACAACATCCCTGAGCACTGCATTAGCTTTATCAGCCTAAACGAGAGATGTAAAATGTAGATTCATAACCTGATCTAAAAGAATATGTTTTAGTGGAATGGAAGAATGGTTTAATAACTAAAAAAAACCCCCACCCAACAATAACAATAATATCAACAACAACAACAACAATAATAATAATAATAATGAAAAGGAATATAACAAAAAGAGAGAGTAATAAACCCCAAGAAAAGACAAGTGATGCACAGTGCAATTACGCACCACCTGCAGACTGATGCCAGATCTGTCCTTCTTGGCCAACTACCCCCCCAGTTTATATACTGAGGATGACATTCTATGGTATGGAATATCCCTTTGGCTAGTTTGGGTCAGCTGTCCTGGCTATGCTCCCTCCCAGCTTCTTGTACCCCTACTTGCTGGCAGAGCATGGAGAACAGAAAAATCTTTAACTTAGAATAAGTGCTACGTAGCAACAACTAAAATGTCAGTGTGTTATCAACTTTATTCTCACACTAAATCCAAAACACAGCACTGTACTAGCTACTAGAAAAAAAATTAATTCTATCCCAGCCAAAACCAGGACATGTTGCTAAGTGACCAGTGGAGCTGGGCTGCCTATGTGCATTGGGCATTCATAGCCAATATGCTTTATTGTGTTTTCTTAAAAATAAGACTTGTTGCAGGCCATAATATCAGTCCACTGTTGGGTTTTTTTTCTCCTCTTTTGTGGGGGACATCAAATGAATTTGAGTGTGTGACTTGGAATCCTGCTCACTGCTTTTTATATATGAGGCTCTTTAGAAAGACTCTTTGCAAGAGCAGGTAGGCAGAATATTTGAATATCCTGACTTGACCTAAATGATATGGCAGGACAGCACTGCACAACTGACTTCATGAACAGAGCAGGCTCAGAAGCAGGAAAAGGTTGTAATGAACCCACAATGCTTGCCAAGAATCATAGAATCACAAAATGATATCAGCTTTTTATGATATAAAAAGACCTGAGGGGTTATCTAGTCCTATGTCCTGCTCAAAGCGAGGCTAGTGAGAACAGGTTGCTCAGGACCATGTCCAGTTGAGGCTGGAACATGTGTATGCATGGACACCCCCACAACTTCTCTGAACTACATCCATTGTTTGTCCACTGTTATGATGAAAAAGTGTTCTTAATGTTAAACCAGAATGTCCTGTGTTCAGAATTGTGCTCATTGCCTCCTGTCCCGCAACCTTCAACAAGGGTCAGACAGCAATGAGGTGTCCCCTTCCCCTTCTCTTCCCCAGGCTAAACATCCCAGCAGCCTCTACCTCCCTCATCCATCCAGTGCTTTAGCCCTGACCATTGTGGGGACTCTCTGCTGGACTTGTTGCTGTACATCAGGGCCTGTCCTGCACTGGAGCCCAAATCTGGACCCTGCATTCTCTGTGCAGCTTCAGTGCTGCTGAGAATTGAAGCCACATATTTAGACCCACCATGAAATTAATCTCTTGCATGCAATTTCCAGTCTTGAAGCGCTTAATCAAACAAATAAAGGCTTTGAAAATCTCCATCAGTCTGATAAAGGACCTTGTGGCCCCTCTTTTACTTTTGGCAAAGCAGCTATGGATACCAATTGACAGATCAAAACCCTGACCTGTTATCTTTGTACTACAGACTTGGAACCAGAAGTTTTGTTTATCCAGGTATGATAGGAAGGACGTGCCCTTCAACAAACAGCATTGTGTCATATCTCTATGAAGTAAGGTTTACTGGGGATTTTATAGCTGTGTTAGAGGTCCTCCTCTTAACCTGCCTCTGAGCTGAGTTATTCTAAATCACAAAGCTGCAATACAGCCTTGAGATCTGTCAGACGATGAATACGCTTTGATGGACTGACTTTTAGTGTTCATGAAGCATAAGTTCAGACTGAGAAATGATAACTTCAGCCTAAATTTCACAATCATAAGAAGTTGTTTCCTTTTATGTAGATGAAAAGTATATATTTTAATAAGCTTGCTGGCACCTAGGTGTCAATTTTTTCCCCTGCTGAGTACAAAACTGGCTGATATAGATACTTTAGACTTACGTGCTGCAAGCAAAATAGTGTGCCCCAACAAGAGCAGGATTCTCAGTTATGATATTTCCACTAAAAAGTATGCCAAAATGAGTGGGCAGTATTCATTTTCTGCAAGAGCATTGAAATTGAATTAACAGAACATTGCATTTATGGCAGAGCATGTGTAGTTATATTAACCAACTCAGCATATAATTTGTCAACTAATACACATTAGCAGAGCTATGTTATATATTTTGTTTCCCAGGCTCCCAACTCAATGTGTGCAGTCACCAAGCCAATCCCTTTGTTGCTCACTTGTTGAATCTGCTCCACTCATCTCAGCAGCTAGTAGAGGTGGTGGTGGGAGGAAACCTAAACTTGGTTATGTCTCTTTCTGCAAAAAGTAATGGCAAAATAAATAAATCTAAGAAATGTCTACTTTGCAAATAAAAAAGTTCACCAAAACTTAGATCCCTAAGGACTACTAAAACTAAAAATTTTTTCAATGATTTCATGTGTTCGCTCAGACTGAATCCATTGTTTAACACTGAGGACATGAAGGCATTAGACAAAATGCTTTCTAATTCCACTCAACTGTCAAGCTCCTCTAATACTAATAAGCTAAAATGATGCCACAGTTTTTTATTGTCCACTCATATGTTCTGCATGTACATATGGGCAGTCCATTACCAGTAGATGCACGGATAGACAAACTTATTTTGCTGTTTGCTCTTCTGTGTGCTGCTTTGGATAAATCACAGAAGACTAGAAAGTGCCCACTGACCTCAGTGGGCCTAATTTCTTTAGCTGCTTGTAAACTGATCCCAGGCTTCCAGTAAAGAAGTGATAAATCAGGATAAATGGGAACTTGAAGGGACCAACCTACCTTTTCTGGTCTGCAAACAAGAAAAGTAGAAGCTGTGGAGGTATTCCACACTTAGGAGCTTTAGCAGTGTGTGCAGTTTGATATTTATGGGTATTACCTGATTGCCTGTTTTTTCACCAGTGGCTCTTAGACTCACTTCATGGACTGCTTTCCCAGAGTATGGCAAATCTGATCACTTATCAGATACTTTAATGGAAAGCTTCATATTCTTTCAATCTTACAATTTATAAGTTCAGATCTGTTTGAATGGAGGTTTGTTTGTGCTTGGAGAAGTAAGTACACTGAAGATAGACATTTATGGAGTGATGTTATCTGTCAATAGGCTAAAAAAGAAATAATTGACTGTTGCTATATTTAATTAATTCTTAATAGTGACTACTGTTCAGTGTTCAGTGTCCCTGCTGCTTAAAATTTCACAAAAAATAACCCATCCTTTATTGATTAGTTCCCACAGAGTATCTCAGAAATGTGTGTCAAGACAGGACACAAATATGCTGGCATGGAGACTCCAACCATGGACATGTAGTGTTGCCCAGCCCTGGAGCCATTTCAGGGTGGTGGGATTAGGGTGAGGCAGGCTCTGGGCACTTCAGACCAATGTGCAAACCCTTTAATGTTTTTCCAGTGACCCTCCCCAAAACACAATGTTCAAAAAGGGACAAAAACATTAGAATACTTAGTGCTATAACTGATGTGTGCCTTTTAAACTGTGAATGGCACAGTTTTATATCTTTTTTTAACATTAATTTATTTTAAGATTTGGCCTTCTTGATATATCACTTACTTTTCCCATGTGATGTTGAATATAGCTTTTCTTGTTTACTGTGTCCTCTTTTTCTGTCTGTTTATCTATTTCTGGAGTGTAGATACACTATAATGACTCTAGTGTTCTGTATCTGCCTGATGTAAAGGGAGTAATATTTTATAACTTAATGGATTTTTTAAAGCTAAAATGTAATCTTGTTAACTAGATCATATATTTTTTTCCCTATAATTTAAACAAGGAGAAGCAGAATGTGTATAATTTATGGTATAATTTGCCAGCAGTTACTTCAGACTTTTTGTGAACTTACTGTATATCCTTCACATATAAAATGCAGGAAGATTTGAAATGTATTTTGTCATCTATTATTTTCCTCACCTGCCTTTTCAGTTTAAAGTGAAGAAAATATTATTCTAACTGATGAAGTGTAAGTCTTACCAAACGTAAAGAACTGAGCTGGAATAAGGAATTCCTGCTGCTTGATTATACAAAATGCAGTACAATTAGATTTGGTTTCTTCTTGGTTTAATTTAGTTTATCCTCTTAGGAGAGATCCATTCACCATATTTAATTTAGCTGTAATACACTGTAGTAAATATTTTCCAAAAAGGAAAGCTTAATGAGTTGAAGACATTCATCACAAACTTGCTATTTTCCACCTTACCTTTTCAAAAGCTTTTTTGTTATGGTTGCATTAAAAATTTAAGGGGGAAATCAGACCTCCAGAAATGTTTTTGGTTTTGCAACCTTAGTGAACAGTTTTCTTATTCATTGAGGCACAATCCTAATCCTACTGAAATCACAGGACCTTCTCCCCAGAGCTGCCCCAGGCCCTGCCGGCATGGCTGCCAGGGCTCTGTAAGGCTGCGCAGTGCTCCTGCCCCAAGCACATGGGGGTCCTGTTGGCTCCTTTCTCTCCCTGCCCTGGTCCCTCTGGGTGTCAGTGCTGCTCTTGTCCACATTGGCTGCAACTCTCAGAGCAACCTCCAGCTGATATTTCTCCAAGCCTGAGGGAGTACAGTTAGGTCTAGGCTGGTGGGAGACACTCCTGCTGCTCTGTCTGCCCAGAATGGTCAAGGAATAGAGGAAAAGTGGGCACCGTCTTCACTATCTACATGCAAGAAACCTGTACTGAAAGTCCCACTCCTGACTTCTTCATCTGTGTGACATAATGCTTGTGTGTCATCACAAGCATACAGAAACTCCAAAAAAAAAGACTCAAAAGCTATGAGATTTTAAGAAAGGATTTTTTCTTCATCTGTCTATTAGATTTTGATAAATATGTCTTATATTTTAAATTATTTTAATTCATATTAAAAGGGAATTATATCATACAGTTTCTTTAGAAAGATTCTTACGAAATCACTAAATATTCCAGGATGTCAAGGAGGATAAATGACCTGGAATCACTGTCTCAGGCATCACTCCCAGTGACATTAACAAGAGATTTACAACTAATTCATATGCAGCCAATATTTTGCTCCACTTTCATTCCAGTCTCCATTCTGGCAAAACTGCTGCTGGAGAAACTGATGGGAATTTTTCTGGGAATGGATCATTGACATGACACTTCCGTCATGTGCTGAGAGATGTAATTTGGCTCAACAAGCATGGAGTAGGTAGAAATACAGACCTCATATTTATAATCCCTGTCAAGTGGATACTACTCACACTCTGAAAATGAAGGTGCAAGAAAGGAGCAAAATATGAAAATTGATTTTTATGTACCTCTGAGGTTGCATTCTTTAATAGCATAAATCAGAATGCAAAAGTTTAAGAGACCAAGGAAAAGAAAAGCTTCAGAGATATGCAAATTTTATTCCTGGAAGCTGAAGAAAATTATACAGTTTATACCTGCCTAAAAATCTGACCCTTTTTTGCTACTGCAGTGTTAAATTAACATCTCCACATACACATAGGACTTTCTAATGTTGATTTGCTTTATAAATCTGTAGATTGATAATAGCTTGATGAATTATAGCAATGCCAATATCATCCTGAGTAAACCTGTAATAGTCTGTTCTGCTAGACGCTGTTTTCTGTAAGCTCAAAGCTCTGATATTTCTTAACGTCTTTCTTTTTAAACTGCAGAACCTTTAAGTCACACGGTTGTAGTTATTTTTACATTTATAACCTTGTATGAGGCTAATGACACAAATGCTTCTGTCAAGGGTAGACGCCAGCATTAGTGTATTGGGACCAATGACTCAGTCAGTGCTTTGCTTGAGATGAAGTGTAGCAACCCGCTACACTTTTCATCACAGATCAGCAGGAGACGCAGCACATTATACAAACATTAGCA
This sequence comes from Elanoides forficatus, assembly GCA_025311575.1. Lineage (NCBI taxonomy): Eukaryota > Metazoa > Chordata > Aves > Accipitriformes > Accipitridae > Elanoides > Elanoides forficatus. The sequence goes on along the minus strand of JAOBAS010000072.1, from coordinate 12,702,090 downwards.
CTTAAGCAAAGCTTTAGGCGAGGCCCGTAAGGGCACAAAAGCAGGGGAGAAGAGCTGTTGCAAGCCAGGGGGGGCTGTGTTCCCGGTAAAATTGTGCAAAGCCTCCGTGACACTGTTCAGACACCTCTCAAGTGTGCAGCAGCTGCACCAGGGGCGAAGGCGTGCAGGGACAGCATCACTTTGACGAACTACCGACCAGGGCAGTTTATCCATCATCACTAATGAAGCGTGCTGCAGAGCTACTTGTGAGAGGCTGCATAACACGGACCAGCCCTGCGGAGGACACAGGTGTGTATGAGCCGCCACCAGCTCAGATCTATTGATCTGAGACATCTAGGGTCGGGGTCTTGGGGAAATAAAAGTGGCACAGGCCTGAGGCTTGCTAGGGACTGTGCTGATTCCTTCAGCTTCTTTAGGCATTTGTGTAGCCTTAGTGTAGCTGGCAAGGTAAGGTTTGCCATGTGCTAATCAGGTTGCATTGAAAACCAGCCTTTTTGCAGCACGCCTCAGTCATGACAGTCCTGAAGATCATGGGACAGTGCAGAAGCTGGGTGAGCTGCTGGAGAAGGTCTAAACTACAGCAGTAAGTAGGATCAGGGTTGGTATCCCTGTTCACTTGTCAAATTCGCCTGCTAGATTTAATCTGACCTAACTGGGATTTACACAAATGCTTATGTGTGTGAACTTGCAATGGACTTTCCCAGACCCTAGGACCAAAGAGTAAAAACCACCAAGTGTTTGGTGTTTGGGATCATATGTTCCTGAACTTAAGCATCCTTACTTGAATTTACTCAAAACTAAGTCCACTCATTAGCTGAAAATACTGGGTGAATAAACAAACTTACGTACATTCTCTTTTGTGATGTTTCTCAGAGAAATATTTGGGGAGAGTGAAAGAGACTTACACTCTCCTATTTTTCATCTTATTCTTCTAAGACAGTTGGGAATAGTGGTAGCTAATAGGGTAAAAGACGAATGGACTTCTTAGCCCAGGAGGTAAACTTTTGTATATGGGAGAAATTTTATAGCAGTTTATCTTCAATTTTGTAAAAAAGTACATTGAGTAAAAGTAGTGCAAATCCTTGCAGTGATTCTTCCTCTAACATGTTGGGGAAGGGTTGTGGGTTTTTTTGTTTTGGGGGTTTTTTTGTTGTTTTTTTGTTTTGTTTTGTTTTGTTTCATTTAGCTAAAATCAGTAAATCTGGTCTTTTTATCACAGATTTAAGCAAATATGGAATTATTTTTTAAAACTGTAAAGTTGCCACACCTTGAATCCTGAGAATAAAGGAATTTATAGCCATCTAAAACTGATTTATATCTGTATAGTTTATTATCCTTCCTGTATAAGAGTAGATATGGCAGATAAAGCCATATAGTGGTATAAAGTGTCCACACTAAGACAATCTCTTTCTAAAAACACCAGTTTCCTTAAAGTGGGTCAGTTTTCTCTAACAGACAAAGTCTGATTAATTTATTCAATTTGCAAAAAGTTGTATTTAAAGCAGAGGTGAAACATCCAATGGAAACATTGCAGTGTTATAAACAAGGTTATATCTACACTGCAGTGTCTGGGTGGTACTGCAGATAGAGCTGAGCTGGCCAAACTATGGGTCAGTGCAAGCTAACTTATCTTTCACTTGGTGTTGGTGTCTCAGTTGCTGTGGGTAGAAAGGTATCACTACTCAGGATAGGTGGTGTGGGTCTACACTACAGCTCCTCCCTTTTGAAGTTAGACTAGTGCAGTTTTCTCAAGGATATTTTCCGTAATTTGTGGCTAGTTTGGAAGTCAAAAGTAAAATACTGTTCACCTGCAGGATGAAAAAGCAGTTTTTATTTTTGACTTGGAACATTCATCTTTTTTAAAAAAAGCCAAACTTCCATTAACAAGCATATGTTATAAGTAAATTGCCTGAGGAAGGATGTTCTAGAGCATTTTTCCCACATAAGCAGTCAGTAAAAAACATCCCAAACCCAAACTAAAACAATGAACTTGAAAAAAATACCTACAATAGCAAAAATCTAGTCTTCTAGCTAGGCTAGGAATCTTTTTTTCAGTCCTGGGATGAATGAGAGTTATTTGTGACCTGCTCTGGGGAATCACATCTGGAACATAAAAACAGATGACTTCAAAGAACTGCTCTGCATGAAATGCAAAAGGAAAGCATATTCTCCTTGCACCCCTGACTGTATTCAGCAATAGTTAGCTTTATTGGAATAAGCAAGAAATACTACACATGTTTGTGGTAAAAAAGAAATATTTATGTTGACGTTTCTCATTTACTGCAGCATCAGTACAGTTTAAGCAATTCGAATTTAGATGTTGCACTCCAGGTCCTACCTCCTTGTGCTAAGAGCAGAAGGGAGAAGGTGTTTGTCACGGAGATACTGTATTCTAAATAACAACACCACAAAAAAAGGAAGGAAACAGAAGTTTGGGAATATGAAGGGATTGTCCAAGAATCACACAGTAAATCATGGCAGAGCTAGGACAAAACCTAGATTTCTTGGTTCTGACTCAGTAATCCCAGCTATTGGGTATGCTGCTTCTCAGTGCATAACATGAACATGCAGTACTTTGTAAAGAAACATGCACTAGACATATTGATGTTATTGACTTTTTTATTCACAATAACTAAGTCCAAGGAGCATTTAAATCTGCACAACAGGACTTTTGAAAGGAATCCCCAGTATGAATTTTGACAAAGTAGTTAGGTTTTCAGGTCTGTAAGTACAGAAAACCCATTGAAAATATCCCTGTCACTAAATCACGTTGTGCTTTCTGACAGGAATTTCACAATAAATAGTTTCCCTGCAATATCTGCAGATGAAAAAGCTGCAATAAGGGAATTTGGAAATGTTTCCTGCACTGTGCAGTTTTAAACATCAATAAACAAAAAAAAAGCAATAATATGCTTTTCATAACTATTGCTGAACATGCTGATGCCTAGTGTCAGGGGCTCAGGGATGACAGATATAGAGATTAGAAAATGAAACACACAGAATACTTTATACAGAGCAGGAGACTGCCTTTGCTCAGTAAGGAAGAGGCAGAGTCCCTCAGTATCACACAAGAGTCGTTTATGTTTACATTTGCCTACTCAGGGACTGGAGGAATCTCAATGTGCTCATGACACCTGGCAATTCATGGCCATGTTGTCTTTAAGGCGCTCAGACTCAGCCTTAGGACAACCTGCCTGCATTATCTGCCCACCCGTGTGGCACATGCTGCTCTTCTTTCCAAGGAAACCTTTATACTCATGTGTCTGCCTTGCACTGTCAAGAGGACAGCTCCTGGACAGATGTGCAGGAGACCACCATGCAGCTGTGCTGTGTGAGAGCTAGCTACTCCATGCACACCTTCAGGTGTATCCTGATAAGCAAGTTGTGCCCAAGAATTCCCTTATGGGTTAAGAGCAAGGTTGCCCTGGATCTGCTTCCCAGGTGTTCCTGCTGCTATGTGTCAGAAACCAAATTCAGCTCTAGCACCATGGCTGTTCCAGCACAGTTGTGCCTATGAAGGCGCAGAGAAGAAAAATTATTGAATGCATTTGAAATTCTAACCTCTTTATTAATGAGCCTATGTGGAAGATAAGCCCCTCTGAAAATAAGTTCCCTTATAAAAATAAGATAGAGGTTTATCTCAACACAATTTCCCAATCTTTTGAGATGCATCTGTTAGGGTAAGAATACACTCAAGCACAAGAGAAAATACACTTTGCTGCAGTCTGTTGCAGTCTTTTTGTAAAGGCAACATACTCGTATCTCAGCTTCACAGAAGAGTCAGAGTTAAAGACAACCACAGCAAACAACATTAAAATCATCCTTAACTATTCCCTTCTGTGATCAAGATTTCCAGGGTGACTACTGATTTTGAATATCTCTGCAGCTTATGAGGTACCTGATTTGAAACCCATAAAAGTGGCCTGGCTTTCAGAAAGAAAGAAAAATTACTCAGGACTTTCTGTTGTCCAGTCACAGATTTTTCTTTTGTGTTTCCCTTGAATATTTTTCCTTTCTTGAGAGAACTTTCTTGAATATTTTTGCTAGAGGAGACTTATACAGAACACCTCTTTTGAGAAAGAGGTTTTGGTGCTAGTGGCTCTCATCTTGGTTGAAAAAATACAAGATGAGCCTTTCAGTATATCCTAGCCAAATTACAGCTGTCTAGTAATTTCAATTAATACACCAACTTCACTTGTACATATATTCCTAATTTGCCTTTTAATTTTAATGACTAAAGAAAAAGTTCATACCATCTGGAAACTCTCACTTTATTTTTCCCCATGTTTTCTGAGGTAGCATATATAATTACTTGGCAAATGGTCTGCCTAATGCCACTGCATCTTGTCAATAATTTGTATGCAAAAGATGAACTCTCATGTAAGTGATAGTTCCTCTGAGGCAGGAGAGCAGAGGAAACAGTCTTAGCTGAACAAAATGTAAGTGTCTTGTAAATATGTTGCTGAAGCACTTGTTCTAAATGGTGTGTTCACAGAGACTTGTATTAATGATCCAAAATACCAGACCAGTGTGAAAAACGACTAAAATGCTGCCACTGTTGCGTAGCTTGTGTTATAGCTAGTGACGGCTGTCAAACAGAAAGGCAGGGTGGCAAGCAGGAGCAAGAGGCTACTGGAGGAGGAGGACCTGGCAAGAGAGGTGTATCAGAGCTGGGGAAGCACCGGGCTTCACAGCGTGGAGTGGAAGGTGGGCTGGTAGTGGAGGTGGGCATGCAGATCTCCAGGACAAATTCATGTGAGCTTATATGTAACTGCCATCTCCATTTCCTGATTTTTCTAGTACCCATTTTTGGGAAAGTTGTAGTCTATATGCAGCTTGTTTTCCTCACAATCTTAGCCAGACACACTGTTTTCTTCCCTTAACTTTATTTCCACTCATTACATATGTTGCTTAAATAAAAAGAAGGAAATTATTTTCCTCTTACTATTGCTACTTAGCAGATTTTTGAAAAAAAAAAAAAAAATAGGAGGGGGGAATAAGGCAAGTTTTTAAAAAATATATTCACTGTACCTGTTACTCCGACTTTTTCAAATCAATCATTATTAGTTTTAATTTACAAATCTATGACAAAAATCGTTCAGCTTGAGTTGACATCCTTCTTTTCCTCCTTGCAAGACTCTTGCCTCTGCTAATCACTTGCAAATAGTTCCAGTTGTGTAAAGATAGTTTCCTTTTGATGGGAATGTTATATGTATCAGAAGAAGGGAGCACCAAATACTTAGGGTGTCATAGGAATTTAGCAGAATAGTTACTGAGTGTTCTTTCACTGTTTTGCGACAAAGTTTCAGTTCAGTTCTTCCTGGCAAGAAACTGACTTAAACCACAAGAGGGTACTTATTCTACCCAGGAGCAATGATTCAGTGACTTGATGTTCATTTCTGAAGAGGGACTTTCAATCTCAGTTTATCACAGCAGCAGTAACTTTCCATAGAATGGGTGCAATGAAAGAAAAGGAGCTAGTAAAACCACAAATAATGCAGACATCAGTGTTGGCAAGGAGACTAAAAGGGGCATATTAGTCTAAGGAAATAAATTATTCTTTTAACCTTAGCATTTGCACCTTAGCACTGTCACCAAATCAGAACTGAAGAATGAATATCTGACACTAGGCAAAAGTCTTCACTGTCACAACACATGATATAAATAAGTTTTCAAGAGTGTTAACTTTAGAATTAAATTCCCTTCCAACAGACTTGAACTTGGACTATTTTAACTAATTTACAAATATTAATTATATTCCTTAAATTTTTCTAATAGTTTTCTAGTAATTTCGATTAAGATTTTGAGAAAGAGTTTTGAAAGCAGTTGACTGTTGTGGTGGGTTGACCCTGGCTGGATGCCAGGTACCCACCAAAGCCGTTCTATCACTCCCCCCTCCTCAGCTGGACAG
>JAOBAS010000072.1:12683009-12696079 GCA_025311575.1 Elanoides forficatus | reverse complement strand
CCGATTGGCTCGGCCTTGGCCGGCGGCGGGTCCAACTTAGAGCCAGCTGGTATTGGCTCTGTCGAACACAGGGGAAGATTCCAGCAGCTTCTTTAAAGAAGCCACCCCTGTAACCACCCCCCGGCTACCAAAACCTTGCCACGCAAAGCCAATACAACTGTAAAAAATATGATAGAAGTTTGTAGATTTCTGTTTACATACACAGTAGTTAATATAAAATAAAAATACCTTGGACTTTTGGATTATCCTTTAACAACATTGTTTTCTAAACTGTGCACACTTTTCCCACACAGCAACTGTGCAATCTTGATATTATTTTTATTCTCTTTTTCTATCCTTATTAACATATGTGAAATTTTTCATTCATATATCTATGTTTATTACCTTATGAAAAGACCAGTTTGTGTTCATTCCATCTCTTGGCATTACGAGTTGAACTAGCATATGTAATCTAAAATGTTTGCCTTTTACATGTCATCAGGCTGCATTTCTAGGACAGACTCTTTACTCTTTGTAAAGCTTCCTCTTTACAAAATTCTTTGGATTAAAAGAATTTCATTTAGATTTTACATATATTGTGTCTACCACTATACTTATTAAATTGTAATTTCACATTTTTTAACAAGAATTGTCATTTGCTTAATATGAGTCCTGTACCCAGAAGGTCCAAATTCTGCAGAATTGTATTAGCTATTCACCATGCATTTTATTATAACTGTTTCTTCAATCAACAAATGTTAATTAACTGTCCTGGCTTTGTTTTATACCTGTGAGACTGCTGACCTAATGTAAAGAGAAAACCAAGAAAATAAGTTGAAAATAACCTTTGCTAATGTAAAGAGAGGAAGCAAAAATGATGCTAAGGCTTTTTTCGTCACACTGTAAAAAGGTAATCTAATTTAATTATTGCTCTGTCACTGTGCTAATGACTATTTAGCTTTTACAAATGACAGCCTACACTAAACCAGGGATCTGACCCATGCTTTTAGTACTAAACCCATTCTTCTCTTTTGCGCTAATTTCAATCAGAATGGAAAATTGTGTGTAATATTATTACTTAGACTGATTACAGTCATATATAAAAACCTTCAAAGCTTTATCATTGATATGGGGTATTTTTGAGAGAATGGAAATGTTTCTGTTACTAGTTTCAACAGCAAGGTTTTAAGAAGGTTTTTAAAAATAGAAAAGTTAAACCAAAAATCTACATACACAATGTCCCATAGCACCATATAAATTTCTGCTAAAGCACTGAAACCTTGCAGCAGAACTCCAACCAGTATCAGATAACACATTACAAAAAAGCAAGAAAAAGGGCTGTGAAAAAACAAAGGTGTTCCTTCAGCATGAACTGGTTTGTCACAGCCCATCCCCTGCTCTGTAGTAACCACTTCTATGCACCCTTTTACCCCAAGCTAAGTACAGGAGTGATTACTGCTTTTCTAGAGTTACCTAGCACTGGCTTAGCATAACTTGGTCATCGTGTTTCTGATGGCGCATTGTGGGCTGCTTGAGGACCACTTGCCCTGCTGGTACTGGATGAGTGGGGACAGTGATAGTGGTTAGTGCCCTGGATTGCTTCTGCACCTGTCCAGCTGTCTCTCCAACAGGAGAAACAATCTTCAAAAGGGATTGTTTATGTGCTTCCAAAAACTTAATTTACATATATATCTGCTGAAGATGAACCTGCCTTGGTAGAATATTTTTTCCCATTTCAATAGTAATTATCTTCTCAAAGCAGATCATCTATTGCCATAAAGAAATCAAACAGAAGTCTGTTTGAAAAAGATGACCAGTACAACTGGAAAACATCTACAATTTCCTGCAAGATGGATGAAAAGGAGAGGAAGGAGAAACAACACAATTCCAGAGTAGGTCTATATTCTACCAGAACTCATTAAACGTACTAGTGTCTTATTAATTTCCTGGCCTTGTGCTGTCTTTGAATGTGCAGTTGAAATGGAAGTAAGGTAATGTGATAGATGTGGTGCAGGATATGCACTTCTTGCATTTCTGTTCACTATGAAAAAACAGTTTTAATTAGCTTGCTTTCAACTAATTCAGATTCTTTTTAAAAATGTAACAAAGATGTGTTATAAGTGACTGAGACATCCTATTCATTTGAAAATATTGAAATGGAAGTCAAGGAATTTTTCTCCTTCCTTTCCATGCAGCCAAATCTCTACTGTGAGAAGAACATATTGGAATACAATGGAATTGCGATAGAAGTAGTTTCTGGTGTCACTTTTTGTTGTTGTTGTTTTAAAGTTCTTAAAGACACCAAGAGAATGTTTCCTCTTAATTTTCTTCTTTTTTATACCTTTGACCTGATTTGCAGTAAAAATAGAGCCTCTGTATTGGTATATTGCAAAGTGGTTAAGAAACCCTCTATGTGTACAGATGGCTAAATGCTGTTACTTGAGGGGCAAAGGGTGCAGATTTACTTATGAAAAGTTCCCCTAAGCAACTGAATGGTTTTTTGTGTATTTAATAATAGTCCTAAATCTCTTCCTAAAATCATACTTGTGCTAACTGAGGTCAGGTTAATGCTACACAGAAAATGAGGTCTGATATCAACAGAAGGAATTTAAGGTCTGAACCCAAGGTGACAAACAGCTCTGTGAAAGACATTCCCTGAGATACAGAGCTTGTTGACCAGGAAATAGCAACACCACTCTGCTCCTAAGAGCTTCAGCACTATTTCTGTGCATGGTCATTTTTTTTGTGGAGCAAGAAGTGAAGGATACATATTATTTGCTGTTGCCTTCACCTTTCTGAGCAACGTAACATTTAAGGCACATTACAGGCAGTGTTTTACAACTAGAATAAAAGAAGAGAAAAATGTTTAGTGTTCTGTGACCTCACAAACATATTTTATGTATGCAGGTAACCTACAACAGTATTAACTTCTTTAGGTAGACTAAGGACCTCATCTCAAACATGTAATGTTCTGAGTCATGCTGATAAATAATACCCTTTCCCCTTTCTCAAATGGTCCTTGGGTATTTTGCTTGTAGCAGTATACTTCACAGCTGGCCTTGGGAATCTTGATATGTTATGGCAAGCTTTGCTGAGCAGCTCCTATAAAATGCAGATCTTTTGTGACTCAGTGTTTGGTGGCATGCAGGAAGATGCAGTCTTATGGCACAATGATATGAACTGGGGAGTAAGAGAAGCTTCAGGTGTTCATGATACAGATGGTAGCATCTTTTAATGGATTTCAAAATTCTGAATTCCTACAAAGAAAATTTGCCACCCCTGATATTTTATTAAATACAATCTTAAGAAAATGATAGATTTTTCAGACCCAAAGACTGACGGAAAAATATAGAGTGGCAGTAGGTTAGGAGGGCAGGAAACTTGTGGTACCAGTAGAAACTAGAAGCCAAAAGTTTTCTTTTTAAAAACAAAGATAAATAATATATGCAGAGTGACTTACAAGGTCTTGACAGAAGTGTTGGTCAAATAGAGAGGTAACAGTTTAGAAAAGAATACAGAGTTTTATGTACTCAGTTGAGATTAACAAAACATTAAGTTGGCCAGAATTTTTTTCAGTGTTTGATAGTGGAAGTTATTTACCCATTTCATTAAAACAGCATAGAGAAAAGGCAATCTCTGGGCCAGAATTACAACACAGGATGTGTTCCATGATACCAAATAATGTTAAGGTCAAAATATTCCAGGACAAAAAGGAGAGAAATCTTTTTTTTATTTTGTTGGTTGAGCTTATGTTTGGGATTGGAGAAATGCTTTTTGGGGATTGGACTTAATTACTAAGCACTGCTGGTCTGACAAAAGATGTCCTGTTCTTAGTGGCTCATTTCACAACATTGCTAGGATTTTATGTTTCTTGTTCTTGGTTTGTTTTTGTTGTTGTTGTTGTTGTTTGTTTGTTGTTTTGTTTTGTTTTGTTTTGGTTTGTTTGTTTGTTTGTGTGTGTGTGTGCATTACTTTCATTAACAGAAGAACACAGTCGAGCCACTAAGCACAATGGGGTCTTCAAACTTCTCTCTGTGTTGATATTGAAGTGGCAGAATAAACAGTGAGTTTCTGGAAATTCTTAGTATTTCCAGTTGATTAACTTGTTTTTGCTTCTGCTTTCTCATAAAGAAGCTTTGTGCAAGTTCAAACAGCACAAGGAAGAAGTGGAATAAAGAAACAGCACTATATAATTTAAGGTAGAATTTGAAAGTTTCTATTGTAAACATCACTCCTTTTGGTGAATTAATTGCTATAAGCTCACCATGCCTTTCAAGTATGTGGTCTGACCAGCAGTACTTTGCAGGACAATTAAGCAGTTGAAGGAATTACCTATAAATTGTAACATGGTAAGACTCCTAAGAATTACACAGAAAAAGCAAAGGATTTTAAAAGTGTATCATAGATCTTGGACTCAATTTTAGCTACTACTTCTAATTCTGATCCTGCAGTTTCACTGATGTGAATTGATGGCATTTGGGTATTTAATCATTGAATGAGAGTTACTTAAGAAATATCTAGACTTCTAAACAATTAAACCTAGGCTCTCTGGGACACCCAGCTGATTATGGGCACAACATTGCAAACAATTAGAGACTGAGGTAAAGCTGCTGATAAACCATGGAAAGTATGAAAAGATCTAGTCATGTGAAACATTGAAATTGTAAAAAGACTACTAAAAAGTTATGGTTCTGACTAATATTATAGGTGAAAAAGAAATCATATTAATGGCCAAATACCATTATAATAACCAGCAAAAATTGCAAGTGTTCTTATTTTAAAGATAAAAGTTTAGAAGTCAGAATAACTACCCTCTGAAGTTCTTGACTCCCCCCTTGGCAAGGGTACTATTTTTGTTTTGTCAGCAACACCAATGAATACAGCTACTATACTGTATAAAATAATTGTATTATATGGCAGATAAAACAAGGGGTATGCATCAGATTATAAATAATTTAATTTTATAAAGGAATTTTACATCTTAATCTGTTCGACCATCACTTTCACTTAGACTCTGAAATAAAATTATGTTATTGTATTCCTTGCTATAATCTAATATTTCACCCATAAGGAAATGTCAGGTCACATTTACAGTGATCTAGGGGCCTCTAAGCCAGATTGGAAGGTCATTCTGTTTGAGCATTGTAAATGAACCTGTCCAACAAAGTTTTGGTTAAGGACAACCAAGGACTCATTATGTAGTCAATTTACCCAAATGCCAGCAAAAGTAATGCCAAGGCTGTTACTGTCTGTCCTTTGAAATTTGAAATGGTATCAAGCATACAGGAATTTATGCTTTATTATCAAGCCTGGGAAGAAATTGTATTAAAAAAAATATTTTTGTAGATCATTATGTTACAGTGCAACTAACATTAAGCAAAATAATATTTTGCTAAAATGGACAAACTGTATTTCAGTACTATGAAAAATATGGGTGTACGTTTGTTTTCATAAACTGTACTAGGAGGTTTGACTATCTTTTATAGCCTTCCTAAACTGCTACATAGGTATGATTAAGTTCTAACAAGAGACTTTTTTGCATCAAACTGTGACTCCCTTTCTTAGGTATTATTGCGTACGTGTGCATTCACTATATGCACCATCAGGGAACATGACTGCAATCTTGAAAGTGGTTTCTACTTCACTTAGCTAGCATTGACACTAGAAATCAGCAGAAATAGAGATGCAGCTGTGAGTGGCTTCTAAGTCACTAGTCAATCTTTGTTCCTCCATAGGCAGAAAGAGGACAAGAATGATACGCCTTTGAAAATTTGTGAAGGGCCAGGGATTAGTCAACATATTCTGGTTATATAATAACTTCTGTGTTCTGACTATTGCTTTGCAGTGGCGTTTGTCTCTTTTGTAGCATTGCAATGTTGTCTCAAAATCTCTAAGTTAGCTCATCTTTTAGCTGAGATTTCCCAAGGCAGTGCAAAAATAGCAAGTTGCTGAAAAGTACCTCCATTGGTAAGCCACATATTTTGAGCTACACCTGGATAAACTGAGTCAAAGCATTTCAGTGCTTTCCTAATATTAATTAATTTTACCCATACTCACCCGTATCTGCTTTCCTGATTTATATGAAACTTCTACCTATACATATCAGGTGGAGAGACAATTCTAATTGAAAAAAGAGCTAGTATAAATTAAAGCATTGGGGTTATATACTCTGATATGGGCACTGGATGGAAGATCTCTAAGGGAAGAAGGAGAATTTTTCCTTTTTGGATCATCACAGTCTATTTTGACCCATGAATAAAACTAGCATAATTGAACTGAGTTCATTCAATCAATTGGAATTCTCAGCAAAAGGTAATCTCTGTCTTCCTCTTCTTCTTCTAGTCAAAGTGCTATATGACTAGTTTTGTCATGATATAGAAGAAGTTCACATAATAACACAAAAAAGATCATATGTGGAGCTAAAAAGTCCTTTTGGTTTTTACATCATTCAGAAAGGGAGCAAGCCTTATTCTGATAAGCTGAGGTCCCTGATGTCAGGAATGTAGAGAATAGATAAGGGAAAATGTATTTTCTGTAGAAAAGAGAGCATTTCTCTGTTTACCACCCTGTAGAAATTTCTGCATTCTGCACTGCAAATTCTTAAAGTCCCAGTGCAGTAAAGCACAATGTATTTGTTTCCATGAACAGCACAGTGTTATGAAACTCCTGGAAGGCATTGAACAATCTGCCATGGCTGGTAATGTTTAGTGATCTTTTACCACACCAGGCTGATATTTTGATTCTTTTGAAGGCTGCTTACCTCCACCATCTCTTTGGAGAGTTGTAAAAAGAGACCTGTCAGAGTGTTGCAGACACCATAGGTTGCAAAAGCAACCTCTTTGCCAAGCTAAGAACAAAATTTTGGCAAGTCAGTTTTCCTTTGTGCTATTTATAATGTTAGGTGTGGTGGTCACAGGTCTGGCATCAATGCTCTCATGCTTACTTTATGGACATCTATAGCTTTGCCAGGGCTATTATTATTACTGAAGTGACTTGATGTGGGAAGCAAGTAGTTGTAGCAATCCAAGGGCCAAAGACTCTCATTCAGGATCACACGTGGGTATGAGTTTGACTAGAACAGGGAGGTTTTCTTCTTTAGTGCAATGTCTAATCTAGCAAAGACTCTGTCAATTACTGTCAATAAATTTTGTAAGACCTATAGTAGAGCCTGGGAACTTGAGCATGGTGAGATACAGGAAGATTGTTTTGTACAGTCTTCACCCCTTTCCATCAGAGATGGTTTTGGCTGAAGGAGAGAGATGTCAGGGCAGTCAACACTAATTCGCCTGTCAAATTCTCCTGCATTAGAAATAATGCTTTCAATTATGATAGACAACTGTTATGTAGTCCAAGAGTGGAAAAGTACACTCAGCCACACTAAAGACTTGCATTAGTTTCCCAGTATGTTCCTGAACTCATGAAGGAATAAATGATATTGGGTAGTATAAATCTCCAAGTGAAATAATAATCAATTCTCCAGGTTCATGTTGTGTTTCCTGCAGGTCTAATTGACATTTCTGGAAACAATGTTGGACATGCTGTTTACCAGCAGTGGAAACGCCATTTTTTAAGAGAACGTTATCAGAAAGGAGAAGTATGCAATGATTAGTTGGTACCTTACCTGCACATCTCTCGGTAAAAAGGGAGCTGCTGCAAAGAGAGGGCATCCTCCCTCTAGTGACCTCTAAGGGCACTGTAGGCTCCAGCATGGCCAAACTTCCAAGAATCCCTCATACTTCAGCACCCCAGAGAAGCCAAAGTGCTTGCCTGAGGCAGGGCTGTCACAGGGGCAGGAAAACGGCTCTGATAGTGTAATTGCTCCCAAATATCCTGGGTGAAATGTTTTGGGGGGATTTTTTTTTCCTTATGAAATACTATGTTTAAGAATAGGATCAATAATTAGTATTTAGTGATTATAAGCAGTACGAATAAAGTATGACTGATGGCTAATGAGCTCCCTAATTTCTACACTGCTTCTATAATGATTCTAAAATTAAAACAAAAGTCCTAGTGCATTTAATACATTTTATGCTTAGCAGGGTGTTACGAGGCACTAGTCCAAAGAGCAGTCAAAGAACTCTGCAGGTGTACAGAAGCCTTTTATAGTAAACTGTAAAAGTGGTTAATTTGTGGCACTTTCAAGAAAGTAGCAGATAACATTATTTAGCAGAATGAATTGCCTCTTGAATCCACTCCTTTTGCTGTTTGTCAGTCCGCCCCACTGCAAATGGTCTGTGCCTTCAAGCTTTTTTCCCTTTAAATGGTGCAATCACATTATGCATTCCTTGCCCATAGCTTTTCCCCCTTAAATCAGCCCCTGGCATTTGACACTTGCAAACTAAAAATAAAATGAGCTGTGTCCCTAGTTAATGTCTATTTATTAAAGATGATCTTTCATGTATAGAATTACCAGGACATTTGGCCTGATTTACTATACTAACATTTCCAATTTCGCCCTGGGTAGGGAGCTGTGCTAGTAATGCTGCACCCTATGGTGAAATAGTGCCTAATCAGTATTTATGAATAGGGTTTTGGAAGTCACTAAAGAGCAGAGCTTTCACAATGGACTGAGGAAGAGGTTTTACCTTCTTAAAACACAAATATTGCTGAGCTTTGGGAATCTATGTGGGACATTAGGATTGAAGAGCTTTCATTTTTAAACTGCAGTTAAAAATGTGTAAAGTAATACTGTCAGTAATTTAAATGGAGTGTACCTCTTTCAGCCATTAATGCTATTTGTTAAACTTTGTAATTATTATGCAAATGAACTGTTGCACTTAAAAAATGGCAATACAGTGAATACAACAGAGAAGAACAGCTTGAAAGTCTAACAAATATGAAAATAACCCACCCCTTTTTTTTCCCTTTTTTTTTTTTTGTTGTTGTTTTGTTTTGTTTTTGAACTCAATGTTGTTTGGGGAAGATTGCATTTTTGGGAAGGGAAAATAATTTTTTGGTGTTGAAAGGAGACCTGTAGGGCTAACACTATACAACAACAGGGTGCCGATTCTGTGATGTATGTGGGTTTCCTAAATCTGGGATTATTTCTTTAGAATGTCCAGGTTCTAATATTAACTTTTTTCAGAAATCTGGCCTCAGGGGATAAGCCCAAGCTATGCAAGATGCATAGATTCTTGTGTTACTGGTGACCCATCTAGTCCCATAAATTGGAGTCATCTAGACATGACAAGGGTCATGTTAGATCCGGTTACTTTCTCTTCTCTCAGTGTAGAGAGCAGATTGCTGCTCCCCCTTTTTTTTTTTTTTTTTAATGCAGCTACCTTATATATACTTAAAAGTTATAATCCTGTTTTCCCTTCATCTGGTTATCTAAGCAAGTCAATTTTTAAATCTTCCCCAGTTTCCTGTCTTCTAGACTTACATACCTCCCTTCCTCAGGAATTTCTCCAGTGATTCTGTGCCCAAAATTTGATGTACCAGTTGAAGTCTTCTAAATATATTTCACAATAGCTGAGGAAACTGTAAGAGCGTGTTATTTCCATTACAAGCTATAGTCCATTTTATGTGGTCCACATTGACGATTGCTTTTTTCATGATATCAAACCATTTTTAGTTGCCATTACAATTGTGATGCAGGATAACTTTTAAATTCTTTTCTGTGAACTTGTTACCTAGAGGTTTATTCTCCCGTTTCTATTTGTGTAGCAGGTTATTCTCATTTAAGTATGGAAACCTGTGTTTATCCTATTTTAAAATGCATCCTGTGGTTTTTGGGGTTTTTTTAGTTAGTATTTTAAAGGTTATTCTGTTAAGCAGGCTTAAGAAAATCTTCAGAAATTTTAGAGAGGAACACTTGCATTTAAGCACAAAATCAGAAGGTATGCAGCTGATCTGCGAGGTCTGCATCAAATCTTTGTCTACTCTACATGGTGCCAATGACTTCCATATCTCCCTGCTGCATGAGCTGAAATTCTTTCTTCCTGAATTTTCTTCAAGATCTGATTACACCAAGCAGTAGACTTGTACAGCTGAGCGTAGGCCATTGTAGAAGACTTGCGGGAAATGAAAACAATCTGGTTGAGCTTAAAGCACAAACCTGGAGAATGTGCACCTTAACGAAAATGAGAAATGCGTATGCTAATCCTTATTCTGATAGATAAGCAGGAAACATTTTAGTAGAATACAAAATTCAGCATTGGTGAGGTAGGGAAATAGCCCCACACATTTGCCACAAGTAATTCTCAAGGGCACTATAAAACTTTGTGTAACTAAGTAGTTTCTACAGTAAGGTTGACTTTTGAATGTATGGCTTAACACTTAGAGTGTACTTTTTAATTATGGATAAATATTTTTTTCTACTACTGGAAATAATTGAAAAGATCAGTGGGATGTATTTTAGTAATTGGTCTACCTAAGGCAACCAGCATCATTGTACACTGTTCAGATCCATGTCAAATGTTGACCTGGAAAAAAAGTCTGCTGGGATATTTAACTGTGTTTGACTTCAAACCATTTACTCATTGATCTGAAGGTTTAGTATATCTTGGGGAATCTTAAGAAAAAAGTATCTTATCCTTGGTAACATATACCTCTACTAACAGCAAATGTGTATTAGTAGGGACTGCAATTTTCAGTGTTAAAAAAACACTGAGTAGGAATTTAGGAATGAGTCTATGCAGTCTGAATTATGAATAATTAGTTTCCCTAATTCTGTTAGACTCTTTTGCAAATCAGAATAGCGCTCTCTGCTCCAAATAAGCTGGGAAACCAGTATATTTGTTTGGTGTAAAGCACAGCCAAAAGAGCTTATCTTGCACTGAATCTGTCAGCACAACTTTCTGTTAGTAATGGAAAGGGTATGAATGGGTCAAGGTACAACACGGTATATGTGCATGCAAAATGTCTGTGCAGCTGATCATAGAAGTTAATACCCTGGAATTATTCCTTCTCCTGCATATATGAATATGTATGAATCCATTTTGAACCACATCTTTTTGCAATAAATCTTCCAAACTAGTCAGGAATGTAGTTGCCTATGTCAAAAATTCTGCTAGATTCTTCTTCAGGCTAATGATATTCAATAAGAGTAAAAAAGCAATGATTTCTGGATCTTCCAAAACCATTATAAATAATGAGACTAGGAGGAGTTTTCAAATATGGCCACTAAAGGTAATTCCAATATAAGGAATTCTTCCTTTCCTGGCTAGGAAATAGCAAGATATTGAAAATTAGGCAGAGCAAGCAGAGGATAAGGCCAAAATGTCAGAGGAAAAGCCACAGAAGATTTTATTATTAGATCAAGGAGCTGTTAACAAGGATAAGGACGGTCTTAACCCCTTTTTTTTCCTGTTTCAGTTTGAATGATGATCTAGCTGGTTTCAGTTCTCCAATGCAAAGCTGTCAGCAGAGGCTGGGGAACTGTAAAATGAGAAGTGTTCACACAATTACAATATGTTAATACTGCTCACCTGCATAACACGGCCTGTGTCTGCAGATGAAAAACAAATGAGTAAAGACCAGCTATGTTAAATGTAAAGAACATTTTTTTTTCTTTTTGTTTTCTTTTCTTTCTTTTAAGAAGGTGATCTGAGTATTTTATTCTAACACTGTAATACAGAGACTTACTTCCAGGATTGTTCATCATCTTAATATATGCACTAGAATGTGGAAATTAATGGCAAGACAACACTATGACTGAATTAAAAAACCCCAGACTAATCCAGTATTCTCTGCCAACACATCAGTGATCTATTCATGGAACAGCTAGTACAACAGTTTGTCTTCTGTAATTGTTTTCGAAGTGACTTGGTACACCTCTTACAAAAAAAGACTGGGGAATCATCTTTTACAAAATGCCATGCACATGTTGTTTAGCAGTCTAGTGTGGACAGATCAAGCCATCAGAAGCTGCAATGAGACCACATGGACTCATTTCTCTATGGTTTTGTGCTGCTGGTTCATGAAATTTATGAATCCTACATGAGCTTAATTCAGTTCATGGTGAGAAATTGTTATCTGGCAACCAAGGAACACATCCATTATACCATACAGTCCATTATACTGTTTAATCCCCTGAGATCATTATTATGTTAAGCAATCATACAAATCATGTGTTTTATTCAAATGTTTTTCCTGTAGAAGCAAGTAGCCCAGTAAAGGTCACAGTTAGAGGAAATTCAATGTGTACGTGGGTGTGCCATAGGTTATATAATACAGTGGTTGTTGTTGTAGCACTTCGATGATTCTTTTTTTTTTTTTGACAGGTGATTTCCAATTAATAGTAAATTGCATGTGCTTAAGCAAAAGAATTCTGTAAATAAAATTATTGTTGAACTGTTTGGTAAAAAAGCCTTTGTAATAATGACAACAAGAATAATAATCAAATCATAATAATTTAAAAATCTTCATTTATTTGTCTTCATGAATTAAAAATAATATTAACATAAACCAGAAAAATCATATAAAGTCATAAGAAAAATGTTCTTTTCTAAAGAAGGCCACAGGCTGCAAAGGGAATAACAGACAATTGGGACAAATTTCCTCACTTCTGCTGTGCTGTTTTTGAAGGTATTATTTGTCATTTGCTCAAAGATTTTTTTTTTTTTACTTGTATCTAGAATAGACAGGGAGAAATGTGTTCTTTCTCCTTCAGCCTCTCTCTCTCTCTCATACACACAAGTACATATATATGAGCAGAGCAAATCTCCATCTTCTTATTTCTCTACTTTATTTAAAAATACTATCAGTGGTTTGAAACACAATTTTATGAACTTGGTGTCAGTCAAGTTCTGGCACTTGGACTACTTTTGCAAGTTTCTTTAAAAATGACAGGGAGCAGCTTGGTCCTGGGGAGCAGTTTGGCAAGTAAGAAGGATAGTCTTTATTATTACAAAGCTGTTGCCAGAATTATGTAGAGAAGGTGTGAATGCATGTGCACACACTAACATCTATTTCCATATTCCTCATTGCCATAGTATCCATGTGTATTGGCTTTGCGTGGCAAGGTTTTGGTAGCGCAGAGGTTTACAGGGGTGGCTTCTTTAAAGAAGCTGCTGGAAGCTTCCCCTGTGTTTGACAGAGCCAATACCAGCCGGATCTAAGTTGGACCCGCCGCCGGCCAAGGCCGAGGC
>JAOBAS010000072.1:12651170-12673217 GCA_025311575.1 Elanoides forficatus | reverse complement strand
TGAGTCGTCTCTGCAGAGAGACAGGGCCTCAAGGCAATCCAAGGCTGGGTCGCTTTTGTAACCCCCCATGAGTCGCCGGTGTGCAACAGACATGGTGATACTTGTTTGTGAACTATGAGCCAGACAATCCACACATAAATCCACATAAATCAGAAGTGTCATGTTCAGAGAAGTATTCATCCCTTGGCTGAGAACGCTTTTGTTTCTCTTTGTCTTCTTTTGTCTCCCAGGGGAAGGCAACTGATGTTTCCATTAAGTTTCTGTAGGAGCTCCACAGCAGTTTGCACGAGGGTGTGCTGAAGAAGACCATGCCACAAAATAGCTTTCTCTGGCAGCAAAAGAACAGGAAGGGATTGTAGGACTGAACCCAAGGCTGATATGACACATATTATTTCCTAAGGTTTATAATTTGCAAGCAGTGTTCAAAGTATGTAAATTCCAAATTCCTTTTGATATTGTTAATGTCTGTCTTCATGTTTAGCATAATTTGATTTACTTCAATAATAATAAAGTAATACTTGGGGCAACCCTACTCTTGGCTCTGTGTGTTTGCATTGGATTTAGTCTATACTTACAGAATTATTTATTGAACTTTTCCTTATATGTGTGGTAGAATGGAGACTGCATAGCTGCATGAATTATATGAGATAGTGTTGGGGATTTTTTAATTTTATTTTTGACTTGTAATCATTTTTTTTTAACTGCAATACAGATTAGAGAAAAAATGCTGTAAAAACTGCTGTAAAATTAAATTAAAGATTGTATTTAACTTGTCATGTAAGAGCCTTCAGAGGAGATGATCTTCTTTAATTTAGGCCTTAGCTCACCCAGTTGTACATGAATATTCTAAGACTTTATACATTAGTAATACGCAAGATAACAATATCGTCTAAAAGCTTTGCAGTACCATGGGTATAGCAGCACGAAATGAGCTATTCTTATCCTTACCTTTGTCTTTCAGGTAGCCAGCTGAAAAGTTCAACACAGATTTTCTTTTCTTCTGTTGTTGAAAAACAGTTGGCAATAGCAGCATACCTTCAATGAACTAAGTTGATCTCATTCCTTTCACATCCATGGAGCTGCATGAAATGTGATCTTTGCCCCATTGTATTGAAGGATGTCATGTTGTGTATGTGCAGGTAAACAGGCAACTGTGTATAACATGCCTTTGCAGAATAGAACATCAGAGGTTTTGTTTGCTTTAGACACACATATACATCATAAAACATTAAAGGAAATCCTGCTGAGTAGTATTACTGCACATGCATTTGATGGTGTGGGAAAGATGATTATGGCAGATAATTTGCAAATCAAAGGCAAATAGAGTTTCATTTCCAAACCAACTGTTAGCAGTTGCAACTGGAATTCTTGAACTTACTCTTATTACTCTAATTATTGTACTTTTTTATTGTGATAGTGCTGAGAGAACCTGATCATGGTTCCTGTTGTTCTTGACATGTGCACATCATATGTATAGTTAGTGTCTGCCCCAGAGAGCCTATAATCAGAGCAGCAACAAAAGCAGGCAAGAAATGGACAGCTTGGAAACTCACTGTAGCAACAAATCCACTATGATTAGGGTAATAAGCAGCTCCCATGCTACAGCTGTGGAAGGGAATCTATTACCTTTCTTTCAAAGCCCTTTACTCATTATATGGATATATTTTTAATGATAATTGTATTTTTATGCAGTTATAAATTAAAAATAATAAGCTCTGGAGTATCTGGAAATATGCTTGCATGGCATAAAGGGAGCAAGGGGAAGCAAGGCAAGAAAATAATTTGCTCTGTGAAAAGTTTCATGTTTGCATCCTTTTCCCTCATTAGGAATAAACCTTAAATGGCTGGTTGTGTTGGTTTTGGCTGGGATAGAGTTAATTTTCTTCATAGTAGCTAGTATGGGGCTATGTTCTGGATTTGTGCTGGAAACAGTGTTGATAGTGCAGGGATGTTTTCATTAGTGCTGAGCAGTGCTTACACAGAGTCGAGTCTTTTTCTGCTTCTCAGCCCACCCTACCAGCGAGTAGGCTGGAGGTGCTCAAGAATTTGGGAGGAGACACAGCTGGGAGAACTGACCCCAGCCGACCAAAAGGATATTCCACACCATAGGACACCATGCTCAGCAATTAAACTAGGGGGAAGTTGGCTGGGGGCTGCTGCTTGGGTACTGGCAGGGCATTGGTCATTTGGTGGTGAGCAATAGTTTTCATTTGCATCACTTTTATTTCTTGGGTTTTATTTCTCGCTTCCTTTTTTTTTTTATTATTTTCTTTTTCATTATAATTTGTTATTATTACTATTATATCATAATAATATTTTATTTCAATTATCAAACTGTTCTTATCTCAATCCACAAGTTTTCTCACTTTTACCCTCTCAATTCTTTTCCCTCCATCCTGCTGGGGTAGCAGAGAGAGCAGCTGTGGGGGTCCTTAGTTGCCAGCTGGGGTTAAACCATGACACCAGTAAAGGACGAAGTGAGAGACGACACACGTAGACTACATGGTTAGCACATATTTCAGTGTTTCCATTGGTTCCTTTTTAAAAAACTTTTTTACAGGCATTACACTAAACTGAGTGTTTCTTGTATGGAAGATCCCCCTGTGATCAGTGGCTTTTACTATGACAATGCATAAACAGTCTGGTAAAAGGTTTGGGGACTAGAAGATGTGGGTGTTGGAGTGACCCAGGAACAGGAGCAGCATGGACAAACACAGAGCAGACAGTCCTTTTGTGTTAGGGTGTTTATTTCATGGTCCCTCTTGCTGTTTAAGTCTTATTTCTAATTGCATTGAAATTCAAATTTTTACCACTCAGATGGTGCTTGTGGGATGTGGTATCTGTATGAAAAGTGTCACGTATTTAGTACAGTTTTGCTGATGCTAGCAAAAGAAAAAATCCTATGGGAAACCTCAGACTTCTTTCCCTAAATTATCCAGCAGCAATTGTTTTAGAAAACGCAGTTGGTGTGTCCAAAGTTGAACATTTCTCTCTGGGAAAAGAGTATATGAAATAGCATGTTAAGCTTTTGTCTGCTGTGACTTAAGGAATTTCTGGGAAAATGGCTGAAAACAGCTGGGTTTCAGGAAGTAGGGATGAGGTATGTCACTGTCCTGAGAAGGTTTATCTCTGTTAGTTCACTTTGAAGATCTTGAGTAAACACAAAGGGACAACTTAATATAATACTTATCCCAACATTTATTTAAAGCTTGTTCTGTCCAGGTGAGGAAGCCTCCTTTGCACAGGGTTACCAACCATAGTGGATGTAAGGGGCATTCTGTTTTCAGTGTGGTTTTTGGGCATCTGACAGTCTTAAAACCTCAGCATATCCCTGTGATTCAGGAAACTGACTGCAAATGGGGAAACAAGTGGACAGAGAAAGTAATGAAGGTCCCAGAACTCTTTGGCTTGTGCTTGGGTTATTTCTCCTTTTTTTCCTGTGGCTAAGAAGCATAGTGCTCAGGACAAAAAGAGGTTAAGAGAAATGTCACAGAAGATCACTTCTGCTTGGAGTAAGAGCAAGGATGTCTCTGAATTTGGAGATGAAGAAAAACCCTGGTGTTAATGCTGGAGTGAAGAATGGTTTGAGGGCAGAATCCTGTTTGCACGATCAACAGAATTTCTGTGTGGAAAAATTTGCTAAATTAAATTTTTGTCTTCTGGAGTTGGGTCACAGTGAGGTGGACATATGACAACTTGTATAATCCTGAGAACAAGACACATGCATCCTGGATGAATAGTAATTGACTTCAGGAGGGAGGCAACAAATTTACAACCTGCAGATACCAGCTTTGTGAGCTGGTCCTATTTGCCCCTTGGAAGACTAAAGTTTTGAAGAATATGTGAACTCTCATGTATTGGAAAAATGCTTGGTACAAATATCTGTGAATTGGAATGAATATGAAATACCAACATTAGTACTTTTTTAGTGACATAAAGTACATTGATTGCATTGCTAACGAAAGGATCTAAGTCCTCAACCAAAGAGTTTATACTAGGAACCAAGAGCTAAGTGGAAGAATATTCATATGTCTGGATAGAGAAGGTAGCAGTTCCTTTATTGTATCACACTAGTTGTACATCTGGTGCTGGATCTTTTCTCTGGCTAGGCAAGTTATGCATGCTTCCAAGAAAAGAGGGAGTGAAAGGAGTATAAGGTAAAAAATATAAAGGGACTCCTCAGATATCAATGGTGAAGATTTAGCATTCGGGTAGTGTTCTTAGTTTATTTGTTGTTTGTTTGGTTTTTTGTTTTTTTTTTTTTTTTATTCTCAGGGAAGTCAGAATATGACGCATTCTAGAATAATTATAATAAAATTCATATAATAACTCATTATTCATTGGTCTTATGGAAGTTTGAAAGCATTGGTTGTAGCCCCAAGGTGAAGGGATGTAAAAGGCTGGTGTGTAGGGAGAAGGCTGGAATCAGTATTTGGTTTTTTTCAATGATATTTTGACCAGATAAATAGAATTACTAGATTTGTGAGGCTGATGTTATTTCATAAAGGGCAGAAGTAATACTGAAGAAAGAAGTTTTAAAAAGTTATGCAGCTCAACTCTAGTTTATGTCTTTGAGTGCAATGAAGCCATACACCCCAGCTTTTTATGTAATTATTTGGTTCACGTTATTCTCACCTCTTTGCCATAGCCTCCTTTTCCATCCCAGTGAAGCTACTCTTTCCTGAGTGGGAAACCGTAATGGATCTCTATATCATACAGAGTTTGGAGGACTTACTCATTTTTCCTGCAAAAGTTAAATAAAGTGCAAAACTTTCAGTCCATCAATCCTTTAGCAAGCTGTCCAAGGTGACATTTCATTAGCACATTTTGTCAGTGGATAAATCGTACAGCATGCTCTGAAAAGAAGGTGGAAAACATCCAGTCCTTTTTCATTAGATCCATCTGAAGCTGAACCACTAGAGATTACATACAAAAAGCACATGAGACAGAGAAAGTGCTATTCTGTCTATAAACTGCATTAATCATTCATTCCCTTTTGAGTGCTTTGAGTAACTGCCCTGTCCCTGGTTAGGTCCAAAACTGGCGATTTAATTTTGAGCTGCATGACAGATACATTTCAAGGAAAATCACAGACATAATGACTCCTGCCAGGCTTGATAAAGTCCTCATTCGTCAGTTAAGGAGATTCCAATAAGGCAATATGGATAGCACAAAATGAGGCAGATGACATAATATGTGCAGGGTTGGGGTTGCCAGTTTTTTCCCCTCTTCCTCATGCACGCACAAGCACATATTCCCCAAAACATACACATGCGTGCACACACACACGCACACACCCCCACCTCCTCACACATGCTCCTTTTGTTGATTCTGGGAATAGAAATAATTAGGGAGCTTTCATTCACTAGTATGAACTAATTACCTAAGGGACTGGGACTGTTTTGCTGCTCCACTGACAGTAAGTGTCAAAGGGCTGACCAAAGATAATAAATACCTGAGGAGTCACCCATTTACTGCAGTGTCAAAATGATTTTCTCTTAGTAAAATTTTTCCTGGCTATGCTGAAAATGACTGTTAAAATAAAAATGATTTATGTAAAGAAATAGCGGTGCCACAAAAACAAATTAATTGCTGGAAAATGTGCTACATAAACAAATGAAGCTCCAACAATAAAGAGGAGACACAATGTGATAATGACCAATTTAAATTAGTGATAAGGGGCACTGTTAGATTAAAATCATGGGTCTGATACAGTGTTAAGTCAGTGGATGATTAGATATTGAAGGATCATTTTGCAGTTCAAGACTTGGCTAAATACAAAGTCATTCCTGCTGAGGGGCTCCTAACCAGACATGTCTGACAAACTTTATTTGTAGATGTTCTAGCCTAGGACAAGAAGGTCATACCCTTCAGCATCTTGGAATAGCTTTTACCCAAAATTCCTCTATTGGGTGGCGAGAGCATAAATATTACCAGAAGCTCTACAACTATTTTAAAAAAGTGAAATGGTTACCCATCTTACTCAGCTTGTTTGGTGATACCAGGAGGAACGGATTCATAAACCTTGTTTTCCTGGTCCCCTCTCTTTTGACTTTGCTCCCTTTTTGCCTTTCTAGCAGCTATTATAACCTGTCCATCTCAATCACTTCCCACCACTAAGAATGTGGTTTCTTTTATTCCCTAAGCAGAAGGATAAGTTATTCACAGAAGTCAGATATATTTTGCTTTTCAGTGGCTCATTTCTAGTAAAACATTCTTGTTTAGGCTATTTAAAAGAGAAATGGTTGGGTCCCCACTGGTCCACAATGAAAAATGAAATATTGCAATCTGTGCTATATTCAGAACAGATTTCTTCTTGGCAGCCTGGTGCCCTGACTTTTTGCTGTACTTCATTCCACCTCAGTGAAGGCTTTTTGGGATGTTTGGAGAAAATGAAACTGTAATGCCTCATATTCTTGTCTTCTGCCTGTCTTTAAAGTGCCACTGGAGGAGACATAAATCATAAACTGGAGTTGTCTTATAACTTGAAGTTCAAATGAACAGTGGGAGAGCACAGAAATGGTGGAAAGTCATCTTTACCCTCTCTTCTTCCACCTTTTAGCTCAAGAAACACAGTAATAGGTAGTTTCCTCATAACCCAAATACATGGTTTATGCTCTTTAATATTTTACTTTGGTGATGAATATTACAAAGTAATTGACTTCTCATTTGTAATCAGTTTAACCTTTTCTTCCTGATGTACATATATTACTGTGTTGTTTACAAAATTTGCTGGCTGCAAGGAATTGTTTGAATCTCAAAATGCTATTTTAAACTAAACTTTGAAGGAAGGTTTCCAAATTCCTCCTTCCTTTCCTGCCACCTCCTACATCAAATGTTTTAAAGCTTCTTCGTTTTCTTACACAATGCAGTGCTTAAAAGCTGTTTTTATAATGGATTTTTCATCTTCTAGATCTTTCTTACCCATGTGACTGAACAAAAGTAAATCTGACAGTTAAAATTTCTTTGTTGAGTTCTCTGAAGTAATAAAACAGGATTGTGATGTCGTTCAGGTTAGCAGAAATTAGCAGAATTTGCTCAGCTGCTCAGAAGTAATTGACTGTTCCGCTATTAATGTCTGTACTCTGGATGGCAAGACCTTTTCATTTTATACAGCTACATTAGGCAACATCCTTCTTCTCATTAAATTTTGGCAGTTAGAAGCACTCAAGTCTTTCTTTGCAGAGAAATTTTCACTTTGGAGTGAACTTGATCTTTATTTTATGTACTATTTTCCATAATATCTGAAATACCCAATATTAACAAATGTTTTCCACTAGCCAGACTTTACTTTGATGATGACACACTCACATTTTTGGCATCACATCCAGTAGTTTTATAATTTGTGCTTACAAAAATATGCAAGAAAAGTAATTTCACAAAATTATCTGTGAAGTCATGAATGCATCTTTTATGTACTCATTAATTAACCAACTCGTTTTGAAACTTTCACCTGAAAGAGAAAATAGTGGTTGTGCTGCAAAGGACTTCCTTTGACAGATGTATTTTTCCAAAACACTTCATAGACCTTTTGCAAGTGAAGACAGTAGACACCTGACACTTCTAAGAGCAGAGTTAAATGGATTACATTGAAAAATTCCAACTTTTCTTGTAATTTTTGCCTTCCTTTATGGTTCTACATGTGCTGAGTTTTTACTAAAAATTGCAGGTAGGTTTGTTTTGTTTTGTTTTGTTTTGTTTTTAACAAATGATGTTTTAAACCTCTTGTTGGAACACTAAGGATACCTTGGCTTTCATGCCACAGTCAGTGGGAAGGCTTCCTCTTTTTTTTATAGATGTCCACTTGTGTTCTTATGAAAAGCATTATATCTGAAAGACTCTCTCACTGAAGAAAAGGGGAAAAAAGGCAGCCAGTACAAATATGTCTTTTGCTGGTATAAGGAAGGCAGGTGATGTTTAAGGAAAGGAAGATCACTATCTAGCAGCAGTCCTGTAGGTGATTCTCAAGATATTAATTTTAGAGGCCTAAGGTGGCATTTTGGATGTCTTTAGAAAGTTGGGCTGAAAAATGTAATGATATCAAATTCAAATCTTACCCCAGGAATCTATCGCCCCAACTGTCTGTTTGGAGTCTCCACTGGGAAATGTGAATGGAGAAAACATTCTATGGGATGCTCCCATCTCTCACAGAGCTTGAAGGAATACAAGTATTGCCTCCCTTATTTTCTCCATATTTCCCATGTATTTTCATGCAAGAAGGCACACAAAGCCTCCTCGCAGTCACAGAACAGTCTCTGGCAGCTTTTCCCCTGCTGTGCTTCTCACTTTGCCAACAGGGCAGGAGACCAGTCAGGGATGGGAGTGCAGAGGTCCTGCTGAACTGCTCAGTGGGCAAAGGTGGTTAGGGACCCCCCACTCTGGGGAATGAAGAACTTTGGTGTACTTCACTTCCGTAGGAGAAAAGTGTTTTCTGCAGACTTTTTAGAATTTTGAAAGCCTAAATCAGACAAAATGTGATACTGGGGAAAAAACAAAAGGGTGTTGAAAACTCAAGGTAGCTCTTGCCCACAGGCCTAATTTAGAGGCATTTACGAGTACAGTGGCACTCACTGAGACAATAAACCTTTTGCCTCCTTAGGAATATCACTACTGCTCATCCAACAGTAAAACTAATGTTCCTGTTTGCAGGTATTGCTCACAATGTCCTTATTTTTTCCCCTTCATAAAATTATATTTGGATTATGCATATGGCAGTAAAGCCATGTTAACTATACAAATGCTAATATAAAATCATGGCCCAAGATGTTTTATTTCAAGATGATCTGTTACTGTGGTTACAACAAGTTTATTGCAGTTATAAACTATACTGTAGTTTTATCTCAGTATCTCTATTATAACCCAAATTTGCTTCATGGAACAGTAGCTCTTACAGTTTCTTTGTAATCAATGCTATAGTTTTATTTTCTAACTACTCAGATTTTATGTCATTCATCCTGAGGCTGGAAGCTTTTAAAGGCAGATGAGGAATGGGATGGAAAAACAAGGCGGTTTCTACTTCAAAGAAATCTGAGGATTATTCATAGAATCATAGAATCATTTACATTGGAAAATACATTTAAGATCATTAGGTCCAACCATAAACCTAACACTGCCAAGTCCACCACTAAACAGTGTTCCTAAGTGCCACATCTACATGTCTTTTAAATACCTGCAGGGATGGTGACTCAACTGCTTCCCTGCCCAGCCCATTCCAATACTTGACAACCCTTTCAGTGAAGAAATTTTTCCTAATAGCCAACCTAAACCTCCCCTGGTGCAACTCGAGGCCATTTCCTCTCGTCCTATCACTTGTTACTTGGGAAAAGAGACTGACCCCAATCTCGCTACAACTTCCTTTCAGGTAGCTGTAGAGAGTGATAAGGTCTACCCTGAGCTCATCAACTTGTATCTTGGTTCCCAGTAATTTGGTGAAGTCTATAAGGTGCTTCTGCGATCCTCTGACAGGAAGCTTTATGCAAGCACTTTAATACACACATGCATAAAAGTATTTATATCTTTGGCTACATACACATACAAATTTATATACTTGCATATTTCTAATTTGTTCTTATATATGTATATACATACATGCACGCGGAAGTATATATGGCACCAACTATATGACATATTTATATTGTCTTGACATTTGTTTATAACTGGAAATTATCATTTATATCATCAGCCATTTTTCTTTTTGTTGTTTTAAAAAATGATACTGTTCCATTAAAAGAAAAAAAAGATGAAGTATCTCGTGTCAGATCTTCTTATGTTCCTCTGTTTCTACACTGTAGAGAAATATGTATGTAGGGCAAAAAGGAGCACTTATTTACAAACTAGGGGAGTCTTTTAGTTCTATGTTCAGTTTGGTAAGAAACCAAAACCTAACAAGGTGTCTTAGAGCAATACATTACATGGTGTCTATTCTAGACAGAATATCATCTGAATGGATGGATTTAAGAGTCTAGGAGAGAAAGCATGAACAGCATGGGACCTACATACAATGACAGTGACACATCACCATTTACTTTTCTTGATTTTGTATAGCATAATGTTGGTGTTTTGGTTGCCCATAGACAGTTTTCCTACCAGATTTGAGGAAATATTCAAGCCATATCACTATCTTTTGCACTTTGAATTTTTTCAGAAGAAATAAGGCACCTTCACTGGTACTTGATTAAAGATTTATTTTATTCCCAACAAGTTTTGATGTTTATTGAACCATTTGGACTTCTGAAGATTAATTACTAGGCATGGGATATCAGAATATGCTCATGGAAGTAAATAACAGTTTTAAAATTATGCTTTGACTTTTTAAGCATCTCAGAAGAGTGGATATGGAGAATTCTGTTTTCCTTCTCCTAGTGAGACCACAAATGACATGGGTGAACATTTCTTTCAATAATTCTGATTTTGATCATTGCTGAAGCACACAGCTTCTAAACAGTGAAACAGAATAGAAGTAACTCTTGTTGAATTTATTTGGTTCCTAATTGGTTTGGTGACCCTTAGTGGATATGTACCAATTAGGTGAGAATGAAATATCATAAAACCCTAACAGCAGGTCTCAAAGAGCATATAGAAAAGGTTAAACTAATTACTTTCTCAATAATAGGTCTAATAGTCTTCCATGTAAACTATATAAGATGAAACTTTTGATTTTGAAAAGTTAAATATGAGGCATACCTCAGGTAGCTTCATGGCTGGAAATAAAGCAAATTTCTCACAACTATAAACCTAGCTGTCTTTTCTCTGTCTTGCAACATTTTACAATACAATCCAATTATCTGTGCTATATGCTACCAGTTAGTAAGTGAAAACTTTGCCTTCGTTATGTTTTTATTACATTTCCATTAGTCTGTTATGGAACAGAGATGTGGTTTATAGTATGACCAAAGGCATTGACGTACCACCTGTTCTGTACCGTAATACTTACTCTGTTTAATGGAATAAAGGTCGTAGTGGGAATTCCTTTAGACATCCAAAGGAAAGAATTCAAAAAGATCATATTGCATACTACAGATTATATAGGACATCTACACCGTATACTCTGTTTTCTCCTTTCTTTTGTGCTTTTAACTTGTATTTAGATCTCTCATCTATCTATGAGGTGATGGTGATCATGTATTTAAACATAGGTTTGGAGTACAAAGATCTACTATCTCAGTGTTTTTACTTTGCTAAAGGCTATTATACAATACTGCCTAGAAACAGAAAACAACCTTGAAAGGTCCTTATATTCCTATCTGGTTTATAACTTCTCACATATTTCTGCTTTTAGAGCCTAGTAAGGTTAGGACACCTAAGCCAGTGGTCTTGACTGATAATGCGGTGGCTAACATTGGTGCTTAAAGACAGAAGACCAAACCCAAAAAGCACAGAGTAACTGAGAAAATATGTCTTACATGAAAAGAAACGGAAGATCTTTCTTTCTTCTCTAGGACAGTCAGATTTGGCATCTGTAATAATGTAAGAGTTACAAACAGATGAGTTATTAAAAATTAATCTCTATATTAAAATGCTTGTGTGACTAATAGGAAGAAACCCTTGCATATAGTGCTATAAATCATACTGCTGGCACTAAACCCTTGTAATGATGGGTTAGACTAACAAAATGTGTTAAAATTTATGTGCAACAAAAACTAATGTGATTTTTAAAAATTCCATCTTTAGCATGTAATTAAACAAGGGATCTCTTAGGGAATCGAAATAAACAAGTGGGTGCAAATCATCTACTACTCTCTTTAGTATCCTGATAGTAAATACTTATAGGTGATCAGCTTCTGCTGATTCAGAAAAGAAAGAAATAAAAATAAAATCTAGCTGTCTGCAACTACTGTCAAGATACTTAAGAGAGAAGTAGTTGGTTTGCACCTTCATTTGAATTCTCTAAGACATCTTTTTTTTTTTCTTCTTCTTTTCTGTTATTACAGCAGGAGCAGATTCAGCTCAGTTGCTTTAAACACACAAGCATATGACTATAATTCAGAAAGCTTAAAAGTAAACTTTGAACACGGAGTCTTTATTTTGACCTTGGCTATAATGACTGCAGGCGGGAATGTTTCTACTAGTATTTGAATGATAACAGTATTTTAGTTATTAAAATGTTTATATTTTTAAGGAATTAAGAATTTAGAAGATGCCAACTTTTTGCAAACTTAAGTGAGAGTCAGATGTCTACATCTTCACAATGTGGTTCTGTGAGTTGAAGTCTGTTTCTGAGATTCATGAAACAGATTATTAATGATTTCTATTTTTTCAGTCTTCAACTGCCTTTCTGCTTGAAATTCTGTTGTTTAGCGTTCTGTTGTTATAAGTGGAAGGTAATGAAAATTAGGTAGATAACTGCTTCTTAAAATCCTTGAAAACATTTATATCGTGCATCTCCCTGGTCTAAAAGTGTTACAAGTATTTGTTAGGAATGATATCTGTAACTCACAGGCTCAGGGGAGCACATTTAAGTATTTAGCTCAAAGCTCAGTCATGTATTTTTTGTAGTAAAAAGAAGTTTCTTTGTTACCTGTATGTTTCAAACTAATGATCTATTACAATCCCAAAGAACAAGAATATATTTCTGTATAAAGCCACAACCTTTAAGAAAGTTTTCAATGTTTACAGGACAGTTCAGAAAGGAATAACTACCATATTACTAGCACTGTGTGAAAAATGGCCTGATGATAATACAAAATATATATGCTTAAAGGAGTTTATGGGAATTATCTCTCTGTCCCACTGAAAAACAGTGAAATGAGTTACTAACTATAATAATGCTTTGAAAATGCTAGTATTGGATGCAGAATGCTAAAACTCTGTATTTGTGGGTGTGTCTGTATGCTGTAAAACAATACTTTACAAAATTCTTTTCGTTAAGAAACAGTTTGTGAAATGCTATGGTAATAAATTACTGTTTAGGGTTTTATCCCTACCAACTATAAAACAACTATATCCCATTAAATGGTTGGAATATTAGTGATGAGAAAAATTATTAAAATATTTGCCTTAGAGAGACGAGAGTTTGTATAAAAAGTCAGTAAAAATACACCTTAATATTACAAGGAAAAGATGTAATATAATTGGGAGCTAAATGAGAAGCTAAGCATCACTGAATCCATCAATGACAGGGCTAGGGTCAATTCACACAAACCCCTACAGTAATTGGAAATTCGCCTTAAAGTAATTGGTTACTGACATGTCTAAAATCAATCAGAAGTCAGTAATGAGCCAGAAATACTAGTTCCTTTTATCTATTTGTGTGAAATAGAGTTGTCAGTTTCAGAGTATGTAAGAAATACAGGCTTTAGTATGTGAAGGGGCTCCAAAAGAAGGCGAATGTTCTTTTGTCAGATGGAAATGGACCTTCTGTTTGCTTCTGGATTGCTGATTCAGACAGTAGACACTGAGCTGTTTTCAGTACTCTGTACTGACAGTGAGCACTGGATTATATTCATTTAAAATTTTTAACATGCTGCATAAACCCACTGTCAATCTCTAGGTCCTCAGAGATCCACACAGTTACCCATTTGCGGCATTCCTGGACCCAGTAGGAGCTGGCATAAAGGCAAGGACTCAGTGGGAGATTAACCAATTAGTGATCCAGTGGCACTGCAGCAGTTTCTACCCCTCTACTCATTGTTGGTATGATAATGAATGAGACAGCTTCCGGCAAATCTGAGTGGCCAGAGCCCAGAGCGTGCATCAATTTACCAGCACTGCCAGGGATTTTGTTCTGTGTGCTCATGCCAGCTCACAGATAAGGAGGTTCATAGCTGTCCTCCAAGAAAAAGCTGAAAGAAGCCTCAGTGAGGGGGTCCCAACCATCTACTGGTTGATGCTCTTGAGCTTGATCCCCTCCTGGGCTGTGCTGCAGCTGCACTGCAGTAAGGCACCCCATTGATGCAGATTTGGCCTCCCAGCTTGCCCATAGACATGTTTCATCTGCAGACTCACCTTAGAGGTCACTGAGCTCGGAGTAGACTGTCACCAGGCCTGGGCTACATCCTGTCCTTGGGGACAGCGGGACTTGTCCTTGTCAGTGAAGTCACGACCTCTTCCTGCTTTGTGTTGTGCCCTTCCTTTTGCAGGGCAGCCTGCCTTTGCTTATCCCTTTCAAAACTCTCAGAGAAGAATTTAATAAATAATGCTTCTTGTGTTTGGAAGCTTGGCAGGTTTACAGACCAGTATGCAGAAGAGAGCATGCCTGGAGATGGAAACATTTGGAAAGGCAGGTCTTGAATGTAAGCTAAATTAATTCCATATTATAATGTGGAATTATAATTCCACAAACCAAGGGCAAACCAGTAAAAAGCAGAAAGGGAACCCAAAAGCTTTGGGGACAAGTGTGTCCCTGAAAAGCATTTATGGCCAAAGATGTGGTGGAGGCTGAGCCCAAACCCAATATCTGTCAGCGAACACAGAAACAGCATCTTGACAAGTCTCAGATCAGTCAAAGGGACCGACAGAAGATGCCAAATAACTAGCAGAATGAGTTCAAATACATTATCTCTGTAAAATCAACAGGTTTTGTGATGTTGTGCAAAGCAAAACAAAAAAGATGTTTTCCTTAATTGACTCCTTAAAACCCTCCCCCTTAAAATCAGGAAAACACGTATACTGTGGAGATGGGATCGTGAGTCTGTTTATGTATCCTTCTAAGAGAGGAGGAAAGAGCAAAATTAAGGGAGCTGCCTGTATGACAGTAGCCTACCTGCAAGCAGGTA
Source organism: Elanoides forficatus (assembly GCA_025311575.1). Classification (NCBI taxonomy): domain Eukaryota; kingdom Metazoa; phylum Chordata; class Aves; order Accipitriformes; family Accipitridae; genus Elanoides; species Elanoides forficatus. Next base: position 12,658,503 of record JAOBAS010000072.1, on the reverse strand, counting down.
CTTGTTATACTTATCACAGAAGCTGAAACTCTTTCTCTACTTTCAGCCAGGTGGGATCCCAAGATATGGACAATACTATGGCTCTACTGTTCAAAGATTTATGAAATATATGTAGAGTAAAGCATCTAAGTTTTGCCCCATATCACTTGAAAATGCATAGTTCAGTGTAATATGGTTTTCTGGAGTGCATGACTGTGCAGGTACATATAAATAAACAGTCAACAGATAGGGTATAATATTAGCCTACGTGTCAAGTTTTTTGACACTAATTTCTATGTCAACTGTTTTACTCAGCCCTTTAAATGAAGAGGAGGCCAGAGCTCTGTTAAGGGTATGAAGGATCACTATGGGAAGACAGCATTAAATATACAATAGGACTAGTCACTGAGCAAGTCCAATGGTTCTCAATTATTTTAAAAGCATCTAGGGAAGAGTGGGTAAGGTAGAGTCTCAGTACTCAAATTTCCTGGTTTGTGTGTGTGTAGAAATCGCATTCTTAATTTCTGTTAAATTTAATAAAACACCAGGATTCTTGGAGTACTCTTCAAAGTTGTGGAGAGAGTTAATGAGGCCACCTGTAAATAAAGCAGATTTCTCAGTCGGATGTGCATCAGTCAAGCAAAAATACATCATTGTTGGAGAATGGTTCCAAACATCCGCAGATCTGTTTATTTAAAAATAGAAAGGAAGATATTTTAGAAGACCATAATCTGCAAGGGGATTTACCCTGAGGAAAACATGCAGTCACATGACAACAGAATTGCCTCCAATCTGGCCCCTGGTCCAGAACAGGCTCAGCCATGGAATTAGACCACGCTTTATCCCATGGGAGCTGGAAACAGCTGCAGCCTTGTCCTTCTTACAGGCTGCTTCTCCCTGATGTCTGACTCCTCGTTTAATAGGCTACTCCTCCCTTAGCGTCTGACACCATTATGGCAGCTTGAGAAAAGTCAAGAAGGACAACTTGCTTTCAGAGAACCAGTCTGTCCTCTGAAACAGCAGGAACCCATCTGTTAGAGGTACATGAGGTGAAAAGTGGCATTGTTTTCCTCTTGGGTGTCATAATGAGAGATTAACCTATTACACTCTAATGTATTGGTTTATCTGTTACCTTTAAAGAAGTCAATGGTGTTGATTAGTTAGGTTAAAGTTTGTTTAACTTTCATGTCTGCCTGTCACCTCCTCTCCAAAATTGCACTATCTTCAGGCTATATTGTTCTGTGATTTCTAGAAAAAAACCTGGCATGTGATGGGAAAACCCCCTCTTCTTGGGACAGGGCATCCCTTCCCTTTTGTTTCCAGGGAATATCTGAACTCATCTCATAAGGTTTCTTGTGACATCTGTCAACTAAATCTCTCTTGTTCCTGAAAGCACTCAGGACTGGCACTCTGTACATTTCTTTTCATGCAGAAAAATGTAGTTTTGTCTGAAATTTGCAAAAAAATGTTATAATTAAAGGGAGTTTTACATCAAACTTTTTTCTTTTTTTTTCTTCCCCTTCTACATCAAACAGTGTATGCTAATAAGCCCTGAATTGACTCCATAATTACAAAGATCCTTTATCTGGACCAAAAATTCCATGCAAAAACCCAATATTTTAATTCTTGAGGCTCTTTGTGGTTTTTTGGAGCCTGATCCAATGGTCAGCTTGTTTCAGATCAAAGGTTATGCACAAGCATTACAGTTCTCATTAGAAGGTCAATAAATTTCCTTGTTCTTCTTATGTTAAGCTTGATTCTGTCAAAGTTTAAATAACTTTGATGTGAAGAACTTTGCAAAATTCTATAAGCTGAAACTTTCAACTTTGTGTGGCTTGAGATTTTTGTTTATAGTGTCTCTGGTCACTGCTTTCTGTTACTTTCTGTAGCTAAATTTAGCTGAACCATTTGAAGATATAGTTTCAATTTTTTTTTTTTTTTTGTATGTGCAGTAATCAAATCATTGCTCTTAACAGATTCAAATCTCATTAAAATACAGCTTTTGGCAACCACAGTGCTCTGATGTAGCAAAGCGGATCCTGTAGGCAAAAGGTAATGCAGTTCTTCTGGTAATGTGGTTGGTACCTCAGCTTCCCCAAAATACACAGTTGCGTAGCTGTCTTGAGCTTACCAGTAGCTGGTGAGTGTACAAAGTTCTAGGGGAACTCATAGCAATGAAGAATGAAGAACTCCTTGTAAATACAGTGTTTTCTGGAACACCACAGAGAGGGAAGAGTAGCCCAGATCAGCAGCAAGCAGTCCCTCCTGCAGAAGTCCACAGTGAAAGTCACTGGAAAATGAATCTGTCCATAGAAGTTTTATCTTCCAGAAGAGGTAGCCTCATATGGATGTCAGGTTTTTTCTCATTGCAAAGCATGTGCTGGAGTGACAACATACACCTTTTTTTATTCAGGCCTCCTCAGTCTGCCTTAACTGCCTGTCCCCTTTTCTTTACTGTGCCATGTTAAACAGATTTTGCATTTTAGGTAAAGGGTAGATAAAGTTCAGTAGTAGCTGATGTGATCTCTGTTTAAAAGCCTTGGTACTGCAATCATCCAGCACAAAATATGGTGCTGTCTCTATGAACAGCTCCTTGGGAATCCAAGAAGCTCAATCTACTCTCTAATTTTGCAAAAACTTCAGCTCCTTGTTTAGAGGTTAAATGATGATTAGGTACCCTTTCTCCACATCATTAAAATTCAGATGCATGCATGAGGAGCTGCTGGGAGATGCCAAAACCATTTCAACTAAACAATTATGAAAAGCATAACAAAATATAATGCATAAACAGCATTTGTTTTAAATGAAACACATAGAACCAGTCTAACTCTTTATTTTGCATTTTTTTTTTCATTCATAAAGTCTTCTGCTCTTGATTTAGACAAACACTTTAAAAAAAGGTGTGATCAGGAGAGCAACCAACCACCTTTTTTTTTTAATATAGGAAGGCAGTGAGGCAGCAACACCTCCTGCCCTGACTTGGAGCCAGTAACAGAAATTAGCAGTGCCATCAGCAGCATTGAATATGCATTTAAAGGATTTCATGTGCTTTATAGCAAGCATTATGGTATTCAACAGCAATTTTTGCTAAACTGGCTGTACTTGTAGTCATCTTTTAGGAGATTAAAAGTCACGAGGATGTAAAGAATTTAAAGGCTGGAGAATGTCCATATCCTCTAGGCTGGACAAGCCTGGACTGTCGTCTGGCTTGTCAGAAATTGTCCACTTCAACTCATTGCCTTTCTCACTGTATCTTAAATTATTTTCTTTCTTTCTAGATTTAAATCCAGGAGCTCCAAAATGTGATTTTGTTGTATGCTCCAGAAACATTACTTGGCAATTTGCATGCTGTATTTTAAGCAGTTTTTGTGTGAAGTGAGACTTCCTGCACTGCCTTGGCTGACTGACCCTGAATTAGCATCCTCTCAACTTTTTAAGTTATTGTTTAGAAATTTGGTTCTTTAGACTACCTGTGACAAGTGTTACACAACCTTAATGGATAAATTTTACTATAAGCCTTTATCATATTTGTTTCACTAGCATAACAAACATCAAGCCATCATTTGATGTGGCGTCACACGTCTGGATGAATGAAACATAAGGAGAAATATTTCAAGTTTTATTTGGATAATTACGGGTGTATCTCTTCCGTTCATTAAAAATCAGGATTGCAGTTTTCAAGATGCTATCTGACTGTACTTCCAGGTGTCACAGTTTGTTCTTTGATTTTAACTTCTGAGAATTATTTATATGTGCTCCTTTTTTAGAGATAATGCACATGTTGGGGTAGGTTATTGTTTTTATTTTACATAATGTGTTGTTTATCATCCCCCTTTTTCTCTTTGGCATCTTTGGCCCTAGAAGAAATCTTAGCATTGATGGGCTTAATGACATAGAAGTTGAGAGAACACAATTGAAGAAGGAAATATTTTTTCTGAAACTGCTTCAGTAAGTGTTTTTATTGTTATGTTTCTGTTGTTGACTCAGATGTTACAGTTGAGAGAAAAGTGCCTTTGATGAAAGATTTTCTGGTTGCATCCTTTTTACGCCAGACTGAGAAAACTCAGTCCTTGCTTCTGAACACTATGAAGTTCTCAACAGGTATTAACAAAATCAGAGTTTCATGTCGCCCCATTAAATTGTATAGTGAACTTTGGAAAAAAGTTAGAAACAAACCCTTTTAAAACAACCTTTTTTTTTTTTTTTTTAAGTGAGAAACTTGAGGGATGTCTTTATACATATAAAGCAAGTAGAAATGGTAATATAGTACTTTCTTCCTCTTTCATATTTTGCAGGTCACTTTTATTAATGTTACTACACCAGACTCAGGATTTTAGGTTAGGATTCTGAACTTTTATAGAATATCTGTTTTAAAATTAAATTCCAGCTCACTAATGGCTATGTGACTAATGAGTTCATAGATAACCAGTATTTTTTTTCTTTTATTGTTTCTTTGTCTTTGACCACTTTGATTTCCTAGAAATTATTCTAATGAGCCCAGAGTTGACATTTTAAGTAAAATGTTAAAACAAGCTGAGCTATTGATTTTATTGATAAGTTTCTAATCATCTTTATTTTTCTTTGATTCTTTAATTTTGAGAATTTTTATCAGATCATTGTAAACATGTAAGCAGAAAATAAAATACTTCAACAAACTCCTTATTTATTGCTTATTTTTATAGTTTTCTTAACGCTTTTTCTTAATTTTTCCCCTGGGAAAAAAGGGGGACCTATTTAACTTCTACTAGTTTTGCAGCTTTTCTTAGTTTTTCGATTAACTTTCCCACAGTCTATGCTGAAGACTGTCACAGAGCAAACTTTCTCCATGAAAACAATACATTATTTTTTAATTCAAATTTCTTGGGAATGTTACTCTAAAATGGCAACTGACTTCTGTTCACCCAGCCCTTTTCCTCCAGCAACAGTTGGATTTTCTGGTTCTAAGTAACAGGCAAGTGTACTGTTACTTCTGATTCATCAATGAGTACGCTTCATTTAATGAATCCTGTCTAATTAGCTGGTGGCTGCTTCCTTTTCACTACCTTGTATCTCCTACAGTAGTCTGAAAATTTGGATTCTTAGGTTGTGGGAGATATGTTAGGTTTTTGGGTTTTAGTTTCCCCTTTTCCCCTTCCTTACCCATACCTCAATTTTCAGAAGATTCGTAATTCTAATGCAACTGATAGGAAAACCTAGACTAAAGCTTTTTACTGTACCTTTCTTGAATTGAGGCAGAAACAAAAGCAACTCAAAGCCTTTGTGGAGCAAAGGAGGTCATGGAAATATTAGGTAAGACTGTTCTAAGTCCCAGGGCTGTTTTTGAGGAACTCAGCTCCCTCTACATCCATAGTTTTTATTTCAATATTATATGTTGTTTTATCTCTGGTGTCTTTTCTTGGCCAGCTTCCAAACTCTTGTTCTAACAGTCTCTGATAAATTGGCCAACAAATTCCAGGTGGCACTTCAGTAAAGTCTTTGCTGAAGATCAGCTCTAATGACTATTAGACTTGTAAGAAAACAGGCATTAATGTATAAGCTAACTCTTTGGCATATCATGAAAGATACCATGTCAATATGGTATTTCTGAAAAAAAAACCCCACATGGTACTTTTATCCCATTTTCCAGTTTACTTTCAATACTTGCAAAAAAAATTTAAAGCTATGCATACTACAAAATCAGATCACTATAGCTGTCTAAGGAACTTCTTTTCTTTTGTCCCTCTGTTCCACCTCACCATTTTACTGAAGAACAGAGTAAGACCCCGTCCCAAGTCCTGAAACTCTCACAAGTATACTTTTATAACAAATGTTGGCATTGTACCCTGTGACCTGATAACCAATATAAAGCTTCCCATATTCTGTGTCTGAAAATCTGAATTATCAACAAGTCTCCTGCTTTTTTCACGGGGACTCTGACAATGCGGTTTAAATGAGCTAAACCTAGGACTTTTCAGAAGCACTACAAAAAACATAAGTAAAAGACATCATAGAAACATGTGGCTAGCTGTAACGATGAAAGATTTCACAGGTGAAGAAGCTCCAACCCACACTATTATTGAGAATGTAGATAGAAACCACAGCTTTCCACCTATTTATATCACTAAAGAAAATTGCACTTTCAGAATCACTGACCCTTGTTTGTGGGCTTAGCTTCTGTATTCCATTTACAATATTGCACACCGTTGCATGACAACCACCTTAAGGAGAATTGACTTCTTATAGAAAGGACAAGTGAGTGCCAGGGAAACAATAATTTCACAAGGAATTAGGCAGGTAAACAGCCAAGCTGTGGGACATTTTGTCAATAAAACAAGATCAAATGTAGGAGTTTGGTTATACATGAGGTGAAAGACACTGATGGTCTAACATTGAAGGTACCATGCAAAAGCAATTTCAAATAGATCTACTGATCCTACAAGCCTGGCTCTCTTGCTAAATAGTTCTTTATACTTTCAACTCATGTGTCTTCTGCCTTTCCCTTTTTTCCCCTGTTTATCTTTCAGAAGGACCCACAACTAGAGAAAAGATATCTTATCTGTGAAGTAGAACATGTGAACACATTCTGTTTCAGTGAAGACGAAATTATATTGTAAAACAGATTAAAATGTCAATAATGCTGTTTTCTTTATATTTTAATTTTTTAGTGAACTCCTAATAATAAATCACTTGTCCTTTTACATTTTATTGCTTAAAATAAGTCTTGAATTAAATACCTGATTCTGCTACCTTGACACATTTAAAATTGCATCACATTTTTGACTGCAGCAAATAATTTCCATGGGGTAACTGAGCACATTAACTGAGATATTATTGAAATATTGAAGTCTGACCCCCAGCAACTGTACAAGTAAAATAGGCTGCAAAATGCTCTGCCTTTAACTGAATTAGTTGTGCACAAGTGAAAAAAAAAGCCTGTGATGCATATCCTCCTGAAGGTTCTCAGCAGGGTTTGGGTCCAAACGTAAGTGAAGCATAAGTGCCATGGGTCTTCTCAGTTCACATTTGTGAACTGTGGGAATGAGAAGAGTTGTCTGGATGTACAAGTTAGGATTTGGGAGGAATGCAGGAAGGTGTTCATGAACTGTTGGTGATATAGGCTGTCAGAAATTGCTATCTGCACCCTTCTGTTTTACGTAAGTCACAGTTTATGTGGATCCCTCTCTGTCCAACTCTCAGAAGCACAGAGAAGATTCTCCAGAAAACAGCAGCTTTCTGCGCAGCTCACTGATATTTTGTCACTGCTTGCTAAAGGTCATTTATTCTGCCAAAATCATGGTAAGAAAGGAAAGGAAAGGAAAGGAAAGGAAAGGAAAGGAAAGGAAAGGAAAGGAAAGGAAAGGAAAGGAAAGGAAAG
>JAOBAS010000072.1:12626439-12649442 GCA_025311575.1 Elanoides forficatus | reverse complement strand
TTTTTTTTTTTTTTTTTGGTGTGGATGCAACTTGAATCATCCTACTGCAGTATGTGGTCAGTTTTGTGATGATCTTCAATCTTGAAATATCTAAACTCAGTATTTTACATTTTTTTTCTCTCTTTAGCTCCAAGTATCAGAACCCCCAGTACTGGGAAACATAATCACTGGACTAACTGTCCACATTCAGTGAAGTCTATCTGTATATGCCCAGCAAGTCAGCTGCATCCCAGATGACATTGTCCTGCTCTATACATGTATGCACTGATGAATTCTACAACACAATGTGAGAGGTCCAAGATTTCCTGGACACCTGCATGATCACAAAGTATCCTTCCCTGCCTGAAAATCCCTAGAGAGAAACTGCACAATGCTAGCCTAACGCCATAGGGTGCTTGATCCTGGATGTAAACTCAGCACAGCTGATGAGATGGGACCTGATGCACAACCTCTACAAAGGGGTCAGTCCTTGCTTTGTGTGGCTTAATCTTGAAAACCTCCAGCAATGAAGATTCCATCACCTCTTCTGGGCATCCTGCTCCAGTGGTGGAAATTGTTTCACCTAATGTCAAACCTGACTTGCTCAACCTGCAATTCCTGGTGGGTGTCACTTGTTAGATGGTCTACCAATAACAAGTAGAATCTGTCTTGCATTTGCAGCTGCCTTTCAAATAGCCATGGGATGGTATCATGTCATCCCTTAGACTATTCTTCACCAATCAACACCCACTAATTGTAGGAGTTATACAAATACTAAGGTATTAACAGGACCAAGGAAAGGAACTATTAGACAAATATAAATACAAACATATATACAAAAAGCAAACTGATGAACAAACTAAACTTTGCTGGATGTGTAGGTCTGCAATACAGTGTTTTGTATTACAAGTTTCTACGTGCTAAATCAAGGACACATTAACTGTATATGTTAACATATATGTTTAAATTTATTTTCAGAATTATATCCTGAAAATTCTTCCTTAAGAAAGAGCTACACTGAGACACCAGCCTGGCATGTAATTGATCTGAGACTGGGGGAGTGGGGAGGTTTTTACCCTGTGCATGACCCCTGAGCTGCATCATGGTATTCTCCACTCCAGCTGCACATGGTATCCTCCGCCACTGAGGCACTGGGCCCAGTGATGCAAATCAGTCTAATCTGGGTAAAGAAAGAAAATCCTGTAAAAGAGTTCTATGTGTCAAAATGTTATGTTGTGAAAATTTGATCCCTAGGTCTAAACAATGGCACTGAGCAAAACCCAGATCACTGCAGGAGCAGATGGTAGTGTTTGCAGCTTTGGGATAGACTTTAGGCACATACTCACCATCTGCCTGCACAGCATTTTCTCAAATTTTGCTAAATACTAAGTTAATTGCCACTAAAGCTTATGAGCATTATGAGACAAGTTACTGAATCTCACATTCAATCAAACATTTTTTTAGCAGTGTATTGTTAGTCAGATAGATAGCTTGGGTGGGCTGTGACGAGCATCTCCTCCCCATCCCCCATAGCTACGCCCTTAAACAAATCCTCTCTCTTTGTTTAACTCATCCCTTTGCTTTTTCTGTATAATCTTATTATAAAATATGCAAAACGTATCCTTTATAGCCCTCAGAGGTTTCTTAATGATATTTTTTTATTTTACTTTTTTGCAAAATGTATGCAAGTTAATGGTGTTTTAAGTGCTCTCTGGTATTTTGACACCTGTTGTTTCATTTTCTCTCTCATTTTAATAGATTTTCTTCTCAGAAATGTAACAATTGTTTCTGTTATAGATGAGTCAGTTGTCACAAAGTGTCTTTTCCAAGCTTCTTTCACTGAGAATCACTTTCTTTGTAATCAAGGGAATGGGCTGGCAGCTACAGTTTTGATAAAGCATCTGTGTTTTTCCCATAACTGGTTAATATAAACTTCTAATCATATCTCAGGAAGGATTAATCTAAAGAAAGTTAGCACTGAATGTCATCACATTGTATATCCACAACCCATTTGATTCTGTATACCTCTGATTCCTGTGCTAGATTCTGTTTTGGTTTTGATGCCTGTGCTTACTATTACTACAAACAGTTGGTCTCCATTCATTACCTGACCTCTGATTGCTTTCTAAGGAGTCTGCATTTTCAATTAAAGAATGGTTTAATTTAGCCTTGTTTTCAAGAAGGAGGAGCCAATCATTTTCAGCCCCTGCTTAAAAAAATACATTAATTAACCTGTGTTCAAGTACTGTAGTTTTATATCAGACTAACAGGTGAACCCTGAATTTCCCCAAAGGTGATTTGTCAGTAGCTTATTTTCAGAAGTTCATTATAATTGTTTTTTCTTTCTGTCCTTTTTTATAATACATTAGATTATTTAATCATGAAGAGGAAGTGAAGCCATATACCTTAGTGACCAAAGAAGAGAGAGATCAGGTTTTCATCTATGTCTCCAAGAGATTCAGCTGGTACTAGACTAGTCTGGTCAGCTGGAGCTAGGCTTCGGTGGTCAATCTCATTCATGTGCATGGTGTTTCTAGTTAGGTTACACTCAGTGCCAGGACAGTTTTATGGTGGCAGAAATGATCACTGCAGCTGGTTTGAGCCATTTGTCCTAGTCTTGAGCCTAGATTCATTTACTAAAGGTGGTGTGATCAGATTTCTGCACAATCTTGATGCTTCCTTCTCTACAGGTGTCATCAAACAGCATGTATTTATTGAAGTGGAAGGATGTTATAGCAGTGTACAGATGGAACAATTTATTTAGCTGCTTTGCTATAACTTCTTGGGATAATACAATCCACAAGCGATACTCTTGTAAGCCATTTTCTTCATCAAACTACTTATAATGTGGTATCAGAAATGCTGTCCTCTTCTCAGCTGGTCCTGTGTTGCTGGACTTTCTCCCCCTAACTACAGCCTAGATATACCAAAATTAGGCTGAACAAAAAGGAGGAGCTAAACATCCTCTCTGGTGCTTCAAGGGTCCCTGTCACTGGGACGAAGACTGCAAGATAATCTGTTTATTTGAATGAATACAAAAGTTTCTTATGGCCTGTTGGACCTAAGCTGAACTTAGTGGTAGATGATGATGAGAGAAGACAAACTCAGTATCAAAGTCTAAAACATGGAGTGAATGAGCCTCATTGTCACAAAAAGAAGACAGGTAAGAGCCAATTTTTAAAAATGGACATGTCTTGTTTTTGCAGGTCAGGTGAAAAAAGCTGACAATTATGAACTATAGAATGATATTTGAGCTTGACTCTTTCAGGAGAGTCAGACAGTTATGCATATGCGTATACAAAGATGTTGCTAAAATTAAAAAATATAAGATAAAAAAATACTTTCTTGATAACTCTGCCTTAATCCTAATAAGTGGATGGAATATTCTACTTTAAGGTATTAGGACACGAATGCTGAACATCATGCAGTTATTTGGATATGCTTAATGAGTGCTATTAGTAGGACAGTAAATTCTTACTAATTTGTGGAAAAGATGAAGCAACATGCCAGGGTTGTTTTTCAAGTTAAAGTGTAACCATGCAAGTAAGTACACACAGCACTATGTATGAACAAGGAAGATATGCTGTAAAGCATACTTCATTCTTTTTAAAAATTGCCAGTGTTCAAGTTTCATGGAGTGAGACCTCCGAAGTACAGTGCATTACATCTGTGAATATATCACAGAAGTAAAACAAACAACAAAATCTTGCTACTGATCACATAATATACTTAGTATATCTATATTGACAAATATTATGAGCTGTTATTTCAAGTTCTAATTACTGCATATTGTACTCAAACTAGCTGTGTGTTGTTTGGTTAGTTAATTGCTACTACATTTTTTCTTATTCTGACTGTAAGACTTTTTATTTTTTGTTTTGCAATATTGGTGTCAATAAAAACGCATAATGAGGTAGAGACCTCAGTGTTACATATTCTGTCCTCAGTTAACATAGTTAATACTGATTTATCATTTTTATTAGCATATCCTATACAAATTTGTTATTTTTCTTTGAAATTATGCCTGTATCCAGTTGGCGCTCCATTTTGCTTAGCAATATACCAATGCAGAATATAGCACAGCAGCTATCCCCCAAAATTCAGAGAATATAAAAGAGAAAGACACTACACAGGGAATGGGCACAGTATGTAGCCTGAATACTTTAGTGTCCAGGAGGAAAAAAAGCTGCTTTCCATAGATATCTGGAATTACTGCTTCATAACTTAGATCTAAATATGTTGGGTGAATGAAAAATGAAAAGAGAAAATCAGCTTTGTTTTAGAGTCATCCAGAATTCTGACACTCCTCCCCACCCCAATCTTTCAGATGATATGAATCTCCAGTAAACACAGCAACACAGAATTTGAGTGGCAGCGTGCTGAGTACACAAATGAAGCAGGTGTAGGCATAAGAGAAATACTGTCCATGAGCCAAAAGTCCATGACTTTCCCATGAATACCAAAGGTGAGTACTCAGAGTGCCTCTGTTTTCCCTTATACATATTGTTTTCTATCCTATGCCACCATAAGGAAGATACATATGAAATAAAGACTGAAGTGTTTGGGAAAAGAATACCCCAGCCATTAGCATGAAGGCCGTAGTGAAGATAATCTGGAACATCAGTGGTTGGTGATGCATCCCAGGCTTTCAGGCTTCGGTGACTTTTTTTCCCTGAGGCAAGGACGATTTATACAGCCATTATATATGTGTTATTCATATGTTTTTTTGCATAGGAATCACTGATTTGTTCTGAGCTTTTGTACAGAAAGAGAGACAATTTAACCTTTTCTGTGTCTAGTTTAATTACAGGGGGCTGATTTAGTTGTGTACCTCTTTCAAAAGCAGTAGAGCTCTGGAATTTTGGAGTGAACATTTTTATGGCTTTTATATTGTAAAATTGCTATGGATGGGGATTGTGAAGGAAATCAGTGTAAAATGCTTCCCATCACAACACTCTCTGTGCTAGTTATGTGTTGAAAAGAGTTCATTTCAGGCTTGCTGCTGTGATTTGCACAACAAGCAGAATAACTTCTGAATTCCTAAGTAACTATTTTTCTCCCTGTGACCACAGTCCTGTATGCAGTTATGATGGACAATGACAGTGCAAGCCAGCAGGCCCAATGAATTGGCTATCAACATCTGGGGGAGGTAAAAAATGGAATCTGACACTCATTAAAATCACTAGTTACCTGTATAACATTCAGGATAAAATTAGTGTCTTACACATTCACTAGTCACTCCTAATTTTCCTTTCAAGAAAATACATCTACTGGTCTGCTAAACCTGCATCATGGTGTTACTGAAGGAAGGAAGTGAGGCTTCCTTCCTCTGAGAGACCTGCATATTTGATTGAAAAGAGTCATTCTGCAATTTGGAAAGACATATACTAAGTGAATCCTGCTCTGCAAAGACCTAGATCTATTATGCTGCCATTATTTCTCCATTCATGTAAGTAAGTAGGTGTTATTCTTGTGATATAATTCTACAAAAAAAGTTACTATAAATAATAATCTAAATATCCCTAAAATATTCCATATTTAGACCATCAGTTTTTTTAAGTGAACAGCAATCTGAAAATGTCTGCCTTGAGCTTTATTCAGTTCAATGATCTAGAACTAAAAGGCTCATTTACCAATTATTAATCCCAAAATCTACAGAGGTGCTATGAAAGAGGGATCATCTCAAGCATAGTTTGCTTTTCTGTTGTATATCAATAGGAAAATGTTTCATTATTTCTCAGTATACTATCTATACAGTAAGAAAAGACTGGGTGTATTAAGCTTTTTAGTTATGATTGGATTTTTACTATCAATCACACATAAATTGTGGTTTCCATGTGGTGAACTTTCATACATCTACAGATTCAATTTCTTCTGTCATAAATTTATCTCCTGCCTATGCTACAAAAAAATGTTGGCTTTCTTCAAATGTTTAAGCCAGTTTCTGTGAAGATGAGCTTTTGTTCTGCAGATAGATGCACACAAGTGCACGTAGCCATTGCAAAAGCATCTGTTCCTTGCAAACAAGAACTTTCTATGAGGCAATGAAATGCCCAAGGGTTTTGGACTTCAGTGATTTTGCTTTTGGTGATTCTCACTTTTCCCAGCTCTGAAATGGCAAAAGACTTCCTGCTTTTGGTGATTCTCACTTTTCCCAGCTCTGAAATGGCAAAAGACTTCCTGTCCATCTTTGTGTAACGTTTTGAACGATGACTGTGAAGCCTTTAGTGGCCACATGTAAGGCAGTAAAGAAATAGCTCACAAACACAAGCTTTGTAATAAAGTCTCTATGATCATCTGAATGGCTCTGTATTGTTCTAACATAACCCTTAACAGCTGTATAAAGCTCTGAGTAGCTGAGAGAGACATTGCTAATGTAACTTTAATACTTCTAGGAATGTTTTTTTGAAGGCATTGAGTACCTTAGCCTTCTCTGAGTCATTCTGAGTGTTGTTCGAGTGACCAGTTCCTCTGACCCATTCAGCAGTGGGCTCAAAATTTGTCTAATTTTCCTTCTGTCATTTATACACTTGTAGAAACCTTTCTTGTTGCCCTTTACAACCTGTGCCAGATTAAACTCCAGATTGGCCTTGGACTTAGTAACCTCATCCCTGCCAGATCAGACAGCAACTATACTTCTCCTGGGTCACCTGCCTCTGCTTCAATCTCTCATACTCTATCTTTTTATGTCAAAGTTAGGTCAGTAGCTCTTGCTTATCCGTGCAGGCCTTCTGCTGCATTTGCTTGATTTCCTAGTTGTCAAGATGGGCCCTTCTTGAGCTCAGAGGAGGTGATCCTTGAAAATCAGCTGACACTGCTGTACCTCTCTCCTCTCTCAGGTATATCCCACAGGATTCTTCGAAGCAGATCTCTGAAGAGTTTGTAATCTGCTCTCTTGAAATCTAGGGCTGTGTTCTTGCTTTTGGCCCTACCATCTCCCCTAAGGATCCAAACCTCCACCATCTCATGGTCAGTGCAACGAAGGCTGCCTCTGACTTTCACGTCCCCCACTGGTTCTTCCTTCTTCATTAAGTATCAGGTCCAGCAGAGAACCTTTCCTTTGTTGGCTTCTCAGTAACCCATGTCAGGAAGTCACCACTGAGGCACTGAAGAAATCTCTCAAATTGCTTGAGTCCTGCTCTACTGTCCTTCCAGCAGATATCAGAGTGGTTAAAGTCCCCTAAGGACCACAGCTTATGCATGTGAGGTTTCTTGCAGTTGTTTGAAGAAAACCTCATCTACTTCTTCCCGATCAAGTGGTCTACAGAAATTTCCACTACAATGACACCCATGTTGGTCTGCCTGTTAACCTTGATCCAGAAGGTCTTGACTGACTCCTGAGCCATCCAAAGGCAGACCTCCATGCATTCCCAATGGTCTGTTACAAAAAGGTTCACTCCCCTCCTTGCCTTGCCAGCCGCTCCTACCAAATAACCCTGTATCCGTCAATCACAGCACTCCAGGCACTACTTACCTTTGCAGATGTATAGTGCTGAGGAAGTTTGATTTGAAATTTTCTTGAAAAGTTCATGTATACCTTACAGGTTGGTACATTTGGATGTTTCTATTATGTTTGGATTGTGACCTTAAACTAAGATTCAGAACTTGATTTGTGAAAAATATCTTTAAGTCCAAAGACAAGCTTGGTGTTCATGGCACTGAAATCTCTGAAAGACTTTGATGTGAAATGTCAAAGTCATATCATTCCATGCATTCTTTTATTTTAACTCAAATCTTGTAAATATAAAATTTTGAGAGAGTTTTTATATACAATGAAAACCTTAGAGGAAAAAAAAAAAAGTTTTTCTTTGGAGCTTTGGACAAGATCTGTCATGTTCTTAAAGACTGTTCTTCCTGTATGAAAATTTCAGCAAGCTCAGGTGCAAAATTTAATCTCTTCTAATATGTGTGTAAGATACAGGATATGAACGATTGTTTAGATTTTATATGAATCATTATACAGAAGCTGTGGGTAAATATGTTAACCGTGTGCGACTTTCTGAAAGCTGTTCTGTGAGTAAATTTGATAGGCTGAGCCAGCAAATACATAAGTTAGAATGATTTTGAAAATTTGCTTCTCCAGTACAATAGGCAATTTCACAACCTCATTTAGAGAATGGTCAGCAGCTTTTGTCCATTATGTAAAACAATCAGAAACTTGGCTTCTTTACCAAATAGGCTATAAAATAACTTATTTAGCAAATTAAATTAGAAGATTTCATTTGCTCACTTTGCAAAATCAGCTACCATTGTGGTTTAAAGTTGCGTTTAAAATATTCTGCTGGAGATAATATAAATGTCAGAAAATTTCCTAAAGGAAACATGGGGCCATATCTGCTAAATCACCATAAAATATTTGTTTTTAATAAAGTAGTGTTTATAATTTATTTCTTTCTTCTCTTCCACATAATAACCTTTGGGATCCACTGACCATCAATTTCCCCAGTGATTTTAATGTATATGGTCTATCTGTGCACATTATTTCAGGCATTATATAGGTATTTGCATATCAGTATTACCATTTTTCTCCTAGTGAATGCAGAGATGTAGAAATGTGGCATACATTTCCCTTCTTATATAATTAATCAAACTCTTATCTCTGTGTGCATTGTTATTCAGCAGCAAGGCAGGGTGACTTTTTAAACATTCTTAAGTGATGACAATGGCAAGGCAAATATGCGGCTATATCAGTGACAAAGCAGAGGCTGGGGAACAGGGTAGGGACATAAACACAGACCTCTTTAGGTGAAAATTAAAGGATGTTCCCATTTGCTTGCATAGAACATGTAAATCTGTGCTGGCAGGGCTGGCCTTACAACTACAAATGCCCAACAACAGCCTGCTCCCATCCATGTTCCCCTGCTAGTGCCAAAATGATGATGGGAACTTTCATTAGCAAAGACCTGTCATGCACTGAAATCATAGCAGCAATCTGGGGCTTCTTGGAGCAGTTCTGCATGTAGGATACACAAAGTCGTTTGTCAGAAGCACTTTCTATGATGTGGTCCTCTTCTCCGCTAGGAACTCCACTGACTGAGATGATCCTCTTATCTCCAAGAGGTTTCCAATGATGGATCTTTACCTTTTTACAGCCAAGATGTATACCTGCTGCAGCCCAATAAAAAGTTGACTCTAGCCTGATTTCCAAAGAAAATTAGACTTTTGCAGTTGTATTGAGCAAATAAACCTCAGGAATATCAAGTTCCACCAAGTTTTTGACTGTGTGGAGCTGGTTGAACATTAGAGACACAAACCTTGCTCCGATGAAATGAAGGCCATAAGTGGACCCACTGGGCCACCAGGTAGCTCACCCACAGAGTGACCAGAGATAGCCCCACCCATGGGGAGCATGGATGGAAGGAGACTGCTCAAAAATATATATGATGGAGGGATATAAATAGGTAAGCAGGTCTATAAACTGCAGGATGGAGAGGTGGTCTGAGGAGACATGAAGCAGAATGAGTGTGAGGCTTTTCTGTAGCAGGCCATGAAGAGGTGCACTCAAATTGTCTGAAATACAAGATCTCCTGGTCCTCCTGTTCATGGAAAAAACTTTGCCTTCAGTATGTTTTTTTAAAGCTTTCACACCTGGGGTTTTATTTGGAAGATGTTGTGCATGATTAACTGAATTCTTGTTTCCTGAAAGAGGCTAAAATTGTTTTCACAGTAACAAATGGTTCAATTATTGCAAAAGGAGAAAAGAATCTTTTTGCTTTAGATGAAAAATATATTAAAAAAATATTTTTATCACATAGTATCTTTCTTAGATTGTGTTTTACCAAGTGTTTTGCCAAGTATGAAGGAAAGTTCTTTGTAGGAATCCATGTAAAGCAACATATTTTGGATCTTAAAGGTCAGGCTTATGAGACTTTTTTGCTTGTGCTCAGAGTTTTCTGGTTTTAAAATTGTTATTATTCTATTGCAGTGATGCAAGAGGGCTAAGCCTTGGATGTTAAAACTTCTGTTCTTCTCAAAGACGATAATTTCTGACAGGCCATCCACGGAGAACCCTAAACTAATCTAAAATCTTGTACACAGTTCTCTCACTCCTGAATTTCCATTGACTGCAGGGTAGCTATGTTTGACTTATGCTGATTATGGGTACATTTGTAAATTTGCCATGTGTACAATGAATGGACACCTCTACTGAAGTGCTTTAGGTGATGTCTAACTTATAGATGGTGATTCGTGATTCTATTGCCAGTTTTCTTTGTCAATAAACAGCATTTCCTTCCTGAGCTACAGCAGCAGCATTGTCCAGGCACCTCTCTGACTTCTCGCTGTACAGCTCTGCAGAATGAAGATTACCAGTATCATGAAAAGTGTTTTCCTGAATAGGATTACCTGGAGCTTTCTGTACATGCAATTGGTGATGATCTGTTGCCTCATGAGAGCAGTCTCTATGCAGCTGCCTTTACTTCAGTTATTAGACATCATTTCTGTTCCCTCGGTCTCTGGTGGGAGTTCTTAGGACAGTATTTCTTGTAGCAAGAACAATTTTCCTCATCAACATCTAATATTTCTCCCTGAATCCCTCTGGGAATTCTTCCCCCTTACCTGTAGGAATTGTCAGCAATCCTACATATTTAGTTTTTCTACAAGTCTCCATTCTTTCAATTTTCCTCTCCAAACTCCATTTAGCCTGTCTCACACCAGCTGCAAAGCTCTTATTGGCTTTCATCATTTCAGATTTATTTTTTAGTTTCTCAGTTTGACTTTCTGTATCTTTTATATGATTATCTACCCTTGTGCTTTTATTAAGGGAATGGTGTCTTATGGCTCAAATACTGAGTGAGGCTATCTGGACTCTGTTTCCACTTTTGTCAGAAGTTTTCTGCAATCTTTTGTGTCCCAGTGCCTTAGCACTAAGGTGAGGGAACAGCATTCTCATTTCTAGGCATTATGTGAAGTATACTTCATTAATGACTGTGATGAGATTATTGGATGACAATGAAGTGACTTGACTTTCAAATTACATGACCTTTTCACAACCATTTAATGAAAAAGAGGTTAGCATTAAGATTGCTTGACCCATTACAACAGGCTCTTTTCATTTTGCAATATTTCAGCCATTTTGATTGAAATATTCAGTTTGGTACCCCAGGCTAAACTGTCAAAATCTCCCCCCAAACTGAAAACCTACAGAAAAAGTAGTTCAACAGTTCTTAGCACAGAGTTAGGAAGACTACTGTGTTTTGGCCAGTGTTACTACTACTACTACTACTACTACTACTACTACTACTACTACTACTACTACTACTACTTCTGCTGCTGCTGCTGCTGCTGCTACTACTACTATTACAAGATACAGAGTTCTTCTTCTGTGGGGACACAACTTTCCATTTTTTGTTTCCCAGGTTTCAAGCACTAGAATTTACAGCTTTAATGTGTTCTTTTAACATAGTTCTTTTTATGTGCAAACAAAAATCAAAGACCAAAACTACCAAAACACTGTCTCTGATCTACCAAATGCATTAGGATGAAAAAATCAGTAATTCCTTGTCAGTAAATTGTTTCCAAGCTGTGTAATGGAGAACAATACAGAACAAATAAGACAGGGCACATAGTGGACAATAACACTGTGCATACACATTATTTTAACAGATGTTTCCCATTAATAAGGCTACTTAGCAGTTCATTTAATGTATTCTTTCTTTCTTCCAACAAGCAGAAGGTCTTTTTGATTCTGTGCTGCTTTAATATTTGATAACCACATTAGTTACAGGAAAATTTTATTAGAAAGAAATTCATGTATGTGCCCATAAGGATTCTAAAGTAGTATCTGTCAGCACTTAATAACAGTGGAGCAGAACAATTTCTTTACAATATATAATACTACTCCACCTAGGTATGAAAGTGTTTATAAGAAAGAATTATTATTTAGGGACATTGAGTTACAAAGAGGTAAAGTGGTTTGCCGAGGTTTTTCTGCCGTTTACGCTAATATGAGAGACAGATTTCTTCTTAAACTTTTAACCATTGTGCTGTTTTCTGGATCCTAGTAGTGGAACCATTTAGTTTTGTGCTTTTTTTAACAGCTGAGGAAAATGAAAGCAATGTAAGCAATGAAGAACATTTGTTAGTTCTATTCAAACATGGCAAAAATAAAACTCAATTGTGTTATGGTTTGATTGCTGAAGAAGCTGGTGACAGAATTGAATGATAGTATTTATACGTTCAGCTTCAACTCTTCTGGCCTCCAAATTAAAATGAATAAAATTCAGCCAATTAGTGAAAAAGAAGATGTAAACAAATGATGGGGGATGCTCTGCAGAAATGGTTTAAAATAATTACTTGCTAACGGTGCTGATTAATGGTGATTAAGCACACAAAACGAAATGTGTGTCTACAGAAAGTGAAAAGCTAAAACAAGCAACACCACCCAGAGGGACTAGCATGAGGGTAAGAGAATGAAGCCACATTGTCCATGGCCTTGCTGAAGCGGGACACTGAGTCTTGTGCACAGTTATAGTCTTATAACAATAGGCTTGCACCATGTTTGACTTCACGAGCTTCTAGTCCAGCTTCTAAATGTTATTACAGTGAATAATAACAGTACAGTCTTAACCACGAGTTTTGCTTGGGACAACTGTTAGGATCAGGAGAAAAGACTGTAACTGAAGCCAGTAAAAGCAGTCATCTATGTCAGAAATGGACATATAATATAAAACTCACTTTAACTTTCATGTATTACATAACTCATTTTTGCAGAAGAATGTATAAATAATACATACGAATAATAACAAAGAACTTCAGTGATACAAAAGGAACATGATTTCTTTTTAAATCCATAGAAAGCCGTTCTTGTCTCCTTATTTCTCAAACCCTTAATGGAGAGGAACTCTTATTCCTCAGACTGACAAGGCTTCTCTTCTCTCTTCATTGTACTTTAAGAATACTGTTATTCTAAATACCTTTCCAACATCTCAGGTATTAATTAAGAAATAAAGGATTGAAACACCAGTTGGTAGTTCAGCCACCCAGTCATGAAATCATAAATAGGAATTTGGTTCTTGGGTCTGATAAATAGATTCCTCAACCTGACATAAATGGGCCTACAGCTGGAAGGTATCATAGAAAAAGTGATCTAAATTTGTCACCCTAGAGGGGAACCTTTTCAATTAGAGAAAAGCCTGTCATACGATTATATCAGTTCCCATGAGCTAGTAACCATTTACTTCCGCAGATTCAACAAGGCTCACTCTAATCAATTTCACTGCAGCTTTTCCTTCTACTCATCTTCAGTTAATCCAGGTTAGTACAAGTCACAATGATTATTCACAGTATCTTATTTCCTGACTGGCTGAACCTAGAAAGAATTGCAAGACTCATAAGAAAAACTCTTTTCAGGAGAATTTAAGATTAGTTATCTGCAGTACTTATGTGGATGCTTAAAGTCTTTCCAAGAAAAAGAAGGAAAATGAGGGATTTTGTACAGTGTTTTTCACAGTAATGGTAGGAATATTTACAGATGGGAACTTGAAATGAGAGTTGACAGAAAAATAAAGCATTAAAATAAGTGACATCCATGGTTAAGCAACAAAAGCAAATTATGTCTATGAACAACTGAAAAGGCTATGAAGAATTTTCAATTCAGCCTGAAGTAAGGAATAGACTGTCATTGTGTTGTCTGTGACAGATCAGCTTGCAACTCACTGTGCACTGAGTCAGATTCCATATCAGTCACCGCAGATCTATAATTTTATTCCTAACTAAACCTTTTTACAATCTGTCTTAAATCTGTTTCTTTTTTTAATCATCCTTACAACATACATGAAACAATTTACAAAATATGGTTATGTCTTTTTATTTATATGTCAGTGGGAAGCTAAGTCCAGAGTCTGATATAAAACCATGGAAGTGGTATTGGGATAAAGTGGGGAGCACCTTCAATGCCTCTCTCCAGCTCTTTGAAAAAATGTCTGTTATTGGATGTGATTAACTAAAAAGTAAAAAAAGTTCTTTAAACAGTTTTTACACCCTTGTTATATTATTTATGACAGGTAAAAAGATTTCATAGTGGCTGGAAAGGAATTCACCAAGTCAGAGAAAAAAGAATATGTCAGAATTTCCTTCCTTTGCATGGCAGGGTATTATAAGGAGCTTCCTGCAGTAGCTAAAAGTCTGTACTAGCCAGCCATGGGTTACTAGTGATTTTCCTCTGTTTGATTAGCATTTTAAAATGTTTGGTCTGTGTTTTCTTGAATTGGTAAATAACTTCAGAACTGTTTGACTTCTATTAAGGTAAATACAGTTCAGCCTTGCCATAAATAATAATAATGATGCCATAGTAAGAACTCTAGTAGGCACCCTAACAAATTAGGCACCCCTGCCTTCCAGGTTGTATCTACGAGTCTGTGCAAGTTTTCAGTTCTGATCCTTGAAAGTTACTGAACTCATGTGGTATTATATTAAGCATTTCTGGCTGCAGCAGCAACAAGCCGGTTGTGAGTGGAACTGCTACAAAACACCTGCTTTGTGCTTAGGATTAGGCACAGATGCTTTTGGTCCAGGTTGTTTTAAACTCAATCCTGTTTGAATATCATCTTAGTACCTATGCACATGTGTGTTCACAGAATTTATAATTTAGTTTGAAAATAGAGCTGTAACTTGATTTCTTTGCTTGTGCATTGTAATTTTTTAAAATAGATACAACTCTGACAGAGTTTAATAAGCTTTTTAAAACAGCATAAGATAAAACAAAAGTTACACTCTTAGCTGCATCCTGCAGTTAGTGATCAAAATGCTTGCAAACAATGAATTGGAATATCCTGACCTCAAGTTAATAAAAATTATTTAAAAAACAGTTTAAAAGCCCTCTTGCTGAGCAAATGTATAAGGCAGTGTATATTTTGTAAATAATAAGAATTTGATGAAACAAGATAAATATTTGTCCATGAAACACAACAGTTTCATGTTGGCTGAAACTCAATAGCCCATGTAAAGCAGTAGCTTAGACAAGATTAACCTTTGTAATTTTAAAATGGGTAAACCTAGTGGAAGTTTTTGTAGAGGTCCACATGTGTAGCAGAGCATCAGTAAAGTCAACTTGATGGTGAGTAAAGGTACTATTACTACAACTGTTGCTTTTATTAGCCATTTCTATTAGATTTTTCCCTACAATCTGATGCAGATACTTGAGCCTCCATCTGTTAGGCAGCATGGTAAATGTGTACTAATCACTGGATTAATACATGAAAAGCATACGGTCTGTAGAAAAGAGACAGAGGAGAGACTGAGAAGCAGAGCTATGAAGTGACATGCTTAAGCATGTGCAGAAAGTTATCACCCAAACAGAGATTAGTATTTATTTGATGTACTCAGTATCACTTCTCATTTCTTTTGAAATAATCTTAAAATTAATCATACTTCTCTATTGAACAGGTGGTAGATTGAATGATAGATGTAGTTTATTGTGTTACATTTAAAAGCAGGAAAGGTTGTCCTGAGATGCTAATGAGCTTAAGAATTTGTCAGGATTTTATAAAAAACCTTAGGCTTTTACATGTGTAACAAGACTACTTGGAGCTGATAAAGTAAATACCTAAGAGAAATAAATGGCTTTGGAAGGGATGCAAACACTTTAACTCTGGGGCTGTAAACCTAGGGGTTAGAAGTGCTCATAACTATTGGATGAAGGCGTCTCAGACTGCTGCTGGACCGCTGCTCCCATATTGTGTCTCTTGTGGCCTCTCTTCCTGCAAGCCCAGTAGGAAAAGCTAATTAATCTACAGGCATCTAAAGTGATCATGATTTCCCTGTTTTACAACAAAAACTGGAACCTATGGATTAACATCAGCAAGCAGCTATCAGTCATGACCAGTGCTATCAGATTGACCTCCTTTCCTACTTGGCTCCTAGGCATGGAGAAAAGGCAGATTCAAATGCTAGGAGAGCTGCTGCTGCATTTGGAGGGCAATATGAGACACCTTGTTAATTACATTACTTCTTGGGTATAAAACCTGCACATCAAGGTTTGATTTTTGCATCTATGAGACTGAGAGAGGGTGAGGAGAAATAGTTAATTCTTTCATGTCAACCTTTATTTTAGACACTCAAACCTCTGACCATCAGCATGGAGTACCCTTTCAGTAATCTTGCTGTGATGTTCATGCACAAATAAGTCAAAAAAGAAGATCAAATCTGTTTTCTTCTTATCACTGCTCAATTCTTGCTCAGGAGCATGTGTTGGAGTAGGTTTCAGGTTTTTGTTAAGAATGGCAGAAGTTTGGTTTTGTTTACACTCCCCCTTCATTCTGAGTTGACAAGAGTTTCAGGACTAGCGACTACCTGTCCTCTAATTTTCTGGGAAGGATAAGATAGCAGCAGTCTTTGCGTGTGAATTCCTGCTTTAAGCTTTTTGCATTCTTTAACATATTAAGACTGGTTTCAAATATTAGGTTTTAATATTTTGTCACACTTTACATTTTTAAATTTTGCTAATTTGGATACAGTATTCATTTATAAAATGATAAAAAAATTCTACAAAATTCTTTCAAACAGTGTTTGGTTTTTTGAACATCAGAGATGGTCTTTTTAATATTATTCTCTGTCCCTACATTTGGGACACCATATTATTTTACTTCAGATCACTCTGAATAGACATCTTAAGTGAACTCACTGTTTCTGAATCCTTCCTGCTGAAGGCCTAGCTTTAAAATTTGCCTTGAAACTAATGAAGAGTTATGAAATTTAGTTATATTCTTCTTAAACTAAATGAAGATATGTAGAGCTTTTTAACTTCTGCAATGTGTGATACTAATTACCATAGTACACATTCTTCTGATCCCAGCTATCTCTTTTTCCCACTCTTAGTTTTCACAAAGTCATTTTCCACAAGTTTTATTTCTTCATAGTGACCCCTTTAAATAATTAATTGTATTGAAGCTTATTCTGCCACCATTTAATGAAGCTTTCGGTTCTTTGAGCCACCATAAATAGCTGAAGATGCAGTATAAAATTAGGTTCAACTTTCTTGCTTAGATTGGTTTACTTATTCTAGCTATCATGTAGTCAGGTAACCTGAATGTTGTCTGTATTTTATTATTGCTGTAAAAGGTAAAATTCAAAGCCCTGAGGTTCAGTGTGTGTCCAAATTACTATTTATAGTTAAAAAAAAAAATCAGAAGATATAAGGGCTGATATACAAAGCATTAATGGCTTTCAGAATTGGACTAACATGATATAGAAATCAGAATTTTTATTAAATTGGGGCAGATATGGAAGTCCCACTCCATTTCCTATCAGGTCCTAATTCAAGCAAAGTTGTCATTGGTCTGAACCCTGAGACCTGAGGAGGAAAAAAAAAAAAAAGAGGAACTCTCCATCTGTATAAAGCTTATTATGTACTTTGCTTTTTGATATACATTTTTTACACCATGGAAGACAAGATCTCCAGAGACAATGTGATTTTCTTCACATTGTCCCTCCCTACTCTCCTTCAGATTTCACATAATTTTTTACCATGATGCGTTGCATATTCTGAGGCCATGTAAGACCCTCTTGACAAATATTCTTTGTAACCATTAACAGTACTCCTATGCCAGTATTATTTCCTGGCTGTTTGTATTGCTTACATAAAAGAAGATCCTTCCTGAATGGTAAGGATTTTATTTCTGAGTAAATGTTGATGATTTACATAAGTAAAGATGGCAATAATAGTAGCATAGCAAAGTGACTGATTATGGTCTACCTTTCACAGTCACTTCAAATCTATGTGATGTAGATACTTTCTGCCTGAACAAGGAACAACTCTTGCAATGTGACAGGTAGATGTTGAGAGAGAAAGGAGTGATACCATCAGTTGCACTTAATGAGTTCAAACTACCAGCACACTGTCAAATACCGTCACCAATTACGGTCTTTAGTATGTAGGTCTTAAATCTTTTAACTTTCAGATATGTCTCTCTGGTATATTCAGTCATCCGATGTTTCTTGGGTGCTGCTAATAATACTGCAGGTAATAGACTAGTTGGGGAAATGTGTAATCCATGCAACGGAAAAATGCCTTTTGTAAAATGCTGTTGATTTCTAACAATAAGGAAGAGGTATTTTTTTATTATTATTATTTTTATTTATACTGTAATACATATATGGAGTGAGGCAAAGAAGTCACAGACAAGGTTGTAAACAAATGCTAAAAAGGAAAATTGCCTTTGGAACATCTGCATGCTTGTGTATGAATCTGTTTCTACCATTTCATCTTGTCTTTGTTCAAAGGAAAAGTGAATAAAAAACATGGCAGAAAATCCAAACTTTCTGCAGTGGTTCTGTTCTTAAATAGTTCTTGCTCATTGAACTGATGAACTCAGAGGAAGGACTGCTATCTTAGAAAGACAAAACTAATGACCATGTACCACAAACAGGTTTGGATGTTGGCAACCTGAGTTGGGCCTTGTCATGCGTCTCTCAGTGTACGCTGCTCAGCTCCTGCACAGAAGCAATTTAGGTGCAAATACCAGGTCTCATTTTATTAATCAAACAGCAAACAAAAAAAAATGACCCTAAAATAACTATGACATTTGTGCTTTCAAAGGAAAGCCTTGAATACATTAATAAAAATTATTTTTAGACTTTATCAAATATTAATAAGAAATTAAAAGTATATTGCCCTTCTTTTTAAGCTGCAGAATCATTAGATCACTTAATTTAAATCATTAAGCTGCAGAATATCTAAGCTAGTTCCATGAAATGGGGAATATGAACATGTACTCTTGAGAGAAAAATGGACCAAGAAAAGCTGCCAGACATCGCTATAATCACCCAAGTGGTGAATCCAAGACAATGAAATATTTCTTCATATGAAAATGTAAAATCTGGAGAATAACAAGGTGATGAGAAGCCTACAACATGGATTTGTCAGGACAAATACCCTCTAACCAATCTGGTTTTCTTTTGTTGCAGAACAGTTGATTTCATTAGTAAGACAATTATTTGATAAGATATATATTTACTCAAATAAGAAGCTTGTATAACGGGGGAATTTATGATCCAGATGAAATTACTGTAAAATTGATCGACAACTGGGTGAAAAACTACAGTCAGAGAACATTATCAATGAATTGCTATCAAGCTGACATTAAGAAATAGTGATCTTTACTGTGTTGTTTGCACATATTCACTATTTTCTTAAAAATGTACAAGACTTCTACATCAGAAGTGGAGCGAATTGCAAGAACTTTGAGTGTCATTAGAAAGAACCTAATATTAAGTGAAAAAATACTCAAAAAATCCATGGTGGACATTTGCTAAAGAAAGTACAAAGTATTTCTGTATGATAGAAAGACATCATCTCCATTAAGAGGTGGAGGAAAATAGGCAGGCGACAACAGTTTGTCTTAAAGTGGTCCACAAGTTTAATATGGGTCAAAAGGATGATGAATGAAGTGGTCTGTAAGTAAAAAAGAAAAGGAAAAAAAAAGGTCTCTGACTGCACATGTTATCTGGAAGAAAAAACTCCATAAAAGTACAATAACTATCTAACAGATAGTAATTTTGCAAGAGCAAACAGTATTTCTAGGAACAGGAAAGAGTCCCCGCTCAGCATACTGCTGTATAATTGTAAATCCAATTACGCAAACAACAGCTTTTGGCAGATGGTGTTTTACTTTTTGTTGAAGTGTTTTTTGAAACAATAACATAATTCAAAACATCACTGAGGCAACATGAACAGAAAAATACACTCAAACAAAGAGAAAATAAGAAAAGCAAGATAAAAAGCAAATTTTCAGAACAATTGAGTTTTATATAGAAATAGCCCACAAAAGACAGTCGATGGTAAGTCACTGTCTTGTGATATTTTCCTCCTTTAAGCCTAATATGTTTCAAGTCTGTCTCTGCGTACCTCCTCCAAAGACACACACGTACCCTTAGAGACATGTGCCGTCCCCCCATGCACACTCACACATGACACTTCCCATGTTGATATGTCATGTGTGCTGCTACCCACACATTTTCACAGCTGCAGTTTTAGCATTGTTAGGTCAGAAGATTCCTCCAGGTACTTCTCATTCTCAGAGATAGTAATTCAAAAGCTGTTCACTCATTAGCAACAGCTACAGAACCCACCCTGGCAGAGAAGCTCAAATCAGCTGTTAAGGATATAACCATTCACCAGGCAAATTAGCAATATGGGTACTGTTCCTCTGTAAGCAGCTAGTACTCAGTTAGCTGTTCTTTAACTGGTAGTACTACTAAGGCTTGATGCTGTTTTCTGCTTTTTTATTGAGAAGTTATCTGAAAGTTATTTGCTCATGTTTTTTTTTTGTCGTCCCCCCTGCCCCACCCCAATCTATTCCTTATTTAAAATCTGAAGTATTCAGAGGCTTTGAGAAATCTATGTTTATTAATTTTAATTCTTGTAAGAATTTAAGACAGGGTGCTGCCTGTGGCTTCGTCTGGTCACAGGACACTGTAGCAGGTAAAAGGTTCAGTGGTAATGAAAGTAGCTGTAATACAGTATGAGAGTTTGCTTCAATGATATTTTTGGACTTCTGACCGAAAAAAAAAATCATATTTTTTTTCTGAAATGTATGAGATGACCTGAAATCCACTGGAAATATGTATCAAACTATATTTAGTAAAATATCTGTATACATAAAAAAGGATTTATGGGGAAAATATCTGCACAGAAGAAATAAAGTGATATTTAACAGTACTCACCTATTCCATATGTGGAAAATAAAAGCATGTTTCTAAACTGTGACTCCTGTGTATTGACTCTTTTTTAACTCTGTTATGGGAGCTTGATAATCACATCCTTCCTAAGTTTACTTTCGTCAGAAGAGAAGATAGCTAGGTTATCCCCTGACAGACTTGCAAATAAATAAATGTACCTCAACCTTTGTTTATTACTAAAACCTGCAGCAACCGAATGGCTTTCTAATAAAATTCTGGGCTGAAATTCCTGCCACAGAGATCGCAAAGTTTGGCCCAGATTTTCTTATTAGTCTGTACATCACTGATAGATACATTCACTGTTAGTTTTTGGATCAGGGAATAAGGATCTGATTATAAAGTAGTGCTTAAATGAATTTTGACATCTAGTTTCACTTAAATGTTAACAAGCCCTTTTTCCTATGTTCCACTCAGATTTTTCTGTCAAATGTTGCAGATTTAAAAGCATACTTTTTTAAAAAAACAGTTTGCTTTGTCATCTTGTGCAATACCTGAGTAAATGCATTGTGTCCGAAAGTTTTCAGTTGAAGAAAACTGTCTCTTCTCTGGTTGTTTGTCTCATGAGACTGCAAATGCATTGATAGAATGACAGCATTGTTTATAAAGAGGTACTGTTTTGTAAAATGTTTTGCATGTTATTGTGACTTTTAAAAGTGGAGATTAATAGAGTTAAATTCTGAATTATGTTATTTAAGATATGGATAAGATGATTTGGGGTAAATCCTTTTCCTTCTTCCAGTTTAAGGGATTTATTTTCCTTTGCTGCACTTAAAAACAGTTATGGAGAAATAATCATCTTCATACTTCATTTAATGTACTAGATAAACATAAATAAAAGAAGTAAGGTATGTGTTTATTCCACCTTAATAGCCTGATTAAAAAGTTAAAAAAATAATGGTGAAACCATCATGTCTTCCCTGACTATTCTGTTAATTTATTTCACTGTGTTTGGGGACGGACAATATAGGGTACAAGGAAGAAGGGTAAAATCTACAGGCATGTATTATTAGGTATATGCTGTCTTCGCTATTTCTGTGCCCTTCAATCAGACTTTACAAACATAACGGACAAAAGTCTGCCTGATCCAATTTCTGGTGTTCTCTGACTCCTCTGCATGTTTACGTCTTTGATGCTTAATCTGTGCCTACTTAGCACAAAGGAACAGCTCGTGAATGTTGTACAAAGGGGAAAAGTTAAGTTTCTTGGAGAAATACTGTCTGTCTCTCAGAGGAATGTGATCTTTATCAGCAGATGTAGGATTGCTATTCTGCAGGCAAGTATTTCTTGTTGCTGGGAAACAGACTTTGGTGAAATAATAGGTGACAAGTACTAGTGTATGGTTTGGAAAGACCATCATGAGGAAGAGTCTTGATTTACTAGTTGAGGAGATTTGCCTTTTTGCATTGCATCTGTGCCCGATGTCAAAAGATAAGCCACAGTTTGGTTTCTTTGGGGATGATGCTTCTTTCCTATAAAGCCATCTGACTCAAACACCCTTTCTGAAGTACCTTCCCTGTCTTTTGGGCTAAACTGGCTGCAAATGATTGATTTCTGTGTTAAGTGGGAGATCTAATTCCTAGTACCCTTAGTCTGCACATACTAAAATAAAAATAAAATGCTCATATAATATATTGGTTCATCCAGATTAGTTTCACAAAAATTTAAGTTTTGGGTGGTTAACCTTGCTGCTTTCTCCCTTCCTCTTCTCCATGTTCCAAGCTTGAATCACCAGATCTCAGAAGACCACAAGTCATTGGAAATTATGTCTCCCAAACTCCAGAGTGTGTTTGCTTTCAACATGTTTTTAATTTCTCTAAAGCTTAGGAAATCACATTCAGGTTTCATAGGCATTTTTTCCTGTCTGTGAACTGCTTCTGACTATAAGTAATAGGAAACTGCAGTGTACCTCTTCAGCTTGGTATTTTTCCAGTGCAAAAGGATGAACCCCTCATTAAGATTTCAAAATACAAACAAAAAAAGGGAGAAGGAAAATCATAACAAAATCTCTTTTCCCCTGAAATTAACTTCTAGTCTATCCTTTTCTTTTTCTTTTTCTCTTTTTCTTTTTCCTTCTCTTTTTCTTTTTCTCTTTTTCTTTTTCTTTTTCTTTTTTCTTTTTCTTTTTCTTTTCTTTTTCTTTTTCTTCTTCTTTTTCTTCTTCTTTTTCTTCTTCTTTTTCTTCTTCTTTTTCTTTTTCTTTTTCTTTTTCTTCTTCTTTTTCTTCTTCTTTTTCTTCTTCTTTTTCTTTTTCTTCTTCTTTTTTCTTTTTCCTTCTCTTTTTCTTTTTCTTTTTCTTTTTCTTTTTCTTTTTCTTTTTCTTTTTCTTTTTCTTTTTCTTTTTCTTTTTC
>JAOBAS010000072.1:12613946-12626339 GCA_025311575.1 Elanoides forficatus | reverse complement strand
TTTTTCTTTTTCTTTTTCTTTTTCTTTTTCTTTTTCTTTTTCTTTTTCTTTTTCTTTTTCTTCTTTTTCTTTTTCTTCTTTTTCTTCTTTTTCTTCTTCTTTTTCTTTTTCTTCTTCTTCTTTTTCAAAAGTCTAAACTGCATGAAAGCATGCTTGAAGTATAGGACTGTGATGCCATGGGTTTTCATCCTGGAACACATCCATGGCATAGTATTAACAGTATTAATTATCAGTATCATTAAAGGACAAGGTGGCAGGCTCTGTAACAGTTGTATAGTTTCTATACTTCTATTTCAGGAATGGTTTTAGTAAGTGATGGCTAAGGACAAAAATAAAGTGTTTGCCATTCTACATGAGAACTTTTCCACAGAACATCCCATAAAGCTTGGTTTGGCATCATCAAAGACATGTGAAAATTGGCAAGTTAGATAAGACCTAATATGAAAACCTATTCTGAGATGTCTATACATTTCAAATGTAGTATTTAGGAGTTTTCAAAATAAAGTTTCAATATTTTGCCCATCTCCATTCAGTAGAAAAAGACAAAAAAGACAGAGTGTAAGAAGGGAGGGTCTAAGTTTAGTTTTGCAAAATCTCTTAAATTTGTTTCATAAAACCAAGCCAATGACAGATTATCTGATGCCTTTTCTATCGAACAGCTCCACATTTCAGGGTAGAGAACTAATATGCAAACTAGACAAATGTTCCTAGTGTGGTTCATTGATATTTCTCACTACCTATGTCTAAAAAGGGTTTAAATAGCAGACTTTGAGTAAAGAGTGGTAACTACAGTAAGAAATTACTTAAAACTGAAAATAATACTAATACAAAAGAAACCTGTCACAACACAAAATTTAACTGTGTCTTCCACTGTAGAATTCCCTGTTGATTCTACATACGGAACCTGTTTTACAGCTAACCTAAGGAGTAGTCTAACTATGTTATTTTTAAGTGCAATACTTGTCTTGCAGTTGATGCAACTGGATATAGCAGCAAAGAATTAGAATAGTAACTATTAAACACAAGAGCTAGAGAGTGACCAGAGAAGGATGGGAGAGAGAGAGTTCCAGAAAACTGGTGCTACGTTTGGTCCCTATTTTTGTCAGACACTTAAGTGGGCCAGGTAGGCTCTAAAACTAGTCAGCTCAATAACCTACAGCTAGTTTAAACCCATGGATAATTCATTACGCACATCTCTCTAGTAGTTAAGCATAGTATAAAGATCACAAGAGAATTTGAATTGCTTACTGTCACTTTCACTTTACGACTTTCAGCTTTGGCCCTACTTTTAAGCCTTCCCAATTGGCATGCATGGTGTCTATGCATAAAGCAATTTAACTCACTCAGGATATGTGATTACCAGTTGCCTTTCTGTTGAAGGTTTTTCTGTTGATGTAGGGCTGACAATTCCCATCTCCTGCCTCAGTGCCTCCTGTGTTGTGCAAGTAATCTCTTCTGACATACCATCTATTTTAAAGTAATGTCTCCTCATTTTTCATCCTTCTGTTTTGACTCTTGACAAAAGCAAATATTACTCTCAGAGATGGGAAGGTAGGAGAAGAGGAAGCATCTCAGAAATCGTGAAAACTTTGTTTAAATAGCATAAATTAATCCCATATCACACAATGTAAGTGACATGCAATTGCTTGTTGTTATCAGCCATTAAATCTTGAAAGCTATTGTATGCAGAAAGAGAAAAGCACATAAATAATAGAGAACTGCTCTTCAAAGTCCTGGATGCTTGCAAAATTTTTGTGAACCGTGTTCTCATTTCCCTAGATGAGGTTTATCATAACTGTTATACTTCAACAGAGGCAGTGGATGGAAACCCAGATCTTATGCTTTGATTATGTACTAATAAACTCTTAATTGCAGTATTTGATGGTCTTATAAATACCGATGATTTTGTCTTTGCAATGCCTTTGTGAATTATGGAAACATGAACTCCAATGTGCAGATAGGAAACTGGGGCACAGAGAGATGAGAGGACCTCCTGTTGTTGCACAGTAAGTCTGTAGCAGATTGAGGAAGAGAGGAAGAATTTCCAAGTCCCTGGCCAGGCATTTTTAGCAAGTGTTGGAGATAAAAGCACACCTTGAAGTAGGCATGACTAACACAACAACCCTCACCAAGTAATCGCCTGGGCCTTCCCCCAGTCCCACCCCATTGCACCTCTGTATGAGGCTATCTCCATTCTTGTACTGTTTTCCTGCCTTGTTCCTGTGGTTCATTCTGTAAATGTTCCACACCACCACAGCTGTCAGAGCAGTGGTGTCCTTCGTCATGGTGGAGCTCAGGAATAACAACATACCCCCATGAATTTTATAAACTCCAAGCAGACTAGTCAGAAATGCTGCAATCCAAGCTTTCTCATGAACGTACATCTACACTGATAGGTATTCCTGTGCTCTGTGGAAGGCCCCTGAGAAATACCTGAGTGACACACCCACCTTACATCTCTATGAAGTATTCAAACTCTTACCCAGTTTGCTCATTGTGGGATTCCTGGACTTTATGGGCTTTGCTTTGACGTTTAATCCCAGATTCCCTTACACCATAGAGTGTTCCTGAAATCAAGCAGCAAGTACCTTTTCTGAGTCTCCTTAAAAGCAATGGAAATTGCAAAAACCTGCTATGACACTCTGCTTATGGAAAGAAAAAATACACATATATGGGATTTTTGGAAAGCCCAGTTCAAGCTTTCTGATTGTAGGGCAGCCATTCAGACAGGCCCTTGAGACCTGCTGGAGCTCTTAACCATCCCTGCTAGGACAGACGATGCAAGTAATAGCAAAGCAATCAGATGAAATAGGCTCTGAAACTCATAAAGCAGATTGGACAATATAATTCATATTACTTACTGTTGTAAATGGTTCCGTAACATAGAATTTCAATGCTTTGCAGATGTGAGACATCTAGGCTTTATCATTTACAACTTTTCTCCTCTATTTGTAATGAATATAGGTAAATTCCTTCACAAGTCAGTAGACAAGAAATTTTCCTTGTAATCTTAGCATCTGTCCTTAAATGTGAGGAAACACAGCTTGATTTTTGACAGATTTCAGCAATCATGTCACAAGATGTGATGACAGTGCTTTACAGACTGATGTGTACTTGTTCCCATATTTCTCCCTACAGCTGTATTTCTATACGCAAATGCTACACTCTGATTTTAAAAGTTGATAAGAACACATTTTTGGCTATGCATTCTTTTTTGGCTGAACTATGCCCTGGTATGAGTGAGTGACACTTTTACTGAAGTCAGAGGCTCTTGCTAATGCATAACCAAGGGTGGTGCCTTGCCATCCAGATTTAGTTACGTATACTGACTCTATAGGTCAGTAATAAGTAAATGTTTTTCTTTTGTGGCTGGACCCACAAATCTCTTTGATGGAGTTTATTTTTAAAGTGATCCTATTATAAATATTAACCTGATTAACTGTTGTGCATAGTCTTTACAGTAGAGAGGTACTAAAATTATTATTTTTATAAATCCTGGCTCTGTTCAGCCTAGTGCAATAAATGTCCTGTGTTAAGTTAGCTACTTCTAGAAATTTCTGTTTAATCTCCACCACTGCCTTTTTACATTTTAGGTTACTTGCATCTTTTGAAATGG
This sequence comes from Elanoides forficatus, assembly GCA_025311575.1. Lineage (NCBI taxonomy): Eukaryota > Metazoa > Chordata > Aves > Accipitriformes > Accipitridae > Elanoides > Elanoides forficatus. The sequence continues at coordinate 12,622,723 of JAOBAS010000072.1, read as the reverse complement.
TTTCATTTTTCAATAACTTTCTACTACTTTTTATCTCCATCTTGAACCAGATGGCTATAAAGACAAAAAATCCTACACAGCAGCTTTTTAGCTAGCAATTAATAGAATCAGTTCTTTTGCTGCTGCAGCTATACATCAAAAGGAAAACAATTATTGATACTGCTTCTTAAAATATCATCACACCAGTGTTTGAACCACAGTCTCTTGCTCCAGCCGAAAGGAAATACAAAACTGAGATTTATGTTACAGGTAATTTTCCCCATTTCAGGTAATGCACATCTGTGCCGTGTTTAACTTTGAAGACCTTCTTATCAACATAAAGAACAGTTTATTTGTTGTATCTCTATCTGAACTTTGTTCCTCTGTGAGGTGTAAAAGCAATTGCTGCTATATTCTTAGCTATCAGTATGGCCTATGAGAGATATTATGATCCTTCCAAGGGCCCTTTTTCATCTAATGTAACCCCCTTGAGGCATTTTAGCAATTAAAATAAGTGACTAGATGATTTCATGGTTTAATTTATATACTATTCAAACATTACTTAAGCAATGTTTTCATTTGGATAAATTTGCTTGAGCGTAATGGAAATTACCCAGTTTTCCCTTGAAAATTTGAATTCTTTCACAATAATAGTTTCTCCATAAGCTTTCTACCCAGTGATTTACATAGAGTGGTGGAGTCATGCACCTCTACATGTACATAGTTACACCAGTGAAGGGAGAAACTTTAAAGGCTCAGTGTAAAAAAAATTAGAAATCCAGATAGCAGGGCTTCACTTAAATTGCTCAGATCTTGCAGGTGTACGAAGATGAGGTTAAATTTCAGGACAATAATCTTCCCCATACTACTAGCTTTGAGCTAGGCTGATAATATTTTTTTTGCTGTAATTCAGTTCCTGATCTTCACCACAGGATTTCTTAGTGACAACGACAACAGGACTTAGTAGGAAGGATAATCTCTATTAGCAGCACAGCTACTGTAACACACTATTGATTCAGCCTGTCTCTGCAATGTGAAGCGCACTGTACATATGCTTTGAAGAAAACTAAATACGCATTATTAATATATTAAGTATCCACACCAAGCATATGCTATGAGAATGTATTTCTCTTTCAGCAAGGCATTTGGTCATTCCATCAGTTTACAGAGAAATTGCTTGAATTTTCCAAAGAATATTTGCAAATTATATTCATATGCTTCTTCTCGTACATTTATACACATATCCCTCTTTTCTCGTCCTTTTAAAAAGGGACTGAAAAGATAAAATAGGTGGTAATTCTTTTTTTTTGCTTTGGTTCTCCACAAAAGGCAATTATTTGATTCAAGCATGTGTGTATTTTGAATGAAAAATCACTGTATCAGAGGCAATATGTTGAACTGAAAGTAGTTCCTTGGTGTTGTGCTGCTACAAAAGTAACCAAGATTTTGCAAATGGTTGCTAGAAATAACAAACTAGGAGGCTAGCTGTCAGATCCCATTTCAGAATAGAGATTAGAATTTAAGTGAACCTATTACTGTTTGCCTGAAGAGAGAATGCAAACTAAAACAATTGCATATTTTGTGTATGAACTGTTTATTCTACATATATTTTGAAGGTATCTATGAAAAAAAATAATCCTTAGACTAGCTGAGACTAAACATATTTCCCAAAGGGAATCTGGATTGGCCACAGTAGTAAAGATGAAGAAGCCCATCTGTTATGTACGGGAGAGTAAGAGTGTGTGTGAGTCAGAAAGATGCTGCTGGTTTCTTCTGTGTACCTGACTGTGCTCTGTTAATAGATTTTCATTGCTTCTGGAACTTAAAGATCACAACCTGCTAGACATATCTGCTGCACTTCTAGTCACAGGTTGGCTGTCATTTAAAGACAGTGGATTACTGTTTTGTGCTTTTACCTTGAGATCTTGTCTTTGTTCTCTTTGGGGGATTTGCTTGTCTTAGCAAGAGTACCTACACAGAGACAGAGTCTCATGCAGGCCCACATACACATGTATACGTATGTAGACGTGCACAGAGTTAGGTAGGATATTTAGTTTGTAAGTATGATAGGGACAGAAGGCCCAAATAATTACAAAGTTAAAATGTAGAAACAGGAATTTTAGCAGCTAGGCAAAAATAAAGGCAAGAAATCCTCATAAAAGCTAAATCTCCTTTTACACGGGATTTAATTCAAATCACAGAACACATTACCTATTTGTGGGTTTTATCCTGGGAATAAGCACTATCCAAAAAGAACCACAGAATGACACCAGTTAAAATTAACCTTAGCCAGGAAAATATTTTAAGCAAGTTTAAGCAGCTTGAACAGGTGACCATCTGGTGTTTCATGCTGAGACAATGAAACTTAGGTACAAGCATTTTCCTTATTTGTGACCCCCTTTAGGCATAAAAACTCTGATATCATGATAGAAAACTGATATTTAAATACATGTTTAAATGCCTTACACATCTAAATCACTTTTACAAGTAATTGTTTTTCCCTAAAGCTTTGGATTCTGGGCTGCAGAGTTGGACCTCCCACTAACACTGCAGGTGAGGTCCTTAGCTGGTGTAAATCACTGCAACTCCCCTCATTTCAATGAGGGAAAGCATCCAAATTGTTGACCTACAGGGATAAGTATCCCAGCTCTCATCTGCTCAAGCTATTTTTGTCAACTAAACTTTTTTTCAAACTAAGTTTATTTTTAATTAGTGCATTTATGTAGCTGTATTTGTCACTGGTGATCATCTTATTTACACTAGTGGAAGACCTGGCTTGCTGAGAATGTACTTTGCTGCACTGAACACATGGCAGTAACAGCCTGTAACTATCCCTTTGCGACCCTGATCACATTTTATTTGTGCCGAATTTCCCATAGTGGTTGCTGTTACAAAAGACCTAAAAAGATTATGGAACATGTGCTTATTTTTAAATTATTTATTTATTTATTTATTTATTTAATTTTGCCTGAAGTTGCCTTCCTGCACTGAAGGACAATGGGTTTATCTTCACCTTGTGAATCTTTTGTGGAACTAGTGGATTTAAAATTTCTTCACACAGATTAGTTTCTCCACTAGTATTGAATCTTTTGTTAAAAATGAATTTTGCCTACAGCTGTATGAGAATCTTCCAACAATGCAGGAAACACACACAAGGTGTGTAGAACGGGAAGACAAAAAGAAAAGACACAAGAAGTATGAATTCATAGGCAATAATGTTAAAAAGAGATCACATTTAAGTGAATATTTTTTTCCCTTTATGACCTTTTTCTTACTGCCAACTCTGTTAATGTTTCATTCTCAATATATTTTACCCATATTCACTGAATTATGGGAAAAAGATTAAAGGTTAGATTTAATTGTAAAAGTGAGACCATTCTTATTAAATACAACAGTGAATGTAGAAACCTCCATGATACCACCTCAATACATCAAAACAATACCTCCTTTGTATAAAAAATTGAATCCCCATGAGACCAATGATAAATAGAGGAAAGTGGAAAATATTTATCACAACATTTTAGCATTTTAGTAAACGTTTCTTTTTCAATGTTTTTTATGAGGAAGGAGAGAAAAACTTCAGCACGTTATTCTGTATCACTTAATTAAAGTTACCAGAAGGAGAGGGATGTGAAAATTGGATCATTATTACTGAAAGCCATTTTTAATCCAAAACTTGGCTTTCCAAGACTGAAAAAAATATGAAAATGCATTAAAACTTATGCCCTATTTTTCACAAACTGTCATATAAAAATGCTTGGCAATATTCCTATATTTCTAATGAAAAGTTGCAGAGGACAGAGGAAAGGTATAAAACAGCAGCAATGCAGATCCTTATGACTGGACGAATTACTTTTACCTTCTGTGAGTTAGGGCTTCTCTTGCCAGAAACTGCCAGTCATAATGACAAGGAATTTTATTTGGGTAATTTTTCCAGCTGTAGTAATCCATGATTCAGCAAAGCATCTAAACTCATGCTGAACTGGACTAAAGTTTTGTTGCAAAGGCATTTAAACAGAGACCTTTGGAATTTGCTGAATCTGAACCACAGAGAACAGAACAAAAATCAAAGCCTTGTTTTATGTCTCGATTTGGGCTTGAATTTCATGGGAAGTTTCTGGGTTTTGATGTACTGGAAATTCTGTTGCAGCCTTTTCATGAAAGAAAATCTCTAAAATAATCTTAAAAGTTTTCTTATGTAGAAAAGGTGAATGGAAAAATTATTTCAGTTGCCTACATGTTTAGTTTGATTTATTTTCAAGTTAAAATTATTCAGCTTCATCTTGACATTGTAACCTTTCAGTATACTAGAGACTTTTGTGTGAACAATTTCTAATTATAGTACAAAATTTGACAGCCTGAGGTTAGTGTTATAGAGTCTGGAAGAAACATTGGGATCACTCAATATTTGCATGGGTTGTTTTTTGCTTCAGGATTGCAAACAGTTGTGGTGGGTTTTGGTTTGTTTTTTGTTTGTTTGTTTGTTTGTTTTCTTCTTTTCTTCCTTAAAGCTATTATGATGAAGTGGTGTTCAAAATTAAACAATCTTTCGTCACATTCATAGCCAGGAGACATGCCATTGTGACCCATGGGAAAACTGCATCTTTCACAGCTGGAGAAGCTTTTAGTCTGTCTGCTTTTTACTCAGTCATGCTAGAAATGGACACACAACTTATTTATCCACGGCATATTAACTCTCAGATAATGTTTTCTTGACAGTAAAATGCTCAAAAGCAAATTTTCCAGCAAGAAATACTATCTGTGGAGGATTCTACAACCGCAGAATCACAATATACAGAGGCAAGACTCTAGCAGGCCTTTGATTTGTAAAGAAAGCAAGCGAATATGGCCTTTACAGTGCTGTTCTGGTCTCTGCCTTCATATCTTACAGGTTCAACAAAGAAAAAACACCATCAGATTTATTATACAATATTTATCTTCTTGAATCTGATACAGAATAGAAATGCCCTGTGATTACTTTACTAGACCAAAATAAAAGGTGGCAGGTAAAACAAAACAAAACGAAACAAAAAAGAAAAAGTTCAAGTGAATATTTTAACAACTGTAATTAAACTTGAACCAAAATTATTCTAAGTACTCATACCTAGCATCAGAAGTGTGTGTTTGCTGTACTGGAGCCATTGCAAGTCTCTGCAACTTAGGCTGGGGGTGGCACAGTTGAGGGCCATGGACTGCTGGCACTACTAGATTGCTAACCTTGGAGCTGAGCATTTTCTTTCTTTAGCCTGTTTAGAATCATAAAATCATAGAACTGTCTGGGTTGGAAGGAACCTTAAAGATTGTGTGGTTCCAACCCCGCTGCCATGGACAGGGATTCCTTCCACTAGACCAGGTTGCTCAAAGACCCATCCGACCTGGCATTGAACACTTCCAGGGACGGGGCATCCACAACTTCTCTGGGCAACCTCTTCCGGTGTCTCACCACCCTCACAGTAAAAAATTTCTTCCTAATATCTAATCTCAATCTACTCTCTTTCCATTTAAAACTGTTACCCCTCACCCTATCACTGCACTCCCTGATCAAGAGACCCTCCCCTTCTTTTGTGTAGGCCTCCTTTACGTACTAGAAGGCAGGTGTGAGGTCTGCCTGGAGCCTTCTCTTCTCTAGGCTATCCTCACTAGGGAGGTGCTCCAGCTCCCTGATCATCTTCATGGCCTTCCTCTGGACCTGCTCAAGCATGTCCATGCCTTTCTTATGCTGGGGGCCCCAGACCATTGGCTCTATAACACTGAACACAGCACTCCAGATGGGGTCTCATGAGAGCCAAGTAGAGGGGGAGAATCACCTCCCTTGACCTGCTGGCTGCACTTCCTTTGATGGAGTCCAGAATATGATTGGCTTTCTGAGCTGCGAAAGCACATTGCCAGCTCATGTTCAGTTTTTCACCCACCAATACCCTCAAGTCCTCCTGTGCAGGGCCACTCTCAATCCACTCATCGCCCAGCCTGTATCCACATCTGGGGTTGCCCTGACCCATGTTCAGGACCTTGCACTTGGCCTTGTTGAACTTCATGAAGTTCGCACAGGCCCACCTCTCTAGCCTGTCAAGGTCCCTCTAAAAGTCATCCCTTCCCTCTAGAGTGTCAACCACACCACTTGGCTTGGTGTCACCCACAAACTTGCTGAAGGTGCACTCAATCCCACTGTCCATGTCTCTGACAAAGATGCTAAATAATAGTGGTCTCAATAAGGAATCCTGAGGGACACTACTCCTCACTAGTCTCCACATGGACATCAGGTCACTGACTGCAACTCTTTGAGTGTAACCATCCAGCCAATTCCTTATCCTCTGAGTGGTCCACTCATCAAATCCATGTATCTCCATTTCAGAGACAAGGATGGTGTGCAGGACAGTGTCAAATGCTTTGCACAAGTCCAGGCAGATGACGACAGTCACTTTTCCGTTATCCACCAATGTTGTAATGCTGTCATAGAAGGCCACCAAATTTGTAAGGCACAATTTGTCCTTAGTGAAGCCATGTTGGCTGTCACCAATTACCTCTCTGTTCTCCATATGCCTTAGCATAGTCTCCAGGAGGACATGCTTCGTGATCTTTTTGGGCACAAAAGTGAGACTGACCAGCCTGTAGTTCCCCTTTTTTAAAAATGGGGGTAATATTTCCTGTTTTCCAGTCAGTGGGAACTTCATCAGCCTGCTACAACTTTTCAAACATAATGTTTAGCGGCTTAACAACTTCATCTGCCAGTTCCCTAAGGACCCTCAGATGCATCTCATCAGGTCTCATGAACTTGTGCATATTCATGTTCCCTAGATGGTCTTGAACCTGATCTTCTCCTATGGCAGGCAGTACTTGATTCTCCCAGTCTCTGCCTTTGGGTTCTATGAATTGCACAGTGTGGCTAGAGCACTTGCCAGTGAAGACTGAGGCAAAAGTTGTTGAATACCTCAGCCTTCTCCATGTCGATTGTAGCCAGGTCTCCCGTTTCGCTCATCATGGAAAGTACAGTTTCCTTCACCTTCCTTTGTTTTCCTATGTACCTGAAGAAACCCTTCTTGTTATTTTTCCATGTCCCTAGCCATGTTCAGCTCCAGCTGTGCCTTGGCTTTCCTGATCCCCTCCCTGCACTCTCAGGCCATATGTCTATAATCTCCCCAGGATGTATAACCCTGCCTCCACTGCCTATGTGTTTTGTTTTCGTGTGTTAGTTTGGCTCAGAGGTCTTGACTTAGCCAAACTGGCCTCTTGCCTCCCCTGCCCTATTTCTTGCACATCATGATCGAGAGCTCTTGCACACTAAGAAAATTCTCATTATCTCCCAACTCTCATTTGCTTCTTTGCCTCTGAGGGCAATTTCCCAAAGGATTCCATGTACTAGTGCCCTAAACAGCTGAAAGATTGCCTTTCTGAGGTTTAGGGTCCTGACTCTACTTTTTACCCATCTTGTACCCCTCAAGATTGAGAATTCCACCAGGGCATGACCATGCAGCCCAGACTACCTCCAATCTTGACCTCTCTGCATTAGTGAGCAACAGGTCCAGCAGTGTTTCTCGTCTGGTCAGACTGTCCATCACCTGTACTAGGAAGGTGTCCTCAATGCACTCTGGTAGTTTCCTGGACTGCTTGTAGTTTGCTATGTTGCTTTTCTAGCAGATGTCTGGGTGGTTGAAGTCCCATCTCAGGATCAGGGCCTGCGAGCATGATGCTTCCTGCAGTTGAAGAAAGAATTCTTCAGCAACCTCTTCTTCTTGACCAGGTGGCCTGTAGTAGATACCAACCACAAAGTTCCCTTGGTTGGCCTGGTCTCTGATTTTCACCCATAAGCTCTTGACTTGTGCATTGCTGTTCTTCAAAGATAACTGTGCAATCGATCCCATTTTTGACAAAGAGGGCAACTCCCCCACTTCTTCCTTGCCTGTCCCTTCTGAATAGTTTATAGCTGTCAGTCACAGCACCCCAATTGTGTGATTCATCCCACCAAGTTTCTGTGCTAGCAATCAGATCATAACTTTCCATCTGGGCAGCAGCTACCTGCTCCTCCCGTTTCCCATACTGCGTGTGTAGGTATTAGAGGCACTTCAGCTGGGCTATTGGCCACATCCCCTTTTTAGAGGAGGTCACCCTAATTCCCTCAAGGCAACTCATAGTTGTTTCACTGTTGCTTCCTAATGCCTTGGCAACCCCTTGGTCTTCTCGAGTGCTTAGAACTCCATCTCCTCCCCCCTGATAAATCTAGTTCAAAGCTCTGTTTATAAGTCCAGCCAGCCTATTGCCCAGTCCACTTTTGCCCCACTTGGTCGGTTGAGCCCTGTCAGCTGTCAACAGGACAGGTTTCTCAAAGGTATGCCTTCTCAAAGGTCATTCATCTGTTCAATTTGTCTCCTTTCTCTCAAACCCCCTTCTCCAACTGGGAGGCTAGAGGAGAACACCACCTGTACTTCCAATCCCTTTAACGTTGTTCTGAGGGACATAAAGTCTCTTTTTGTATTTCCGACTTGCCTCTTTGCAGCATCATTCAACTCTACTTGGAATAGTAGGAACGGGTGATAGTCCACAGGTTTCACCAGGCTCGGCAGCCTCTTCATGACATCATGTAGTTTAGCCGATAGTTGCCTTGACATTGGGCTAAGAATCTTAAATAAGCCAAAAGTTTTAAATCTACATCTTGTTTTCACTAAAAAAGAAGTTGTCTGAAGGAAAGATTCCAGCTTCATTTCCAAATGGCTGATAGTGCTAACTGAGGTCAGGAAAGACTGACTAGATTCTTCACTAAGTAGCACACCGTTTAAAAAAAAAAAAAAAAAAAAAAAAAAGAA
>JAOBAS010000072.1:12593888-12604518 GCA_025311575.1 Elanoides forficatus | reverse complement strand
TATCAATGTGTCAAGGCCACATTTTAAATGGAAATATTCATTTGCAGAGGTTGAGGTCTCCATTCCTTTTTTGAATCACTGCTGTCTAACAGCGTATATCTTACTTCCGTGGCTTCCTAAATCCCACAGGATACCACGTCAGCCTTCACACTGAACAAAAATTACTGTGTGTTTCATTTTGTTTCCATAGCTGGAACTGCTTTAAATGCTCAAAGTAATTATGAAATAATTGGAGGTTAATATGTGATAAGGGTGGCTTTCAGTGGAGGGTGCTTTCTCTCTTGTTTTTTCACACAAAAACCTGTGAATCATAATAAAATTCATAATTTAACAGTTTCAGCCCATACTTTCAGAGTTGTTTCTGAAGTACTGTGACAGCAGCATATAAACCTGTGCAGCAAACTGGGAATGGTGTTCAAGGAGGATACATTCTGGCTCCTGTGTTACAGATGTTCCTCTCTTACCTCTTGTAACGATCCTAAAATAATAACAAAGCATGTTTTAGCAGGCCAGTTTAATTGTTTTGTATTTTTTCTTGTAAATACTATGAGTGACTGAAACTATGAACCAAACTCATCAAATTATTCAGGTGTTTTGACTCAAATTAACAGAAATGATTACAAAACGATGTGGTTGTGCTAATCTGTCGATTTACAGATGCGTTACACTGGTTGGAATTTAGTGGAGGAACTGGAATGTGATGCTGCTTCTGGTTCTGTACAGCTTGTTGCACTAGCATTGGCCTCTTTTCTAACAGTGACAAAATATTTTTCTTGACTTTTCATTGGAAATTTTTAGATGCTTAATAAAATACAGCTATAAATGTTTTACATGTGTAAATTCATTTTTTGCTGCCCTCACTTTCAATTACGACAGGCAGCCACCCACTTCATCTGTTCTTACACCTGTCTGACCTCTAACTTATAACAGGCTGCAGAGAAAATATTTGTAAGACAGTATTTATAACAGACTATTTGTGCATAATATCTACAGGTAAAAAGTAAAAGGAGAGGTTTGGGCAATTAAGTACATTACCCAGGCTAAAATCTTCACCAACCAGTATCAAATGCATGAAAATATGTTTATACCTAGACCCAACTTTTTCTGCTGTGCTTGTTTTTCAAAGAAAAGGTCAGAAAACGACACCCACAGACAGTCCTATCTACCCTCAGGAAAATATACTTTTGGTCACTTCAGAGCTTTTAACATTTAGACTAAAATACAAGGTTGGCAAATTTTAGATCTGCTTTTCATGGTTCCTGATACCCACTGCATCTGAAATTTGGTGGTGTATTAATAAAAGAAATACTATAACCTACTGTGGACCTCAGTGAATTCTAAGCACATTGAGTTTTATTCTTTTCTCCTTGTTTTCCTTGAATATTTTTTAGTGATGAGTTCTTTCTGAGAAGTGATTGCCATGTTCAGCACTTAACACAGTAGGGCTATTTGAGAATTATGAAAATATACATGTGTATATATAAATGGAATAGGAATAATCTACCTGAACTGTTAAACCTATATAAAATTTTCCAAATGTCCTTGAGAACAGCAACTCCTAATTTGTAAGTAGTGTTCACTACAGCATTGCATGTCCTGAAGTATGTCCACATCGCTTGGCAGTAATGTTGAGGAGATATGGTAGCTGTCTTCATGATCACCCTGATAATTCTGTGCTGGTTCTTCAAAGTAGCTATGCCCTTCATCAGATTGTGGTTAGGGGTCAGGATCAGTCCTGGTGAGGGGAACCAGGGTCAGACACAGATCCTAAGGAAATTTTGCTGAAAGGAAAAAACAGGTTCTAATTACACTTGAACTGTCTTTCTCCACCCTCTTGGTTTTAGGATTTGTTACCTGCAGTATCCTCCTCATCTTTTCCTGAAATGAGGTATAACATCAGACCATATACAATTGATTACTGCATAGTATATTTTTTAGTTGTATGGTTTTTGTTAAACATAATTCAAGTCAGCTAGCCAAAATGCACTTACCATGTCTGAAGCCCAGCTGCTGTCTTGGCATTCTTTGTTTATTCTGTGATGAAGGATTTCTGTTTTGAGTGTATTGACCCTCTTTTCTTTCCTGCATCAGCTTTGACTCTCTAGCTGAAGTCTTTCCTAGTAAATGGTGATGAAGCTTGTGTGCACCCTGTTTACCCATCTAGCAATGTATCACTTTTCACGACTGCTGCACTTAATATTAGCTGATCACTTGAGACATCAAAGCATTTGCTCCCTGTTTTGCAAGTGAGATACTATGTAGTGTCATTTGTATTCACCTCGGGCAGACGCTGAGCCTCTGTTCATTTCATCAAAGAACTATTTATGAGGCTGTAAAAGAGATGAGTTTCTCCGAATAGTCTCCAAATTAAACTTTTAAAAGTTTAATCTTGGCACACAAGAATAATTACAGTTATAAACCATTAAACATTTAGAGTAAATTCATATTATTGGAGGCAAAAATTTACAGCTGTGGTCAAGCACAATAAATTTCCTCTGAAAAGCATTTCCACAGAAACATTTCTTTCTGAGAATTAAAAAATGTAGTCCTTTATTAACAACATCAAAATGCACAGGTGATGTCTTTGGATATTACTTAAATAGGAAGATTTGTATATTTATAAGACACTGTTATTTAACCCCACAGAACTATGTAAACATATACATTTATAGCCACACAGATATATGTTAATTTTTATTTGTTTGGGGTTTTTTACATCAGCAAGTATGGGGCTCTGAGTTCACTCATTATATCAGGCTGCATATGCTCTGTGATCCTAGAGGGCAGTCCAATAGCATGAAATTTTCTTCCAAGAATTATGATGTTGCAATTATCACATGCCTGCAGGGCAGTGAACATCTATGAAGCTTCATCAGCCCTTTAACCAGTCCTTAGACATTCCCTATCTTTCTCTGCTACCATGACTGTGATTTAATGTTATACAAAATAATCTCACTTCGATCCTCCAAATCTTTCCACTAGTAGAGCAAAATTTACTGGCTCTATCTCTGCTCAGCCCTCATGCTACCTAATAAACCTCTGTTTTATAGAAATATCCTCAAAAGAAATTAGTTTATTTGAGGCAAAATCCAAAGCCTAAGGAAGGAAATAAAAAGATTCCCATTAACTTCTCTGGGCTTTGATTAATGCTATTTTTCCTTTTAATTATTTCATGTAATATCTAGCTCTCTTGGAAACATTTGGATTTTGTCTTTTCAAACAAAACAGGGATGAAACATCTTTCTTTTACATATTTTATGCCTAAGGAGAAGCAGAAGCATTTCAGATTCCTTAGCTACCTTTTGATTTCACTGAGTTGTTATAATTCATTATGCATAGTAAACAATCAAATATTCTTATTCACAATTGTTTCATGTAAAGGAGACAGTAAAGCATACCACTGAAATAGAATAAAACAGAAGTATTTAACTGAACACATAAATTAGACTGTAAACATTTTGGAGCAGAGCCTGTACTGTTCATGATTGTAGGTTTGCACAGCACAGTAGGACATGGCCGTGACCTCTGGATGATATTACAGTATAAACAATGAAGTGATGGTATTTTGCAATAAAAAATGACACAAATAAAAATAATTATTTGATTTCTTGTGCAGACTTTGTGTCAAACTCTGCTGCATGTTTACATTGTGACAGGCAACACCATCTATCCCCAAAATCTCAAATTTACTTTGACTGTGCAGTGCTGTCTTTTGCACTCCTTTCTTACTGAAAGCTGTGAGATTATGAAAATCTTATTGATAAAACCTACTGGTTTGGACAGTAGTTGATAGTCTTTGAATGTGTGAACAAGAAATAAGGAAATAAATTTGAAGGGAGAATCAGATTCTTAGTTGTCTTCTCTAGATTTAGATGCATTTTTTTCAAAAGAACTAGATTCTCCTTTCCACAGCATTCCTGCTAAGATGTTTCAGGTGTCATAGGTCTGAGCCCAAGGTCTCAAAAGAACTTAAAGATGGTCAACAAAATGGTTTCCTGTAAACTGTGGGGCACTATGTCAGCTGGCAGCCAAATGGAGTGAATTTAATGCCCCAAAGAACTACCAGGGTATACCAGAGTACATCTTCTCTTCTTTTCCTTCTGTCCTTGCCCTTACCACTTTCATTCATTTAATATCTTTGCAAATTTGTATGATTGTTTCTTAACTAAAATTAATCCTTTCATGTAAAAAACCAGTGAAAAATGTTTTGAAATTACTTTTCTGCTCAAATGTGGTGATTTTGTCTAAGCAAGGATATAGGAGGTGACTTATCTCACTGAATTTATTCATCTACCCCAGCTGATGGAGCAAATGAATCACAAATTGCTGCCTGGCAGCATTTATAAATGTTCAGATTGATCAAAAGGTCTGGACAGTTGAAATCAAGTCATTCTAGCAATCTATTGACAGTTATTGAATGTAGTCAGGACTGCAGGCTTCTTTGTACTAGGTGTGTATGATGCTGGCTGTACTTCACACACACAATCCAGGCCAGGTAAACCAGATAAATACTGTTGGAACATGGATATTCTATGCAATTGGAATTTATATCTCATTATCTTTGATTTCCCCACCCAGATAAGCAAGAATGCAATAGTTTCTACGAAGTGTCAGTAAGAAGGCTGTTGTATGCCTCAGATCTACAGGAATATGTATTAAGCACTCTGCTAATGTACCCTTTCTAGAGGATTAAGAGGAGAAATGAAAAAGAAGCAGAAAAAAAAGCCCAATGAAAACAATAAGAGAAAGACCTTCAAGTAACTTCAACAGTTTAGGCTTAGTTCTGGAAAAAAAGGGGAGAAGATGATTGGAAAAGAGAATCTAAGTCTTTCTAACACTTTTAATGCTTACTCCTGTAAGGTCTGTATGCACAGGATTTGTTTGGTAACACAATCAGCTAAAGGAAATATGTTGATGGATGACAGATGATTATAATTTCTGTGCTGCAAAGCCACTGTAAGGCTGAAATGTTTTCAGAGGTGTCACAGCTGCAACTGATGCCATGATCTCCGAGCAACAATCACAACAATTTGCAAATATATTTTGATTATTATATTACTAATATGCAGACCTGAAATCAGGAAGTAGAGCAGTTGCTCATTTGTAGCTTGTGAATGTCCAGCCTGATGAAAACTGCCTGTTTATATCTGTGAGTGCAGCTGCCAGAAGCCCTTTCAGGCTGATAGACTTATGAAGAATAAAATGAGTATCTATTTAAAAAGCACTCCTCTACCTCTTCCTCCTTCCTACAATGAAAACCAAACTGTTCAAGAGTAAAATCTGAGGTTTCAGTTTCTGTGTGCAGTAGATAAGTGAAACTGTTGACTGACTGATCTAAGCTACAGGTAATGATTATGGCTTTTATCTTTCTGTGACAGAAAAATTCCTAGGTTTTTTATCCTAGCCTGATAAAGTTCCTTACTTTCATTGGTTTGACACACAGTCAGCAGCAAAATGTAATAAACCTAATTTCTTTTGTCTTGCTTATTTATCCTAGGGATAGTTATAGACTTTATCACATGAGAAGAAATTGGTTCTTTGTTTCCTTATTTATGCATGACATTAAGTTCTCCTTCTCTCTCAAAAAAAAATCATGTATGGGAAAGCCCCATGATATATACCAGCTTCTCTAATAATCATGGGGTGGAGGGATACAGGTTTAATTTAAGTACTTTTTTATTACTATCCTGTTCAGCTTCTAAATTATTTTTCTCATTAAAAAAACAGGGATATTATCCCTGGAATTATCTGAAGGGCTTTGTTTGCCATATTCCTATATCTTCTTCCCTTAGACAAGTTTGTGGGATTTTTTTCCTCTTTCCTGTACGTTAAATGCTAGGTTAGGGAAACTTGCTGAAGGAAAACAAGCTTTTAAAGCTTTCTAGCCTGTTACTGTCTTACTTTTTCAATAATGACTGTTACTATGTGTTACATGAGTCATCACATTCTTAAAAAATGATTAATGCCCAAAGTTCTTTGAACTTTAGGAAGACAATTTATGAGCTGCAGCACTGGGACACAGAATAGTGCTAGGACAGTGGCAGTATGGCTGTAGTGTTTAAGTATTTAAGCAAGAAGATGCTGAGTATTTATTTCTGGGCCTCATGCTAAGGCTAAGTTGATTCTTAACAGAATGTCATTACCAAATATTGAGCTACTAATACAATATTGCTAGCTATCAGAAGTTTGGGAATTTGTTGAGTTTTAAGTTACATTTTAATTTATAATGACTTAGTTTGCAAGTATTTGTAAATTTCATGGGTTAATATTCTTAACAGATATAGGAAAACGGGAATTAGAGTAGATTAAGATCAGAGATAAGGACAGATGAGCTAATGTACAGAACTGTTCCTTGTGACTAGGTCAGGAGATATCTCGGACCTGACTTAGGCTGAAACACTGCAACATCTCAGAATTAATTGCTTCAACCTTTTTATTTATGTGTATGGTAACATGATAACAGCTACTCCTATGGCTAAATCTAAAAAATGGTAGTAGACCATGTTAGGATAATGGCTTTCATCCCAAGAGATCTCCACACGTCAAAAATGCAGCTATTGTGTTCTTGCTTTCCCATGTCATTAAAAGTGAATTGTAGAAGAAAGTGTCTGGCATAAAGGAGTATCTGTAAGTAATCCTTACACACGCTATGAAGTACAGTGATTCCTGCAATAAAACTCAGCAACTGCACCAGTGGTCATGCACCATGGCACAGAGGGGTAGAAATGAAAGAGGAACATATCACCTTTTTTCCCTGATTGTCTCCTCACCAGATGAAAAGCCTGACTGAATTTCAAGAGGAAAGAAAGAAGCTACTTTAAAATCGTGAACTTTTCCATTTCTTACCCTGTGTTTGCATATAGCACATCTTGGAAAGCAAGTAAAAACAAATGTCACCATGTCATCAGGTTTCTCACATCAGCTTAAACAGCTTTCACAGTTGCTTCATAGTGATCCTGCATCCAGGAACTGACGGAATATAGTAGCTTCCTGACCACATGTCATTCTAAGGTTGCTATATTAAAGGACCGTATTGCTTCCCAGTAAGAGCAGAGAGCTATCTTACCCATTTTTCATATCTGCACATTGTGGAAGGCAGACACACATAGATAAAACCTATCAAAGCCATGACTACCACCAAATCACATCACTGCCATTAAATATAGGAACTGAACTACTTGTTCCAAAGCTGGAGTCCCTACTTGCTGGGAACGGAGGGCACAACTGACTGATCTTCTTTTGCCTGTAAAATTAGAGGACTAATAAGGCAAAAAAAGCTAGTTAATTTTGTCAGATCTGTGTTGATCTTGTACCTGTCTACCTGTACTATACCTTGAAAGACACCTGGGGAGGCCAGAGGGCTTTAATGACTTTGGGCAAGGTCAACTTCCTCCAGAGGAACTCCTGAATTTGGCCAGCTGAAGCTAACGGCAAAAAAGAAGAAACTTGGGCAACAGTAACCCCAGGGCAAGGGGAAAGAAAACAGGAGATAATGGCAAATGGGAAAAGAAGGTGCAGGGGCACCTGGGTGAGATGAATAATCAAGGAGATCATTAGCAAATTTTGTATAATTTTATAAGACGTTTCTGTTTCAATCCTCTGTGAAAGGAAATTCTATGCCAGGTCTTCTGCAGATATTTATGAAATGCAGCAGTGCCTCTCCAGTTTAGAAAGACTGCACCAGTTTTAGCTCACTGTTCTCAGGTCATTGGTCTTCACCTGCACTCAGTTACTTGGGTCTGAAAGGTCAACTTTGCCCCTCAAACCATTTAGGAATTAGGTCCACAAGGAGATGCTAGCAAAGAGAAAGCCTCAAATAGGGCATAGTCAGCAAGCTGTGGTGTTCATATGCAGTAAATGGAGAAAACAATATATCCAATGGTTCACCTGTTCATGAAGGGAAAGCAATGTTTGTGGTTTTATGACAATGATGTCAATTAAGCATCAATTGATAGTTAAAAGAGCATTTATTGAGACTTAATAAGAAAGATGATATGTAATCTTTAATAGAAAAGATGATGTGTAATCTAGTTAAAATTATAGGACACAAATATAATTAGATTTTCCACACATAAAAATTGTAATGAATATTTAGGCTTTTAATTGGATTTTAAAAAGCCAGCAATATCAAGTTAATAGTTGTGACAACTAATAGAGTATCTGACTAAATGTCAGTATTTTTATTAATTGATATTTAATTTTCTGTAGACTGTCTTGGTAAATGTTAATTAAATGCCAGAAAATTCCTTACAAATTTTAACATATTAATAACATTAAATTATGCCTTTATTGCTTACATAATTGTAAGTTAATTACACAGCTACAGACTTACTCTCTACCCTTTATACAGAGCTCAGGAGGATGAGGTTTCTTATGGGTCAGTAAATTCACCTGCTTATTAGCTACACAAATGCAAAGTAAAGGCTGATCCTGTGTAATCATGTTCTTTCTGTGGTATAGCACATATTAATTTCTGGTCAGCTCCTAATTCCAGCCAAAGGAATCCGAAGCAGGTACAGTGTATATTTTTCCCTATTTCTTGGATATATATGGTAAAAACTCATTAACTAGGGTTAGTAATGGTCTGGGATTCAGAAAAACAGTAAGAAGTTAGAATACTTACATTCTTGATAATCAAAACCCTGCAGCTGCTTTTGATGACGAAACATTGCCATTAACTACCTTTACCATTTGTAATTTAAGTCATTCAGAACAGAAGTAGAGAATTCAGGTCAGCATGACCAAATGCTTTGTCTTTTATCAAAATACTGTACATATTTAACATTTGGAAAAATAGTGAATATTTATGAGCAATTCTGTACTTCAGCCCACAAGGTACTTCCAATCCTGGCAAAACAACTTCTTCAGGAGCAAGGCTTATTACTAATCAAAAATACAAGCAAGTCCATGACTCTCCTTTTTCTTCTTAAGGCCAGACATTTTCAGGATCCTTATTTAGATACCTAGGGCTCCACATCTAAGAGGGAAGTATGTACGTGAACCCTTGGTTCTGTTGTATTGTTTAGATGTTTTGGAAGTGCTCAGGTTACAGCTTCTTATTAGTTCTAAGTTGTCTTACTTGCAAAGGAGAGAGCTTCACAGCTACTGACTTATTTTGGGGGTCTATTATCTCCTTATATACTTTTTTCTTTAATTAAAAGATAACATGCAGAATAAAGAGCCATCAAAGACATAGACCTAAGTTTCTGGAGTCATTGTTTTTTTACTTTCGTGGTGTGAGTTAGCAATGGTCAGCCATACTGCAGTGATGTACATGAACAATTTCAACACTAGTGGCTTGATTTCTGTTTTCTACAGCTTCTGTGCAAGAGCAATCTATGAATATTTGCAGAAGCACCAGGTAGACAGTTTGAGGAAAATTCAGGTTAGTGAAGAGGCTGATAAGTTAGGCCTGTAACTGTAACCCCCTTACTTTTCAGAGGAATAATGTCCTGTATTACTGAAAGAGTGAATGTACTTGCATTGTTTTTCCATGTTTTTGAAAGGGATATTAGTTCCTCTAAGCTATGGTAAGATTCTGTAATCAAAACCTATTTGTTGACATTTTGACCAATGGGCCAAGTTTTCATTGTATGCACAACATGTATTAGACGGTCTACAGAAAAAGTAGATGGTGACGTATTAGCTACTCTGGAGGTTTGTGGAGGTCAGTGTGTAGGGCACATATACTATTCTCTTTTAAATACCTGAAAATGTTGAGAGTTTCTCAGCTGAGTGAAAGTTTTGACATCTTGTTTGGAAAACAGAGTTTCTTAACAATTTAACACAAGGAACGCTATCTGTGTTAAAAAGAGTAGGCTACCAGAAAAGTTATTTGAGTGCATTTTAATCCATGCCTTGTCCTTTCTCAATATGGCTGTTTTCACACTCTGTATTTTTCTCCCCAACAGGTCACTTCTCCTTTAATTTCTGGCTAGAATAATTTTCTTTCACTGAGTGAGAATTAATAATAAATTAATCTTTATATTAATTTTTGGGCATCTGTGCAATACTAAGTACATTGCTGTTGATTAGGTGTGGAAGACTTTAGTGGACCAGGCTTCTGCTTCTTCCTTTTTTTCAAGATAGCACTTTGGAATTCAAATCTGAGTTCTAGTAGGTAAGATGTATAGTCAAAAGGTGGAGAGAAGTTCTCTCTAGGAACATCGATAAAGCTAAAAGTCCTTTCAAAAACTGAATTCAATAAGCATATTAAGTGAAAGACACTGTTTTTGCTGTATCTTACCAGTGGAATTTGTCTGGAGACAGCACTTACAACCAGATTCTGTGATCTGTTGTAAGGTATTGAAGGGGTTCCTGATATCAGAGTAGTTGACAGGAATGTATAAGGTCTCATGCTGTGAGCTGATAGTGGATTATGATTAGTAAGTAAACTGGTTCTTTGTTGAGTAAACATGTTGCAGCTGCAGAAGGTGACGTACATATGTTGTGGTTTAACCCCAGCCAGCAACTAAGCACCACACAGCAGCTCACTTACTTCCCTCCCCCTCCTCCCAATGGGATGGGGGAGGAAATGGGGAAAAGAAGTAAAATGTGGGTTGAGATAAGAATGGTTTAATAGAACAGAAAAGAAGAAACTAATAATGATAATGATAACACTAATAAAATG
>JAOBAS010000072.1:12537247-12549842 GCA_025311575.1 Elanoides forficatus | reverse complement strand
CCCCTCCTCGTCTCTCCTGCCTGTCTTTCCTAAAGAGCCTGTATCCTTCCATTCCAACACTCCAGCCATAGGAACCAACCAACCACGTCACCACGATGCCAATAAGATCATAGCCCTGCAGGCCTGTGCACGTTTCGAAGTCCTCTGGATTATTCCTCATGCTACGTGCATTGCATAGAGGCATTTAAGTTGGGCCCCTGATGAAGCTGACACTGGCTGGAGTGTCTGGAGTTCCTTTGTGCTGCTCTTCAGGTGCTCTCCTGCTGACTTGTGATCCCTCTCCAGGCTCTGGGCATCTATTGCTGGCATGGGCATCAAACTGGTAGGAGTGGGATGGATTGAGGTTCCTCTTCCCTGACACTTTCAGTTTAAAGCCCTCTTCACCAGCTTGGGAAGCCTATGACTGTAGATGCTCTTCTCCTTCTCTGACAGATGGACTCCATCAGTCCCAAGTAGACCAGGTTTCTTAAAGCAAGTCCCATGGTCTAAGTAGCCAAACCCCTGGCTGTGGCACCAGTCCTGTAACCATTTATTGATTTGCCATATTCAACTGGCCGTTTCAAACCCCTTCCCTTTGACTGGGATGATTGATGAAAAAACTACCTGTGCTCCACAGTCCCTTACTGACGTTCCTAGCACTCTGTAATCCTTCTTGATACTCAGACTGCTCCTGGCTGTATCACTGGTACCCTCATGGAATGACAGCAGTGGATAATAGTCAGTGGACTCTACCAGGCTTGGTGACATCCCTGATACAAGCCCCTGGTAAGCAGCACACCTCTCTAGAGAGTCCTTCACGTTGTCAAATGGGTGCCTCTGTACCTCTCAGAAGAGAGTCACCTACTACTATCACTTTTCACCTTTTCTTAGTTGTGCTGGTTGATATATGGGGGGCAGATCAGGCTGCCTTACTCTGCTCCAGCACGTCTCCTGATGTGACAGGTCTTTCTGTTTCAGTCTGCAGAGGAGTCAAATGGTTCTGCAAGGGCAGCTCAGGCTTTGGGGGAAGTCTCTTTCTCCTGCATGTCCTTGACATTGCAAGCTTCCATTCTTCTGCATTATTGGCCCCCTTCCCTTCTGTGTATGCCAGTGGGGGAGTTTTTGGCTGTTTATCCATGGGCTGTGGGTCCACTGCAGACTGCACTTGGAACCAGCTATCTAACCCCTTCTCAGCCTCCCCGATGCTATGCAGCCTTCTCACCACCTCCCGCAGCTTAGCCACCTGCTGCAAGAGGTCCTCCACCTGGGCACAACCTTTGCAAGCAGGTCTGCTGCCTGTCCCTGCCCCAGGAGAAAGGTGTAGGCATTTCTCGCAATCTGAGGTCTGCACTGCAGCCTCTCCCTTCAGCAGCTCCGTCTGGGTGGAGACATCGGCCACTGCTGGGGTAGATGGTGCAGACCCCCAAGCTGGAGCTGCAGCCTTCGCTCTCAGGTGAGTGCCTGACATTCCGCCTTGAGGGTCAGGTAGGATGAATGCCCTTGACCTGCACAGATGGTTACAGAATGGTGCCCGGTTGCTGGGTTATATGGACTTCAAATCTCTCCACTCAGCCAGTGGAATGTCCCTCATTCAAAAAGGTGCCCTCCCCTGTGAACTGCCACACAAGCTGCTGCACCAACTCCCTGTCCACCTGCACTGTTCCCTGTCCTCCTGGTTGCAGGGCTCCTGTGGGCTGCCCTTTGTGTGAGTGGGGGGTGGTTGCCATTACTCCTGGCACCGCCTACACCTTGTCAGCCACTCTCTCTCATCAGAGCTGCTGGCTCCTGGTCGGTCTCCATGCTTTCCTGGGGTTTCCCTGGATCAGGAAAGCCCCTTTGCATGCCTGCACCAGAGCTGATCTTTGCACAGCTGCACCAGAGCTGATTGCCTCAGCAAGAAACTGGTGGTGGTGGTTACACGGCATTTAAATCTGCTGCCATTACTCCCAGCCCCATCCATGAGAAAGATGTTGTTAATTTAGGTTAAAGATTCTAAGAGATTTTACTGACAAGCCAGTAGGGACTTTTATTAGATATGAGTAAAGTAGTATATATGATGCTACCATATGATACAGAATTTGTTTGTGTGTTCAGTGCTACAATATGAAAAAGGGTCACTGTTGGCAACGACCTCCTTTGCGGGAATCCCTAAGTGCTGGTGTAAGCAATCTCCTTTCTTGATTTCTGTGCACAGTGTTGACAGCATGGATGTACAGTAGATATCTTCAAGTCCTTGCCCAGCAAAAGTGCAAACACTTTCAGCCTCTGGAAACTTAAAAGGAATGCAAGTTTAAAGAGACATGTTAAAAACTTTCTAAAAAGTACTTACCTTAAAGCTGTGCAGGTAGCCAGAGTTGCATACAGGGTCTAGTAATAATAATATATTCAGGCTCCTTGTCAGAGACCAAAGGGTTCCTATGTGTAGTGTGGGTGCTTGTGTACATACGAGTCTTCTAACAACAACTCCTGGGTTCCCAGCACCAAATAAACTGAAAGGTGTCCTTACAATTGTCAACATGATGCAAAATGAGGTGCTGGTGGTAGTATGAGCAGCTGAGCAACAGTCCCAGTATTACAGCCACATGGACGCATGGTACCCATGACCTGCAGAGCACTGTGGTGGAGCTAGTTTCAAGGGTGCTGGGATGGTGTAAATATAGGCTTCTTTACTATTATCACACTGAAGTCAAGTATTGATTACAGGTTTCATTCTGTTGCAGGTGCATCAGTTAGAAAGAACTGAGGAAGTTCAAAACTGCATTCATGGAAGAGCAGTGTAGAGATTTTTCTCCAAAGGAAATATCAGAAATAGAGCTTTCTCATGTGTGTCAGTGTGGTTTGGGGGATGGAAAGCACCTGCTGTGGGTTTTATGGACAATTAAGAATGGGAAGTGAGATGTAATAGACACCTTTCTGGTTTCTTCTGGACTCTTTATTGAGGTAAGAGTAACTTTACACTCCGCAGTCACAGATTTTCTTGTTCTTTCTGGCACAGCTTTTTTGCATAAGACTTGTAACAGTGTGATTTTTACACTGGACAAAATGCTTGCCTCTGGGAGGAAAATATTTTTTTTAAATGAATGTCTGAATGCTCTGATTCAAAGGGGTTCTGCCTTCTAACACTGACTAACAGAGCAATGAGGAAAACAAGATGGGGTTCATCAAGATAAATGGTGACATTTACCTTCATGGTTATCTGACATGCAATGTCCTTCATGCTTCTTCTGCCCTTGCTATCCTTCAGCTTTCGCTATTGAAAGTGGCATTTAGACTTGGATTTGCAGATAATGTGTCAGCAGGGCATTAAAAAAATGGTTACTGAACAACAGCACATCTTAGTCACTTTTCCTTGATCGTGATGAGACTTGAAAGAAACCCACTGTGAAACAGAGCAAACTAATTTTACTCCTAAACTCCTATGTGATGAAGCCTTATGCTTAGAGTGTTCTTCAAGACTTTTTGCAGTCACCCCAGAATCCTTAGGGAATGGTAGCTCCACAGTTAAACTTCCTCAGTAGAGGAAGTTTTCTGTCAAACTTTTATCTGGTTCACTCCTGGTTTTGGAGGTTTTCTTGGGTGGGAGCGGTGATAGTGTTCAGCTAATTTCCTTGACATTAACATGTGTTATTAATATAGCTAATGCTAATCTAAAGCAAAACTTTTTCTTTGTGTTTGCCTAATACAATCCTTTTGTGAACATTACTAGCTAGCACAAATCAGGCTAGCTGTGGAGGTTGTTCTGGTTTTCTGAACTGAGTAATTCAGATTTGAGAGAAGCTGTGAAGAGAGTGAAAGACCACGCATTCTTTAAAATTGCATCCTTTTTCTGCAACAATATAAGATCTGTAGTTTAAAGTCTGATTTGCATGGATTCAAGCTTTAAAAAATGTATTTATATAAACTATATAAACTGACAAAAGTTACATATTAGACAAGAATGAAAGAGAGAGAAAAGGAAGACAGATCTAAAGTTCTGCAAGTCCTGTTTGCTGCAGAAAACTTTGATATGAAGTCTTGCTTATCAATCAGCACAAGGGTGAAACAGAACATAGAAAGCAGAAGGCATCTGACAGCTGATGAAAATTTGAATTTACTCTTTGCTTTGCAAGAAGCCACATATGAACAACAACAAAAATACTATGCCAGCTGGAAAAGCTGCTGTCTGTGACTCCAACTCAGTGGAATGTCAAACCTTGTGGCTATGTCATTCATGAATTATTAGGCCTGACAGATTCCAGAGTGACTCTGCTGCTGTGCCAATGAGAACAAATTCTGGATGATCACGTGGAGTTAAATGTGGACCACGCATGGCTTACCATGAATACAGATAGCTCCCTGAACTTCACTGTTTGCAGATATTGTAATTTTTTATGTATGGCTTTCAAGAAAAAAAAGTTCTATGTACAAATGCATTGTAGACCTTACCCTAATTAATATAGTCTTTGAAAGCAACAGGCATGTAACACTTAACCTGTTTATTAAAAGTATCCCCACAGACACCCTTAAATAACAGTAGAGGTGGAATGGAAATCAACAAAATATTGTGCTACTTCAGCAAACTGCGAGCCAGGGGTGACAATTTGTTCTCACTTTGTACTGAGAAGTCAATACAAGCTACTTGATTTTAAGGACACCCTGACAGTTTTAACTTTGGAGTATGAGGTTTTATTATATTCCTGCTACATCTTTATTGTTATTCAAGCACTTTCTTCTATATTGCTCTTGAAAAATGAAATGTCACTATGTAGATTTAATACTCGCTCTTAGCTGGTAATTCTCTTTCCTAAAAGTGTCAATGTTGGCTTCTTGCAGTCAAAGTTTTAACCTGCATGATAAACCCATCCCAAATCAACTGCAATTTAATAACCTAATGTATTGTTACTGAGTTGTAGTCTTGAAAGTATGCTGCATTCTTAAACCTTTCATTGTTTTCAGGAGGCAAAATCCATCTTATAGGTCTGTAGTTGTCACATAAAGTAAAGGCAAACCCAAAACATGCTGGTGCATGAAAAGAAACTATAGTTTGCAAATAGGATATTCCTCTTTTGAAAATGTGGCTACTGTGGTAGTTTTACCAAACTAGTCACAGCAATATTCATGATCACTGCTTACTTCACCATTCAGTCTGTAGTAATGTAGTCTAAGTTACATTGCAGGGCTGTACAATATGTTCTGCAAAGAAAGGATCTTGCATGTTTTTACACTTAATCACACTCTAGTCCAAATTCAACTACATTTGCTAACCTGTACTAATTTAAAGATAATCCAAGTGCTACACTATTCTGACTTCTCTTGTTGTAGTTTCTTATATTGGGGTCCATTTCCTTAATGGACCAAAAGAAAAAAATACTAGTTGTATTTCTGCTGCATATTGCCCAACATCAGTGGTAACACTGTGCCATTTGTGATAGTGTTTTCAAGTTGTTCTATCTTTAGGAAAAAAAAATGTGTACACTTGTATGAATTTTATTTTATGCAGAATCCAGAGACATGTCACTGGAAATAGTCACTGAAGTATAGTGTTAAGATAATGATATTTACATGATTTAGAAAGGTTCAGAACAGAGCTTGAAGTTAAAACTTTGACCTTCACATTTTTTAATGTAAGTACTGATAATTGTATTAGTGAACCATTTCTCACTCCCTGTAAAATTTCGCCTACTACCAGGTTTGTCACTGTTTTACTGGTCAGCTCTGCAGCTCCATACAAGCATAACCAAGCTATGGCCACTTCTCAAGATATTTCCAAGCCACTACTTTCTCTCTTGCCTTATGATGGGTTAATGGTGTATGAACCAGCTCATTAAAAATCTCTCTCTAATGCTACTGTTAAATCCAATATCAGTTTTCTTCTTTAGCCTGAGGCATTTATTCTTTCTTTTATTTTTTTTTTCCTTCTTTTCCACATGAAAATGCATCTTTAGAGTCCAGCATTGTATAATGAATAACATAAGCAGTGGCAGGATTATCATACATTCATTGGTATCATAATAATGTTTCCTGAAGGTTTCAAGAATTAGTTTTAGCCTCAAACTAGTCAAAGCACCTCTGTCAATATTTAATCTGTATTGACTCATGGCTTGATTACAATGCATAATGCTGACCACATCAATCTTCCTATAAAGCCTGGCTTCTGCTTCTGACAAAACTCTATTGATACATTCGATTCATCCTGACATTGCAAAGCTGAAAAACTGCTGAAATTTTCACTCTCTATAAATCTGTGTATATTATTACCCTCAAAGGACACACAGTAACATCCTGTTAGGTTAACTGTTGCTTCCATTCGTCCTTTTTTATTTCAAATGCAAAAATGAAATAAAGCAATAACAAACATACAAAACCATATAAGGATCTAGAAATAAGCTTTAAATTGTATCTTCTCTTGTGAACAACTTCTCCTTCCTCACAGAAACCCAAAGTAAACCAATAAAACCTCAAAGCCTTTTATTACTTGTTCTGGCATTAAACATTCTTCCCAGCAAAGTATCTTGGTGTGTGCTTAACTGCATAATATTACAAAGTCCTTTGCTGAAGAGATATATGTTTAGGTGCTAAAAGCTTTTGTTGAGCTGTGCCCAAGATTACTTGTTGTTTTATATTCTAAAGAATAAGTTGATATATTAGTTTGCTATCTTGTTTTTAAAAGGAAAATACAAATTCCCAATAACAGAAATACACTTGTGAATTTCATCCATATATTATTTTCCCTTTAGGGGTTTGATCTCTAAATCCAGTTAATGTCTATGAAAAATAACACACACATTTACATGAATGCTGAATCACACAGTTCATCAGAATATCTCTGTTCTAGGGTTTGGATCAGATATTTAGTAGATGGGGGAATAGATGTGGATAGTCTGAAAAAATGCTAAAATCTATTGCATGCAAGTATTAATAAGTGCAGAACTGATTTGTTGGAAGACACATAAATTCAAAAGGCAATAGGTTAAAACAAAAAGGAGACAATGAACTTACCACCACAAGACATATTTGAAACAAACATCTCAGACTTAAAAAAGATTTAGGTGTGTCTTATGTATTTACCCTTACAGAAACAATATTCAAAGCTATGGCAACTTCTGGTTAAGAGAGCAATAGATTAAACAAAATGCATCCCCGTAAGTGTCCACATGCAAGCTCTTGGTGTAGCAGATGCATGCAGAAATTCTGGCCAAACAAAGAAAAGCTGGTACATCTGTCACTGTTAAGCAGTCATAAATGGATAAGCATCTGCTCTGTTAGTTTCTATACATCTTTACTTAGAAAGTATAAGAGCAGGTTAGAATTACAAATATGCTTCCCATTCATTACAACATAATTTTGTGGTAGGTTCTAGAAAATTATTGCAATATACAAAATGAAATATTTAGAAATAACTCTTAAGGACCAAATATTAGATCTTTGAAAATTCATCTGGAGTACAACTGTGCACTTATTAAATGTGCAGTTGATATTCATTTTTATGTAGTCTTTTTTCTAGTAGTCAGTTCTCCTTTGACTGACATCCCATATAACTTCATCAACTCAGATGTGATTGCATATATGTCAACTCAAAATTGAAGACTGTTTTTGGCCCAGAATGTCTAGGGGACAGATCAGCAACCAGTGTATATCAACTTAGACTGACTAGCTTCATCTTTTATTAGCTCAGAGATTGTCCTTTATTTTTATATTTCATTTAATTTTTTACTCATTTGAGAGCAGTGATTACACTTGCCTCAGATTTCTAGTCAGCACTGCCTATTAATATTTTTATTGTCACAGTTTACTATAGGAATGAATGGTCAGAGACTCTATCAATATAAAAATTCAAGATGCAGTCTGCTCATACCTACCTGATTAATTTCCTGAACTGTTAAGAAATCTGTTTCTTTACATTGTCCATACTTTGCTCCTTTTAGACTTGTGACTAGTTGTACCTGAGTCTACACATCCCTGAAAATACAGGGATCCTTAAAGCAAGCACAGTAGTCCAAAGAGAAACAAAGGACAGTACATAAAATCTGCAGCTATAACAGCAAAAGCTTCAGGTGTAAAGATGACAGCAAACAGTTGCCAGTTGTTAATCCAAAGAAATAAATGTGTATTCTTACTGTCTTTCAGAATACTTGGTAACATTTTATTGCCAAAGAGTCCCAACACTTTTCAAGTCTCCCACGAGTAGTTCAGTACATCTGATTCATGGACTTAACTAAATATTGTAGACTAGCCCTCAGCAGTAGGCTGCCTGGTCATTTCCTCATGTAGATATTTCCAGCTGCACTTTGTTAGCTGGTCCCTTTTTAACGTTATCAAGAAAGCCCTATATAGAAAGAAAAATCTCCCTGTAAAGGTTGGATCAAAAGTGGTTTATAATTTGTCATAGGAGTTTCCCTGGAAGTACAGTTTGGGATCTCAAGTGCAAAAGAAACTTCTCCATCAGCAGCGTGAAGTATGGGTCCACTTTGTATTTCCGTAAATCACCACTTCTTTTCTCATCATGATGACTATTGATACTGGATTCAGACTGTGTCTGAAACTAGTAGCAGATGACACAGCATCAAAAGGCCATGCTGAAGTACACAAGCACCAGAATATGATGAAGTCCTCACCTGCCTTCTTTGGGATCTATGAAAGAGTGGCACCCCAACATCTCAGACTACAAAAGATTTTGCTCCACACAGAGGGATCCTCTCATTCATAGTGAAGTTACCTTAAGAAATATGCAGTAGTACCAGAGAAATATCATGCTCAGGACAAAGACTCAGGCCTAAATGTTTCTCTTGCAGAACAGTTAGGTTATCTTCATACTGCAGCAAGCAAAAAATTTAACTGCAGACCTAGCTTATTTTGAAAATAACCTACAGTAAACCCATGAAGAAATAACAGTGTTTATCAGAGACAGACTTCATATGTAACAGCTATTTTAGTAAGCAGTTATTTATTTCCCCGGTATGACATGAAACATGTAGATAAATACAAATAGTTTATGCAATGAATGGGCTATTGTATCACCAGCTCTAGGTAAAAAACCAAACAGTGTAAAAAGCATCTGCTCCTAGTGAGAGACTTCCAAAAAGACTAGCACAGGGTCAAACCTATGGCTGGTCATTATGACAACTTTTATTAGGACTTATTTCTGTGAATGAAAATACCTTTTCTTTGTTACTAGAATATATTAATCCTGGTCTAGAGTAGCTGAAGTCTCTGTGGGAAACAGGAAGCGTGATTTAAAAAACAGTGAAGGCAGGCAGGGATTTTTAAGTAGAAACTCCATATCTTTTGAACATTAAAAACGTAACTTTACTGTAATCAAGAGTTAATATGGTATGCAAAATAGAGTGAAATCCTACTCCTGCTCAAGTTAATGGCAAAGCTATTTGTCACCCACAGAGTTACATTTTCTCTTGAAATTTATTGTCTCATGTTCTCTGAATGTGCTGTGAACTATGTATTTTAGAAAGGATGACTATTTCTCCTGGTAGAAGTAATCCATTACGACTACAATATGCAAATCCCACCTAGGAAGTCAACTAACTACTTGTTTTAAAGTGTCATTATGAGGATAAGGCTGAAAATTCACTGGCACAGGAATTCGTGGCATTTATAGATTTTCCTGGAGCTTAGTCTTATACTTCAGGAACACAGTGACAAGCACAGTGAAAATGGGAGAGAGTCTTTATGGAGCTTTTTTCTACCTTCGCCTTGTAATGTTACTGTTCTCTGAACCTCAGGAACACAGCCATTTAGCATTGTTTATTGATGAAGTAACAAAACACCTCATACTCCAGGCAGCACAGTTAAATTTTGAACTGCTAACTACTTGGGAGTATAGAGAAAAATTGGGAAGAATGTAATTTAGCTTAACTCAATCCTTTGTTTTACAAATAAATGAATGCAGCAGAAATATATTTGCCAATATAATCTTTCAATTTATACAATTAGCATTGTAATTGTGAAATACAATTTTTAAAATAAAACATGATCTCTAAATTAAGAGATTCTACTTATCAGTACACTGCAGTGCCCAATTTACATAAAAGGAGCCATTTATGCCAATGTCATCTTGATTGCTAATGACTTACTTTTTTCTTGCAGATTATCAATTTAAAAAAATTGAATATACATCAGCTCACTGTAATGTTCTTAACTTTGTGTTTCAATGTCATAACAATACACACTTGAACTTACTGATATTTGCTTCGTTTTAGGAGGTTCTGACACTTTAAAAAGTAAGGAATTATCCAAAGCTTACTGAGACCAAAAGGGAACTTTTCCAAGGAAAAGGAACAGGAATTCATCATATTCCATCCACACAGAAGGGTCTGATGCTACCCCAGTGAATTAGAATAGAATAAAATATAATAGACCAGACCAGACTATTTCAGTTGGAAGGAACCTACAACGATCATCCAGTCCAACTGTCTTACCCCTTCAGAACTGACCAAAAGTTACAGCATGTCCAAATGCCATTGTCCATATTAAGGGCATTGTCCAAATGCCTGTTGAAAACTGACAAGCAAGGGGCATTGACCACCGCCCTAGGAAGGCTTTTCCAGTGTTTGACCACCCTTTCAGTAAAGAAATGCTTCCCAATGCCAAGTCTGAACCTCCCCTACCACAGCTTTGCATCATTTCCAGGCGTCCTGACACAGGATCCCAGGGAGAAGAGCTCAGCACCTCCCTCTCCACTTCCCCTCCTCAGGAAGCTGCAGAGAGCAATGAAGTAGACTCTCAGCCTCTTTTTCTCCAAACTAGACAAAACCAGAATCTTGAGCCACTCCTCACTGGACTTGCGTTAGATTTTAGGGTCTACAGGAACCAGCTCAATTGGAACCTCTCTTTAAAGCAGATCTCACTACTGTGGAGAAAGAGGTAAGTCTCATTCTTCAGACCTAAGTACTTATGTCGAACAGGGGCAGAGAAAATACCTAAGGTGATAGACCTGTGCTGAGGGGAGATCATTCTTGGAAGATTTCATGCTCTGTTCTGCAGAGGGAGGAAGGCTGCAGCAACTTGTGTGCAGCTACATATGACCAGCTTTGCTTGATTCAGACAAGCAGACTTGCAAGTGCACCCAGCAAAGCAGCTGGGCAAGGCTTGGAAGGTACTTGAAAGTGGGAAAGCAGATGAAATGATTGGTTTAATTCAGCAACACAAAAAGAGGAGAAAAAAGAAAAAAGGATTAAGATGGGAAGCTGATAGAATATCCAATATACCAGGATGCAGATTTAGACTTCCTGGTTTTCTTCTGAAAAAGTCAGTTGCTGGAGAAATAATGGAAAATTGTAAAGTTAAAACATCAGACAAGTGGAACAATTTTCTTTAAAGTGTGCTAGAGTCATGCTTAGAGTGGTAATAATTACGTGAAATACAATAGTGGTTCCCATTCTGTAGCCCAAAGATGCCTTAATCTCCAGGACAATGTACACTGTAGATCCTGAGAAAATATGTGGTCTGTTTAAACAGATCAAGTATAAAATATTGTTTATGGTCTATTATGTCCCTACTTACATGGTTCTTACTTATTTTGAAATCAAAGAGAAAAATAAGGTAACAAGAATCTTTTGTATAGGTATATAAACAAAGGGGTAATAAAACCACTGGGATAATACATAAAAACAAAGACTTTTTTGGCAATTAAAATATTTTATATTGAACTTTAGAAACATTGATGTTAGCTTCATGAAACCCTTAAATTTGAACTCTGAGTTTTAAAAATTACAAATGTGTACTCATCACAGAAATACACTGCCTACTTAGGTCTTTAACTGCTGTTGTTAGATCATAAAAAAATATTGATCTCTGCAAGAAACTGCTTTTGTTTTGATAAAGTTTGTGTAAGTTTCTTAGCTAAATTAACATACCAAGGAGTCTGCAATAAAAATTAAAATGAACTCTCACCAATTTGGTTCACTTGTTGGCTTTTTTTTTGGAATGGGTTTTATACCTAAACTTTCTATTTTCAGAGGTCAATTTCCACACATGTTTGTACAATCTTTAATGGCTATGCTTGTCTGCAACTTCTATTATTTGAAAATCTGATTTCAGGAATAGGTTATTCTTATCTGCCAAAGAGTTAGAAAAGTTTACTTTATTTATCCAGGTCTTGGGAAACAGTAATTTGAAGGATGACACAACCTTGGTCTCCCTAAAAGACAAAGAAGACCTAATTTGGAGAAGTTTTAGCTTTTCAGAAAAATGTGTGAAATTCTCAAGCACTATTCTCAAATCACCCTGTAGTTCTTGTTGAAGGTGTACCAAGATGTGACAGTGTGCTCCTTCCCACCCCTCAACCTAATGCTTATTTCCCATAACACTGCTCAACTAATAACCACCAGTGGTGGCTGTAATGGATGGGTCTGGGTCTGATGGCTACATCTGTCTCAAAGTGGATTCACAAGAAACAGATAACAACACAATAGCCAAGGGCTAATTTGGACAATGTGCCCACCTAACCACAGTGCTGGTCAATGTTCAACTCAAGCCAAATTTGGAAGAAACTAACACCTGTAGTCAGTAGGTAAATATGACTATCAGTTAATTATCTTACTCCTTAAATAGTGGACAGCCCAGGGCCCATTGAGCTCTCCTGCACAGCAGCAGGCTGCACGCCAGGATCTCCCCTTGAGTC
>JAOBAS010000072.1:12521303-12537098 GCA_025311575.1 Elanoides forficatus | reverse complement strand
GTTGACCAAGTCTGGGACTAAGTCTGGATCCAGTCACACCTAAACTCCCTTCTGAGAAGGAGTTTAGAACACAAGGGCATCCTTTCTGATCCTCATGATTCAATGGGAAGGTCTCCCTGACAGAGACCTTGTCTTACCCTTTCCTCTGTGCAGTAGACAATCAAGTGTACTTACCATTGAATCTTGTTAAAACACTGCCACATTTGCTATCAGACTTTGTTAACTCACTGTTTTATATCAATAAAGTATACTGTCGCTTCTCTCATGAGTGAAATACATGGCTCTTGTCAGTGACACAAAGCTGGTGGTCTTAAGGCCTCAGCTTAGAATCTTTATTAAGATATGGAGAACTGGTTCCAGCCCCTTCAGGCCCAATACACATAACCTGTATAAAAAGATATTGCAAGAAACTGTACCTCAATCTAAAGCTTAGTGAGACTGTTACTTGATTTTTTTTATTTCCTCCCCCCCCCACAAAAAAAAAAAAAAAGTCCTAGTTTTTCTAGAGATTCCTGGTTAGCATACGTCTAAGCTGGAATTCTGTGACATGTACCAGACGTAATATGCTAATTATTCACATCCTGGAATGTTCCTAGGTCAGAGACACACAAAATGAATACTTGTAATTTAATTGCTTTTGGCAATGGCCAAGAAATAGAAGACAATGTTAGAACCGCTGGCAGCTGAGCATGCCTGACACTGGGGTACATTTGCAACAGTAGAGCTACTAGGAGTCAAAAATGATCAAGATTTTATCATAGAAGATCAAGGCATATGTGTAAAGAGACCATTCATGAGATTACCACCAGCTAAGGCGATGACAAAGAGCAGAGGGTAACAGCCCTGAGACTTCAGGACTGGAGCCAGACTTCAGGAGTTAAAGACCAGGCTGAAATTGGTGCCTGACATCCAAGACCTGGCTATGTCAGGCTTCCCACATCTTTGGCTGAAATGAGGAATAGTGATTACTGTCAGATAATGAACATTTGACTAAATGCACCCAGTCCAACTTTTCAACTCCTATCTTAACACTATCAGGATCTCTGACTGCAGGGATTTACTCTGTTGAATTCTGAGACTCAGTACTCATTTTTTAATTTATTGATTATTTTTTTAAATTCCTCACAGCAGTTATTTTATTCTCAAAGTTACTATGTCATAAAATTACTCATCATTGTAGTTATAAAAAATCGTATTAATCCTTTTCCCAACCAGCTGAAAATAAAGTATGTTTGTGCCTATACCAGCAGTTTACTGTTGTTTATAGTCTCTTCTCAATCCAAAACCATATGTGAAGCCAGCTATTGCAGTCCTTGCAGTGCCTGCTTGCCTATCTCTAGTTGTTTTCCACATCATTGTTGCTAAGTTCCAGATTTAGAACATCACTTTTAAAACTTCCCAATTGTCACATTTTCCAGGAAAGTATAAGCATAAAGAAAACTATTTAAATGTTCAAAACAGATTTGCTCCAATCAGTGGAAATGCACCCACAAGCTGCAATTGGGCCTTCTTGAACTAAGTGGAATGATGAGAAAAGGATACTTGAGGTTCTTGTGTAGCTTGCATGACAGTATGATTTTTTAAATGAATTTTTTAAAAAGGAAGGCACAAAAGAGAAGGTAACATCAGATTCAGTCACCCATCCTCATGCTCCATTCCAGAGCACATTAGTCACATAATGTCCCCCAGGTGGTTATGACAGTAAAAGAAAATTAACTCTTGTCATTTAGTATCCTTGCTTTACCTCACATTTGAGGCTAGATTGAACAACTAGAGCAGCAGATGCTGTTTCTGCTGCTGTTGAAAATAGAAGCACTGTGTTGAAATTAAAGTGAGAGGAACACTATAAGGTAATGAGATTATGCTTCCAATTTCCCATGTGCGTAAAAAATACACGGAATTAGCCTAGTTCTGTGTATTTATATCTTCTTGTTAGACGCTATCATGCAGTATTAATGCAGAAGACTCAGGTCATTTCAGGCTTCACAACATTAACACGGAAATGCATTGCAGGGGATGAAGAAACTATTTCCAGGGGATTCACATCCTTTTATTTCATACTTCTGATGGGAAAAAAAAGAGATTCATAGACACTCAGAAATTCTACCTTTGTTTCCAATCACAGGGAAGGGAGTAAATGAACAGGAACAAGGAAGGGAGAGAAATATGAAGGAAGATCCTCTAGTCATATAATATTCATAGTTTAAAAACAAACAAACAAGTAAACAAAAAAAAACCACCAAAAAACAATGTGCCCAGAATTCTGTACACTGAAATCTGCTCCTACAGACAACCCACTGCACATATCAAAATATGTATCAAATTTCTATACTGTCTCATGAACAGAACATTAATTGCTTGCAACCTGAGAATTCTGATTAGTTAGTGGTGGTGTGGAATTATCTCTCAAGAGGCAGCATGGAAGCAAAACTTATTTAATGACAAGATAGTTTGATACTGTGAACTGTAGTCAGCTCTAATTTCTGTGAATTCTGAAAAGGAAACAGACCTAGATTATGTTATTATTTTTAAAGTGGGGAAACAAATTTTAGAAATATTCGGTTATATTTTCTGTCCAAGTTAATTTAAACATGTCTTAGGTTCTGATTGATAGCTTTTTTCAGTTTATGTTTCTCACTGCCTGTCAGCATCCACCATCAGATCTACAAGCAAGCATCAGCAGTCAAATAGTCAAATAAAGGCACCTTAGCCTATCTAAAAAGGGTTGTAAAAAGTACAAGGGAAGTAAGAGTATACATACAGTCCCTCTCTTGCATAAATCTTAAACTCTTCTCGATGTAAAAGTCTGAAAAATATGCAAATCCAGTCATTCAAAAGATAATCAGCAGAGAGTTCATGATTTCATCAAGACTGCTTTTTTGTCCTCTTTCAAAGACTGTGCAGAAAAAAAGATCACAACAGATCTAAGGAAGTAAAACTGACTTCTGAAACTAGTAACATATCACTGTTTTTGAATAGTTTAACACTCTGTTGACAGTGGATCTGTTGACACCTATCACAAAGACTTTGAGGCAAATTTCATTGTGGGTTACAGGCTGGGGTAGAGCTCATTGCAGACACAATTTACACCACCAGACAGTAAATCTGGCTGCAGGATGGATGATATGCCCTAGTGTAAAAGTCTTTGCTTGGTGGGTTGATAACACAGTAGTGTATCTAGAAGAATGGATAACTATCATAAATCAGAATATAGTTACAAATGCATAGATATTTTGATCCATAGATTGCAATTGGGTGAAATGTTTTAGTTTTCTGCCCTTAGTAAGAACAATATTTACTCAAGGACAATAGTACCTCCTTATAATAAATTAAAAATACTCTGAGAATGGCCTCATCTATATTTTTGTTTTCTCCAGAAAGAGAACGCCATCAACAAGCTGATACTATGTAATTTCATTCCCCCAGTGGAACTGAAGAGTCTACATTTCTTTGAAAGTAATAGAATTATTTCACTATTGGATAACTGTAATTCCAGTCCAGAGACATTATTAAACCTCTTAATCTATGGTTGATATATTATTGTTGAGTCAGTAGAAAGACTCCTGGTTTCCAGGGTAATGTTATACTTCCAAATGTATATATGAGTAAAAAGGATATATACACAATAAAGTACATCAAAATGTATTTCCCAATGTTTGCAAAGTAGGGATTCACTTTCTTACACACTTACCTCCACTGTTTCTTCATTTTGCAGGCATTGAGAGATTACATTTTCTTTGCACAGCTGGTCATTAAAGGTCTGTTAAAGAACACTCACTTAAAAAGTGTTTTAGTTCAGCATGTCTGATGCCCTCGATATATTTGTTGAAAGCTTGAACTTCTGCATTTGTCAGGAAAAATTTCACCTAGAATATGACTGCATATCTTTGTAGCTTAACAAGGCTGTGTTTGTGTGCAATTATTGTAAAAGAGGAATTAATTATCTACATATCCTAATATTTATAATCCAGCCTAAGAAAGTATCTATGCAGGCTTGAAAGGCAAATATTGAAAATTCTCTAATATTCTCTAATTCTATTTTTCTGTTTCCTATCTGAATTCCCCTACTGTTCCTTCTTTTTTTTTTTCTCCAAAGATTCAGATTACATTTCCTGAGTTCTTTTTCTAACTTTTAGTGTGACAAAAAAAGAGATGTTAAATCACAGAAGGAAAGTATCCCATATACAAAACCCCTTATATTAAGTAGTCAACATTGTTGAAATGTAGCAAGCACAGAATTTCCATTACATATTTATATGTAATTCATAGAATGAAATTCTAATTGAGAAATCTCAGTCTCAACAGACATTCTGAAAACAGAAATAGAAGCTAATTCTAAGGATTATGTTACTGGGAATTATCTATTCTAAAGGTTTGCAACATTATCACTTTTCATTGTTATTTAATTATATTATGTTTCTGATAATTTTTAAGCAGAATTGTGAAAAAGTTTGTCAGAAGGGATTACAACCAGTTCAGTCTCTTGCTTAAGGTGGAAGTTCTGCTTACACTAACATTTTGAGTCTCACCAAGCAAATTCTTCATAATCATTGTGACAGTAGGATAAATAGTAAGCTGTCATTTTAAATGTGCACTAAATCCCTATTTGATCCTCAATGAAACTATGAGTTAATGGAGACACATTGACAAAGCAAGCACTAAATCTTCACTGTGTAGCATTATTTTGCACAGGTTTTTCTGTAGATATGATGCATTGGGACACTTCAGTCTTTAGTGACCCTTGGAGTAATGCTTCAAGTTGTGTATAGCAATAGTGAAATGTCAGTATTTTACACTGAGCTGTCACATAAAACACTTAGAACTACTTAATTTTTCAAAGTTGAAATTGCTTTTGCAATCAATGAAATATTGCATGAGGAAAGACAGGGAATCTGAGAGCACATTATTTTTCTATTTGTATGAATTCTTTGTTAATTGACATATTTTCCTTCAGCATACGTAACAATGCAGTTAGAAAATATAATTTTTTTTCACATGGATACAACTAGTTCATAGATTAAATAACTTTTTATATGCACGGAGATCCATGCCTGCAAACACAAATATTCGTATTCAATTTATGTTGCTTCTCTCGCCTTATGTGTCTATTCCTGAATATTTCATGGTTACTTGATATTTTCACCTGTTATGACACATTGGAAAAGCTTTGATACTGACTGGACACATCAGAAACAGAGAATTCAAAAGTAGATTTGCTGGGAATTTTTTTCCCCTTCATCGGAACTCCATCCATAGCCACACAACTCTTCATTAAACTGCGTTGTATTTGCAAAATTTTGTCCAAGCTATAATTCCAAGTTTTTCCAAACAAAATGCGGATATGTAGGCAAATTCCCAAGCTGTTTTGGGGATAAAATATTGAATCCCCTGGCTGGAATCAGGTGGTGTTTTCTGTATCTCCTGATTATGACTTCTTTATAGGAAAAGGAAGAGCAGGAAATACTTTGTCTTTACCTTTCAGAACTGTAAGACTATGATGCCTTACATGCCTCCCACATGCATCATAACCTTCAAAAAATACTATTAAATAAGGGAAAAAAGCTTACCTAGTCTCTTTCTTATATTCTGCATGTCCATAGGCTCTGTATCTTGTAAGTGCTTCACAAACCACCTTCCTCTGTTACCAGTGAATCCATATGAAACTGGAGTATGGCTTATTATTGTTTTTCACGATAATCACCTTGTTCATTGATAATTGAGAATTGCAGATCTGTTCATAAAGATTCCTCTTCTAAAGATAGCAATGCAAATGGAAAATCCTACTTGGAAATAATTTTTTTATTCAGTAATATTGTTCAATATATGTCAGCTGATATGAGAGAATATTGCACATAAAAATTGACCATAATATTTGAGGTTTATTTTTAAGTGATGTCAGGATGATTTTTCAAAACTATTTCTGACATGTCTAAATTTATTTATATAAATAGTCGATCTGCCAGCAGTTTATGAAAAAGCAGTTTGCTGGGACCAAATGCTATGAATCTTGCTTTATAATAAACTAAACCAGTTTTTATATTGCAACGTATTTAATACTTGCATGAGTGGGATGCACTCTGGCTACACTTAAGAGAAGCTGACTATACGAAATACTGTTTAAACTTAGCTAAAAGATATGGTATAGAGGCACTGTCTCACAAGATAACTTGGTCAGTTTAGCTTAAGAGACTGTTTTCCTTTCTTTGCCTAAAGTAGTTACAAAAAAATTTTGCTTGCTTTTTCAGTCATTGCATGCTTTACTTGCTTTGTAGTGGTGGCTAGGAACAGGTAATTATGTTGTACTTCCATTTTTATCGCTATTTTTCAGAAAGCTTTCAGTTGCTTGACAGTTTATACCGCAATAACCTTTGCATCTTATTCATTGACCTTTCCTCAATTTGTCATTTTTTTTGTTTAAGTTTTGCTGTCTCACTCTGTAATGGGAAAATAATTTGAGTAGTAGTACCAATTCTTTAATGAGTGTTATATTTATGCCAGTTGTTCATCTTTGGTGTTGATATCTAAAGGTACTTTGGCTGAGTAATAATTTTTGTCCTCCACCCTCTTCTCATCTATCTCACCTGTTTCAGACTGCAGATACCACAGGATCCCATTGCACATCTGAAAACTTCATTATTCAGTGCACTTACTCTGTGTCTCATATACCAGTCTGTGTCCAGAGGCTGGTGTAAGTATGGCAATTATTGCTTTGGTCTGATTCACTGGCAAGGTTGTTTTAAAAGAAATCTTATTGGCAAGGGGATGGAGACAGAAGCAGTCTTTCAGTGGGAAAGATTTAATTTAGTGAAGTTGGGTTTGGTTTACTGCTTAGACACTACTGTTTGGCTTAGTATGCCATGTGACATCCTAAGGAAACAATTTACATAAGGAATATGTAAAAGTCCCCAGCCAAGGGACTACCTGTAGACTTAAGTGTGATGCAGTTGGAAGGGTGTCATATGTTAGTCCATAAAAATTAAATATATATCATAACACTTCAGTGATTACATCAAACATTCCCAATTCAGAAAGGTGAATGCTATAATTCTGAGAATTTTTTTGATAGGACCAAGAAGCTCTTATTACAAAAAAACAAACAAACAAACAAACAAGATAGAAAAAAGTTTTTCCAGCAAGAAACCCTGTTTATGGGCTTTAGGATCATATTTAACTATTATTGGGCTCTCTATCAGTTTCCTTTTGTTTTGGAGACAATATTGATTTTTTTCTTCTTCGTATATAATGGAAGAAAAGGCTAAGTTTTTCCTCTCATAAAAAAGAACCAGAGTGTTTCATATTTTTTTCTGGGAATTTTAAACTGAATAAGCTTTAGAGATTGTTGGGAAGTAAAACCATGTAAGAAGATTTTATTCTATCTTTATTCAACCAAAATGTCAGATATACGAAAAAGGCTAAACTAGTTTACTGGTTTCAAGGAGTTACAAAATTTCATAAAGATAACATTATAATTATTGTTTGCATACTCTTCTTTTATGGAAATAGTACAAACTTGATTAAGCAATTTTCAGGGTTTCTCTTCTTTCTGCATGCAGCTGCACTTGTGAAACTCTATTCTTACCTCTCTCCACCCCCATAATTTTCCCTTTACATTGACTGTTGGATATTATACCCCCAAAATACTGCTCTCCTCTAGTAGTTGAGTTTAAATTGGGTATTTTTTTCATGGCAGACACTTCAAGCTCACACAATCTAGTGTGAGCAGTGCAGAAATGATACCAACTTTGTGGAGAAGGTCATGTTCATGTGCGCAGACAAGTGGCAGCAGTAGCAACTGCATCTGGTTACCATGGACTACAGTCCAGATTTTCAGCTCTGCTGAAACAGCACTGCTCTGTTTTGTTGAACTGGAAAAGTGAAAGTTTTATATTTCCTCTTCTATCTACGTTGCGTAAGGTGGTTCAAAGAATGTGCTAAGAAAGATAACATTTTCTATACGCTTCCTATGGTTTTGCAAAACAATTTAGAATCATAGAATCATAGAACATCTCAAGTTGGAAGGGACCCATTAAGATCATTGAGCCCAATTCCCTGGTCCTTGCAGGACTACCTAAAACTAAACCATATGACTAAGAACATTCCCCAGACACTCCTTGAACTCTGACAGGCTTGGTGCCACGACCACATCCCTGGGAAGCCTTTTCCAGCAAATGACCACCCTCTCAGTGAAGAACCTTTTCCTAATGTCCAACCTGAACTTCCCCTGACACAG
The DNA here is from genome assembly GCA_025311575.1 of Elanoides forficatus. Lineage (NCBI taxonomy): Eukaryota > Metazoa > Chordata > Aves > Accipitriformes > Accipitridae > Elanoides > Elanoides forficatus. The sequence goes on along the minus strand of JAOBAS010000072.1, from coordinate 12,528,868 downwards.
ATTCATTCCATTTCCTTGTGTCTTATCACTGGTCACCAGAGAGAGGAGATCAGCACTTCCCCCTCCGCTGCCCCCCTTGAAGAAGTTGTAGACTATGATGAAGTCACCCCTCAGTCTTCTCTTCTCCAAGCTGAACAAACCAAGTGACCTCAGCCGCTCCTTGTTCTTGCCCTCTAGGACTTTCACCATCTTTGTTGTCCTCCTCTGGACAAACTCTTAATAGTTTGATGTCCTTCTTATATTGAAGCACCCAACACCGCACACAGTCCTTGAGGTGGAGCCGCACCAGTGCAGTGTAGAGTGGGACAATCACCTTCTTTGACCAGCCAGCTATGTTGCGCTTGATGCACCTCAGGACACGGTTGGCCCTTTTGACTGCCAGGGCACACTCTTGACTCATATTCAACCTGCAACTAACCCAAACCCCCAGATCTCTTTCCACAGCGCCGCTCTCCAGCTGTATGCAGTTTGTGTATAGCTTTCCCCCTTCCCCTTTCTCACCCTCAGACACACCAGCATTCAGTTTTCTGGATAAAAATATAATTAACAGGAGTTGTTATAACATCACTGACAATTAACAAATATCACCAGAGTACTCATCCATTACTTCAAATGGAAAAACTCAAAGTTTCTTTGTCATGTACCAGAGGAAGACACAGTGCCGATCTTCAGATACCTCTCCAGCTCAGCCTTTTTGTTCTAAGAAAGATGTTGGACTAAACTGTGCAGTTTCCTCTGCTTTATATTACCTGAAGCTGTAGCTCAAGGAACTTCAAAATTTATTTACACCCCAGTATAGCAAATAATACCATGCATACCCAGTGGACTTTACAGATGAGGAAATAGTGTAAGGGTGAGTAAGAGCTCAGACACAGCCCCGTTCCATCCTTTCGCAATAGACAACCGGTCCACCAAAACAGGATGGTATGTAAAACCAACTATTCTTTCTTTGATAAAGACAATCCATTTAATTTATTACTGGCAAATGCACCAGTGTTTTCTACATGGACCCCATGCTCATTATCTTCCTTTTCCTCCCCTCTGACCTGACTGATAGGAATGAAAAGTGGTTATTATGCATCCCAAAGCTATTATTAGAGCAAACACAGGAAGTATAAGAGATGTTTAATAGCTTTCTAAAGAGTTTCATATTAGCCTCTATGGAAGGAATGCTTGGTCAATGAATCAAAACTCTTTGTAGTGTCAAACTACTTGTCAGCTATACCAAAATGTTCTAACAGTATTTTAACTATGTTCCTTTGCCTTTATTTAGGAGTGCTTTTGATAAGAATTTAATTGACGTATTTATGGAAGCAGGTTGAGTAAATAACGTTTGCTTCTGATAACTATGTTTACAAGTAAATTATCACACAGATTGAAGTGTCCTATTTCCCAAGACACCTCATACTAGAAAAACTCAATTTCTTTCTGTCTGCTGAACTGTGTAACCGTTCACAGAGTCTCATCATGTATTTATCATTATGAGAGAGAATTTGCTGTGGCAGATCTAAAAAGCACTGCCAGCTAACAAACCTTTAAAAGTCACATTTTCCTCTAGAGAAATTCACTGAGTCATCATAATATGACAAGTGTGTGATTTCTTCTTAAATCCTAGTAGCTATTGTAAAATACTAAAATTATATACTTCATTTCAATGAGATTGAGTGAGACTGAGGTTTTTGAGGACAATAAAAGTTTATATGACAAGGAAGGACAAGAATTAGGCAGGAGAAAGTGTGTGTGTGGGGAAATCCAGAAACAAGAAGAGCAGAAGAAAGTAAAAAAAAAAAACCCAAAACCCCAAGCACACAAAACAAAAACCCTACCTAACTTGAAAGTAAATCTGAAGTGAGATTGAACTGATACATTTTCCATACTATGGAGAGGAAGGAAGAAACATTTCAGTATAATTTAGAAATAATTCTGTGTCACTCCTGAAATTTTAAAAATTAAACCAACTTCAAAATAGCAAGCACTATCTTAGGAGGAAAAGACGTAGAGGCTGGCAGGTTAAATCTGTATCTTTGTTAAATATGATGAGTATATTATGGCATTTCTATCTTCTGTCCAACATAACTACCAAAAATTTATAAAAACTTGTGAACTACCACACACCTTAAAATAAGTGCCTTTCTTTTCATTGGATCTTTAAATTTCTACTCTAGTTGTTTTTAATGGAAAAATCAAGTATTAATACATACATTTAGCAAATAAAAGCATTTCTCTATTGTCTTAAACTTTTTCTTCTGATCATCTTTCTTAACTAGGAAACTATAAACCTGTAAAATCTAGAACTCTGTTTCATGCCTATGCAGCATTGCATTTCTCTTGTTTATTCAAACAGCTAAGAAATAAAAGTTCCTTTACTAAGAAGGTCACACAAAACTTACTTCAAGGACTGGAGATTTCCTTGTGAATATGGAATAAGAAGTGATACTTTCCCCATTTTATTTAACTATGCAAAGGCTATCTCTCCCAGGTGACCTGACACAGACCTAGTCAACACCATCCATAATGAAAATCAATGGCACCAAGTCACTAAACAATTACTCCATCTTCTTTAAAAATGCACAGGTCTTCAAAAAAAACACGGATTCAGAGACTGATTAATTTGCCATTTGCCTGGGAGATTGCACAAGTTGCATTATTTAAGAAGTTGCCTTGTCTTTGTGTCCTCAAAGGATGGACTGAGATCAAAGTCTCAAAGATTGTCGTGTCCCCTGAAAAGAAGTTGGTGACTATATGATGGGAAACACAGATATGAGCCATGGTTGTGGAAGTTTTGTAAATACTTTTTTGTGTAGGTACCTAATGAACATTGTTCTTCTGCACACAAAACCCACATAGATCTAATTTTGCAAACCCCCAAATTTATGTTGGTATTGAAGAAGGCATTTTATATTCAGTAATTTAAGTGCAAACCTAGAAAAATACCAATTAAGAAATATTTAGAAATTACAACCAATTTGGCCTAGGACTAAGCACTAAAGGACCACTTTAAGGTTGAGATTTTCAAGAGTATTTTTAAACACCAGGCATCCAGGGGTTTATGCTTTTTGTAGGCTCCTAAAACCCCCTAAATTCCAAAACAATTAATGAACTTCACATTTTCATCACAATCTTCCAAATGCATACTTCCTCATTCCGCAAAAGATAATCTGAAGTCTCTGTTATGATGTGCAACAGATATTTGGAGGAGACTGTATACTTAAGGTAATCAGAGTACTGAATGCAAACACTTTGTGGTGATTTCTTCTGCCTAGATACAAAACTAATGCCTAAGCCTATCATTCAGAATTAATGCATTATATTCAGAAGAGCCTTAACTTGCTTTCAGCAAAATTACTTCACAAGATGAAGAAGTTTTGTGACAAAGAGTCTCAAGATGGAGGGAGACTTTTTACCAGGACCTATAGTGACAGGACAAGGGGCAATGGTTTTAAACTGAAAAAGGACAGATTTAAAGTGGATACAATGAAAAAATTTTTTATGGTGAGGATAGTGAGACACTGCAACATGTTGCCCAGAGATGTTGTGGCTGTCCCATCACTAAAAGTGTTCAAAGTCAGGTTGGACAGGGCTTTGATCTAGGGAAAGAAGTCCCTGCCCATGGCAGGGAGGATAGACAGATGACCTTTAAATATCCCTTCCAACAAAAACTATTTCCTGACTCTACGATTTCATGTTTTTTCAAGTTATTTTGACTTATCCTTGACACTTAAATAAAGAGATCCACTAACATTTTCTAGTGGCAGTTGTGTAAGCAGTTCAAGTACAAAAATACTTTCAGTATTAAAATAAAGAATCAGTAAAAGATGTTAGATATGGCCTTTAAATGAGAAGAGTTCAAAACAGAGCAGAAAATGTTCCTCTGATTTTGCCACATTGCTGAGCCTGTACAGCAATGACAGCTACTGATTGCCATATTTTTTTCAGGTTTATGTAAAGAATATGTTGAGTTTAAGTAGACAGGAAGAAGGACATGAAGGAAATGTAATAAATATTTTTCTTGACAGACAGATGTGCTACTCACTTCTGCAAGTAGCAATATAACGTGCCTGTGGGTCCGTTAATGGTCAAGCTTTGCCCCAGCAGCAAGGGATGAACCCAGCAGGGAATGGGGCAGGGTCTCAGTCTCATACAAAATCTTGTCTGTTCACTTCCTCTACTCCTAACTTCTCTCCTCCTTTAAAGCAACATCTAAACCACTTTGGACCTAATCTTCAGACTGAGTTTGCTTTTTGTTTCAAGAGAGGACTATGCACTCTAAACAGCAGCTTACTTTCAAGTGTGCTTGACTTCTGTATCTATTCTCTGCATATATTTGTATCTTAAAAGATAGGTACTAGCATAAATAGTATGTATTTATGTATATGCATCTATGTTTTAATAAAATATTTCTATTGCATATATGCTTGTAAATATAAATGTGCATATATATTAAAAAATATTTTTCTCTAGGTAGTTATTTCATTCTCTTTCATTCAATTCTTCCTAAAGCCTTATTATATCTTAAAACAGTTCATCTCATTTATAAAAGATTAGAAAATCTCTTCTGTTATTCTCTCTATCATACCAAACCTCATTCTGGTGTTGGTTTTTCATTTATAGCCTGGATACTAGCCTCAGTCAGCACGGAAATGTGTATTCAGATGAACTTCTGGTTTTGTTTCTGAGATGATTATTTCTGCCTTTCAACAGGTGCATGATTCAGTTGTCAGTGACCTTTTCTGTAGAGTGTTTTTGTAACCATTACAAAAGCATCACCTACATGATCTGATTTCTGTAATGTCTAACTAATTTACTTCATATTCATTACTATGGAAATAGGGATCAGTCCTACAATATTGTTGGCTGTAGCTGAAATCACAGGATTAGCCCGCACACTGATGTACAATAAGAATGAAATCTCTCGTACACTGTGTAGGGACAAGTCAAAACAACTGGTCACCATGATGCAGCATTACCATAGCCATGAGAGCTCTGATGCTGGAAGGTATTTAGGCAACTAAGTGTATTGATCTTGCACCATCTGACTCCATTATTAAATCAATGGGAACTGTTTGATGCTCAAGGCTTTTGTAAAATTAAGCTGTCAATTCAGAGATGTAAATATAGATTTAGAAATCAAAATTTAGACACCTGTTTTTTTAAAAACTTGACCCTAGGAGACCAGCACAGCAATATTAAAGGTCAATGTGCAAATCAAAGAACATTGACAAGAATGCTGTTTTGAACATAGATTTTAGAGATTGACTCCAAAGTGGTAGGAAATTACAAGTCATAATGTAGCTTCTCTCATAAATCAATTTGTTTGTGCTATGTATTATTAGTACAACTAGTTGATATGACACTGAATGCAACTTTGAAGATAAGGGCATTTTTTCTTTGCTTTCAGGAAGTCATAATAGCTGATTTCTTTTTTTTTTTTTTTTTTTTTTTCCCCTGGTGTCAGTTTGAGTGAGTGCTCTTGATATTTTCTTCAGTTAAAATTAACACTGCCAAAAATCAAGGACCTTTATTTCTTTGAAACAGTATTAAATAATTCATATAGCAAAAGAAACTTTAAGTCTTTTCTCAGAATAATAAAAAAATATCCTTAGATAGCTGCATTTTGTCTGGTTGATGCTTCCAGACTGCTGTCGAAACCAAGCAAGAGCTATGCAGGAACTGTGGTGACATACCACTTTTTAGTGGCAGTGTAAAAGCCTTAAGTACAGTGATACAGTAGGACTAATGCTGTAAAACTGATGCATTCCAGATCTAAAGACACAAGTCTTCTGAGGATCGGCTGAGGGAACTGGGGTTGTTTAGTCTGGAGGAAAGGAGGCTGAGGGGAGACCTTATCGCTCTCTACAACTACCTGAAGGGGGGTTGTAGTGAGGTGGGTGGTGGTCTCTTCTGTCAAGTAACTAGTGATAGGATGAGAGGAAATGGCCTCAAGTTGTGGCAGGGGAGGTTTAGATTGGATATTAGGAAAAATTTCTTCACCAGAAGGGTTGTCAAGCACTGGATCAGGCTGCCCAGGGAAGTGGTGGAGTCACCATACCTGCAGGTATTTAAATGACACATAGATGTGGTGTTTAGGGACATGGTGTGAGAGGTTAAAAGACTTAATGTCTCAAACACTGTGGTAGGGCAAGTTCTGCTTAAAGACAAACCCTGCACAGCAAGGAACCCAGGTGAAAAGCCCATCAGCTCAGACATCAGCAACAGGAGAGGGAGGGTGTGCTGGAGGGTGCCCAGCTCCCTCTTCTGATAAGCTGTTCTGATACAAAGATCAAACAATGACCACGTCTGCAGGGAAGGAGAAGCTACTCCACAAATGACCCCCAAGCCCAAAGGCTCACAAACTGCTCATTAACGTGACAAGTTTCGGTGCCTGCCCGAAGGAGGGGCAGGGATGATAAAAGGACACAAACTGAAGTCCCAGGTGCACAAGCCCAGCAGAACTGGACCCCTCGGCTGACTGGACCCCTCAGCTGACTGAGCCAATGCTGGACCCAGGACCAGTGAAATCTTTCTCTCTTCCTTTTTCCTCTCTCTGTCTTCTTCTCTCTTCCCTTTTCCTTTTCCACAACCCCTGCACCTCATCCCTTTAAGACATAAAACTGTTGACCAAGTCTGGGACTAGAAGTAGATCCAGCCACCCCCGGGACCTTCTCTGAGGAGGAGTCTAGAAAGCAAGGGGGTCTGCTCTGAACCTCGTGACTCAACGGGAGGGATCTCCTTATTCCCTGAATTGATGTATATGGTTGTCTTGGGTTATACAGTTTACAGAAGTAGTCTTATGCCAGTTGCTGTCGTGAGAAACCCTGCCACCTACTGCCACACCTCCCCAGTTCAGTTTGCTTCTGTCATGAATAAAATCTTTAATTGATCATTTGGTGTCATTTCACATTAATTTAGCCTGAGGGAATTTCGAATTAAACACGACTCCCTGGTCAGTCCAGTCTGGGTCATGACACATGGTTTAGTGGTGGACTTGGCAATGTTAACGGTTGGACCAATAGCTGGACTAATGGTTGGACTCGATTATCTTAAAGGTCTTTTGCAACCTAAAAGATTCTATGACTCTATTTTTCTATTTACTGCTTATATACATGACTGGCATTTTTTCCTCTGATGCTAGTTACATGCACATTTGTTCCAGGGAATTATCTCTGACTTTAAGACTTTTTTTACAGCAAATATGCTTACTAGTTAGTTATGCTCATACAGGAAATAATCTCTGGGTCAGTGAGAAAGAAATCAGGATTGATCCTAATGTTGGGTAGGGCTGGGCAAATACAAAACCATATTTCTGTGTAGACTCATCCAGATTTCAGAACCTCCTCTCATCTGAGGAAGAGGAATACTGCATCTAGTCTCAGCCAGCTGGACTGAAGAGAGGGAAAGCATTCTTGCCTTTAAGACACAAGACCAGGGTTCATGCTGCCTGAGCTCTCACTTGCACTGTCCTTTCCAGTGGTTTGTTTCATCTACACACAAATCCCTAAAACAGGGAAGCAGTCCAATAATAATGGGACAAACAGATGGAGAAACAGCATCCATGATATCTACAG
>JAOBAS010000072.1:12499507-12515074 GCA_025311575.1 Elanoides forficatus | reverse complement strand
GTCTAGTGGGCACGGATGATGGTTGGACTCGATGATCTTGTAGGTCCTTTCCAACCTAAATGATTCTATGATTCTATGATTCTATGATTCTATGAAATGCCTAGATTTTTGGTCACCTTGTTTTAAAATTCTCAGTCTTGAGTTAGCACCAACAGGCATGTTTTAGGAAAGGTCCGTCATTCCTTTCCTTTTCTCATTTGGTCTTCAGCAGATAACAAATCCTTTTGGATCACAATGAGTTCTTGGGCATAATTTAAAGCAGTTGAAAAGAGGAGGAATCTTACTATGAAACCTACTAGCACCTGAACGACATACAAAATGCAGAAACTATGTAGCAAATAAAGTCTGGATATTTCCTTAGTGAAAAGTAAGGGTAGCAAAGCTCCAAACACATGATAAAAGCTGATTGTATAATTATCAGAACAGGTAAATTTTTGCCTAGTGAAGCATCTATGATTTGGCTTTAAATTTTTTGCCATGCTTTCATGTCCTGTTTCTAACCAGATATGTTTCTTTCATCCATTCTTCACCCACTGCCTTGCAATTCAGTGAAAACTTTCATTAAATTGTGCTACAAATACAGAAATACCTTTAAAGGGTCTTGAAAGAGCAGTTCTTTTTAACAACAGTAACATTCCCTCAACAGAAAAAGATGAGTAGGTTAGAGAGAGGGGCCAATCTGAAAGTATGGTCTACAGTCTATTTTCATTCTTTATCACAGCATGATAGTACAACAACAACATAGTCATTTTATCTTTCATCAAAGAGCACCATATGTTAATTCTGGGCTAATTATTTCTCGTTAATCCCTTTTTTTTTTTTTTTATTGTTATGAAAAAGGGAAGTGGATTTTCCGGTCTCTTGTTTCTCAGAGGACTGTTTAGTAGACAGGACCTGGCTGAGAAAGACACTAATTGGGTGATAATACTAGACACAACCTTAATCCAGTTCCTATCAAGCCAAGGAACTAGTATGTATTTAAATACAACTGAAAATGAATGTGTCTTTAGGTGAGTTAAGGGATACAATTATTCATATCCTTAGAGTTAGATACATATTCACTGTTTTCCTGAGTTAAGACATACAAGTCACAAAAATTTGTGATCAGTATTTTTCAATGCACTAATACTTTTTACTGTTTTATTCTGTGTAGAGCTTGCTTGCTATTTCCTTCACAGCTGTGAATAATCCAAGCAGCAGCAGCAGCAGCAGCAGCAGCAGCACACAAACAAAGCAGTATCTTGGTAATTCTGTTGGTTCTTAATTGCTGATGGGGAAACGCAACAATAAATAGCTAACAGACTTTTCTATCTGACTCACACAGGGCAAATATTTCTTGCCACAGCAGTTGCTCGAGGGCTGAATGGGTAATGAAATACTTAGAACACTATCTTTTACTGATTATTTTAATATAGTGTTAGTTTGAAGGCTTATGCATAGCAACAAATAAAACACAACAATATTCTCTTATTTAGAGCTTTGACAGCACAATGTAATCACATCACTTACATACCAAATTCCAAGCAGTTAAAACGATCTGCAGCTTTGTTAGAGACAGGACAGAATACACCAAACAAGGCAATATTTACATTTAAGCATTTTAAAAGGATGCTGAATTTTCTAAACTATTCACCAAATCAGTTGCATGAAAGACCAAAGCTAACTTCACATATTGGATTCAGATCTCAAATTCATCAAGCTATCATGAGTGTAAGTCATATGTAAAATTTTGTACCAGCATACCTATGGTAAGTTACAGGTAAGCAAAAAACCTTTTTTCTTTCACCAGTATTGAGATTATGGAGTATGTGTGTGTATAGTTGCAAGTGTTTCAAGAGAATTTTTCAGACCTCATCCACATATTATTTTAGTACCACTGTGGGGTCCTTCTGTTCCTTTCCCCACCCTATCCCCTTTCCATCTATGAAGAATTGGAAAGAAAATTTCAGTTAACCCTTTAAATCATCTGTATACTAAGTATTTCCCTAGATGATTAGAAGTTACAAAAAAAATAGAAACAAAGCAAAAGTGTGGAAGGTGAAGTAAATGAAGAAGTTATTACCATGAAAGAACATAGCAGTTTTCATACAAAGTTTGAATCTTCATTTTTTTCAGTTGTTTTAGAATATAATCACTGGAAACATTTTTGCCATATGTACTTTGTCATACTTAAAATGTTGAAAACAATTCCTTTGTATTAAACTCATTTTAAGGCACTGCCAAAGGCCTCATACTGGATTTAAACAGCATTGTCAAGCACAGATCTGTGTCTTTCCCATGGTTTTCTAGTAACTCTAACAGTTTTAACATGAATAGTGAAATCAAAAAGAATCTAAAAATTTGTGGAAGTAGTATTCAATGGGTGGATATACTATGGAATAAGAGTCTATGAGATTGGAATGATAATATAGTACAGAATAGTACAGAAAGTATGGAATGACAGCTCATAGTACTAAACTTGCTCCCCCCCCAATACCTTTCAAATAAACATTGTGTGTCTGTTAATAGTTCAGTTTAATACAGAATTTTAAAAATTAATGAAAAAAACAAACCTCTTTTGTCCATGTCCATTAATTGCAACAGTAGTATCACAGCATTTTGTTTGCTATCACTGTGCGCGCTTCTGCAATCTTTCCATGAACTGGAAGCAAATTTAATTACACAGTAGAAGGAGCTACAGTTACACTTAAAAGTGTTGCTCTGAATGGTGGGTAGCCCCACCTGCAAGGTTGGTCTAAATCTTCTTTCCCCAAAATGAGCCAGACATTGCTTATGCCCTCTTTTCATAAAGTCAGACTTTGGGTTATTTTTACTCAGACTAACACATTTTTTCTTCTAATACATCAAAATCAGTGGGAATAGAAAAAACAGAATCTGGGGAAATAAAATTTATCATTTTTTTAAATAACTAATAAAGTCTAATGGCCATTCCCCTTAATAAATCCTCACTTCCATCTGGCTGATCAGGCAGGCACTTATCCCCAGCCTATCTTATCCTACATTTGAAACTTACCAGTGCCCCTCAGGACCAGCAGCTTTTCTAGTCTGAAATATTTAAAGTGTTTGTTGGTCCTTAGAAGGTAGTACTGAAGTTTCTTTTCTTTTTCTCTTGGCAGTTGCTTCACTACTGGAGCCTTTACAGCTATGTAGACATAATCTTAGAGGGGTGCAGAAGAGCCAAAAATTAAGCAAGAGTTATGTTTATCCTTGCTTCTAAATTCACACAACGTTTTTCTTTCTTTTCTTTTTTGCCCTGTTGGGCAGCCCCTTCCTAACTTAAATAACTGCAGCCTTTGGCTTTCTGTCTTGCTTTGATGCCATGGCATCTTTATACAGCCAACCCCTGGAAGAAAGCCCCCAAATGGGTATCCCAATAAATTTTTTACTCCCTAACAACAGTATAGATGTGAAGATAGACAGAGCTGGAAAGGATGTAGTAGACATCTTAGATCTGCCAAAAAGTAAATACTGCAGGTACTGCAAAACAGGTCCTTTGATCAGGAGAGGAAATTTCAGTTCAAAGAATAAGAGCTTCATATCTAGTTTAAGTGTGTGTGAACAGCTAGCTGGCACCATTAGTTAGAATCAACAGATCTCCTTTTCTTGTTCTTTTTTCCTGTAAAGTGCAAGCAGTTTTCTTTGATAGCTCCACCTTCCAGATGAGGAAAAAAATGTATTTTTTTTCTGTAAAACTTTTTTTTTTTAAAGCAAGTAACAGGCTTCCACTCTATTCTCTGTTTTTATTGCCCAGAAAAGCACATGGATTATTCTGCTTATAGTTATCAGTGTAATCAGATTTATCCTAAACAGTTACCCTAGTTACCCCCCAGACCTATAATGAGAAAAAAAGTTCCTACAGAAATGTTTCTAGACCACTAAATCCAATTCTTTGACACTTTGTCATAGAAGGACTCAGAAATCAGGCTGTTTGCTCTGTTTGGGTGGGTTTTTTGGTTGGTGTTTGTTGTTTTTTTTTCATAAGGACAAAGGAAAAATTTATCCAGTCACATTCCAACAGCTTAATAATACCAATGGAAAAATGTTACTTTTCCTATCTCCTGCACCGAGTTAATTACTTGTAACTGTGTTTATTTTACTTTATTTTGTTTTGTTTTGAGGGTTTTTTTGTTTATCTTATTTTTATGTGACATATGTAACTTGCCTAAACTGCTGTTCTCTTCTCATAGTGCTTATAATCATGTGTGAAAGTCTTAGGTATATAATATCAGCTTTATACCTGACAAGCAGCACCAACCATGGGGATGAAAGCAAAAAGAAATTGCATGAACCTACTAATTCTGAAACTATTCTATTGTATCAGAAATAAAAATAGTAAGAATCTCCTCCAAACACTGTGACTTTTAGTCACAGGAGTAGGACTGCATTTTTAACCTATTGTTTAACCTTTATGTTCTCTTTATTTAATACAAGAAGACTTTTTTTGTTACATGTCCTTATCTAAGTGCATTTATGAAAGAAGACATATTGGGTCCTTGGTCTTGTTCTGTAATTTAAACTTGTATGTTTTAATCATCAGCTTTGTACCCTAAAGCAAAATTTAAATCCCTGGTTATACTCAGCTATAAATGTAAATAGCTTTTAAAGCTCTGAAGCTTGAATGCCTTCTGTGGGTCACAAGGCTTGAGTTTGGAGTTTAAAGAGTTCAGTTTGGGCTGAAAGCTCCAGGCAGGTTTTCTGGAGGGCTCGGGAAGGTGAGACTCTTGGAAACATGCAGTACCTTTCCTAAGAGTTGCCCCGTAAAAGCCCAGTAAAATGCAAAACTTTTATTTGCTTTCCAAAACCCTTCTGGGAAGGACTGGAGAATCTCAGTAAGATTCTAGAAACTATATGAAGACTGTAAAATAGTTGACAATTATTGAAGACATAACCTGTTGTCCTTTGTATATTATCTTTTCCTCTAAAATTCAAGTATAGACCAAGAAGTATATATAATGCATGAATTTGGCTCCCCATCTGTCTCCTAAAATCTGTTCTGTCCAGCATCTGGCATTCTGGCTTCATCTTCTGTCCGCATTGAGCTTGTTCTCAAGCAATGATGTCCTCAAGGCTAAGCAATATTCAAATATGGGCTTTAAACTGAGGATAGTCTTTGCTTATATTGTGAAACTATTGTGAATGCTGTTGTACATAAGACCTGTATTCTATGTCAAACCTGAAATATACCAGGCCAAAAATATTAAAAATCTAAAATACTTGTTTTCCCCAAGACACACTGAAATGAATAAGGAACATTAATTTCTGTTTCACTGTGCTTCTGGTTCCAGGCTATTAGCTCAGGTTTGCAGAAGGAGTTTATTCTACATTATAACTGCAAAAGCTCTGTTATGTATCACTGTATAGCAGAAAAATACCTGAAATTTCTGGTGGAAAATATCACATCACTCATCTTTCTAGTGCTTAGAAATTGAATTATTAACTGAAAAGTAATCACACTGCTATCTCTTTTAAAACCCATATTTTTCTGTTCTTCCATACTCTTTCATGGACATTCATGCATAGTCTCTTTTGTATATTTTTGATGAGCAGTTGAAAATCATGCTGCTAGATACTGTTTCATCCCAATGAACCTTGCATTGCTCAGTAAAGCTTTTTATTTTAAGTTTCAGGATTTGTTCTTATAGGTAACTTGCTACCTTTACTATAGTCAAGCTATTACCAGGCTTCTATCCTCTGCTTTTCTTTAGAAGGATTTTCTTCATGGTACTTTTCTGCTCTTACATCCCATACTTTGGACTGTGGTTCACAAATAAAAGCAAAATTAATTACCATCAAGCCTTTTTTTAGCCAGGCTTCCAAAATTAAACTGGTATTAGAATCAGGGCTATTCACCTATTTTGATTTCAAAACCCTGCTCAGTGGTATGCACAGCTTTTGGAATCCTGCTCCTGGCTTTTCTCCAAGGAGCCTCCCTCAAACCCTGATTGTCAGCACTGGTAATGGAGAAGATCCTGGTTCTCTGTATTGGTGGTATATAAATATATATATATTTATAACATATTATGAATATGAAATAACATATATAGAATATATCATATTATATCATATATAGTTTAGATAATATATACCATTATTTTCTTTTCCTTTTCTTTTCCTTTTCTTTCTTCCCACATGTCCCCACTCCCCCCATATTGAAATTCTCCTTTATGGTGTCTGCTCCAGAGGCTTTCTTTTTTTGTATGTCTTCTGCCTATGCCTTAAGACCTGCCTTTGAACAGACGCAATACCTTCCTGTTGTTAAAATATTGCTTAGTCAAACTATGTAAGATCTTGACATACATGGTCCCATAAAAAGAGTGGAGAAGTTGAATGCACCCTGCTGCCCCTGCATGAAGGCTAGAGGCTTCTCCCTCCAATCAGGGGACAGATGGCACTCTGCCCTGGGTGAAGGTGTGAAATGCCCTTTGAAATGAATCAGGAAAAATGTTTAACATCCAATTAACAAATTGCTAAAAAGAGCAAGAGAGATAGAATTAAGGTTGTGGATAGAACTGACTGTCTTACTTCTTCTAGGTTTCCTTTAGCTTAATGGGGACTAAGAAGCAGCAGCAGATGCGGGCATTGCAGACGCAAGTTTGTGCAACTGCAAAGGCAGTTGTGTAATATCTGTCAGGCACATGAGAAACAAGAAAGAACATACCTACAAAACAAAAAGAATGTGAAGTTAGAAGCTTGCTGTGCTAAAGACTCCACAAACAGCTCAGACAGACTGCTGCCAGGGTTAATATATAAATAAAACACGTTGGATGTGATGTTGCAGCATTGCAACGTATTGCATCTCATCTTAATAATAAAGTTAATACATACAATGCTGAGCTGAAAAAGTGCCAGTGCCCTAGTAGCTCTTCAGTTTTTCCTGCTACCCAACATTTGAAAACACCATAAGCATCAGTATTAGCAGTGTCAGCATTTTGTTTCGTTTTGTTTTGTTTTGTTTTTTTTAAACAGGCAGCATCACAATTCAGTTCGTTTCCTAAGTCTTAGTGCAATTAGCATCCACTGAGTGGAACCTAAGGCTTTGCCAGTCCTATGCTTTTGTGGATTTAGCTGCAACCATGGTATCCTGAAGCTTTGCTAAGCTAGACCATGACCTGCACTAGCTTAGGTCAGTGTGTCTAAGGTTACTTAGGAGAAAGGGAGAGCTGTAGTTGGCAGTGACTGTTGAATAGACAGTTTTTACTTGGACAATAAAGACTGGTTTTATTTAGAAGAACTGAAATGATGCTAGTACAGGAGTTTAAGCAGTTATGTCTGTGGCAGAAGTAACTCTCCTACTTTTGAAAACTGGAATAGCATTTTGAATGTGCAAGTGTTACAAAAGGAAAAGCCTGGATGTTAACACCTAAGAAGATTAAAAAAGTGAAGAACAAGTTCTCAGAATCAGAGGAAATCTCTATGTGAGACTGTGAGATAGTAGCACACAGTGACTAATTGATGGATTGAGTTACAGTTGACGAAGTGTCTAATGCTGTTGTGTAATAGAAAGTACATAGCAGTCCTTCCTTGTACAACAAAGTTTTTACTTATGGAATAGCTCATCTTGTGCCGTACAGGCCTGTGAAATCGGAGTCTGAAAGCATAACCATTAGGTACTACCCATGCTGCCCCACAGATGACTTGCTAGATTGCTGTGAAGGCTATTTACTGGTGGCATTAATGCATTCAAAGGTACTGGATCCCAGATTTCAGAAATTTGGGTGTCAGATCACTTCTAAAGTAAGACCACTTACTTCCATGGAATTATAGCAGGAATGGCATTGTTTCATTGTAACTTTACAGAATTAGAGAATAACAACAATTAAAGTTGCAAATAGATAAAAAGCTTTTCTTCAGCTGCTTTGTCATGTGTAGTTCATGCACAGGACTAGGTGGTCTAACACTGTAATGTTCTATGAGAATACACACAGCATAAGAGCAAGAGAACACTCTCCCTCAGCCTGATGCAATATTTCAAGTATGTAATGAAAAAGCATAAAATTACACTGAATTGAGTTCACATTTCATTAAGATTAGTATACCAAATTTCATTTTTCAGACAAGTAAGAACATAGACATGCTTACATTTACATACACAGAGACTGCTTTGTGCCACTGATTCATCACAGTAACTCCAAATGCAAAAGGTAAAAAAGATGGGAAACAGTCCTGCTGTCACAAAAGCCTTCATCCTGGTAAGCAGATATTTACTGATTTTCACTGAGCTATGTACCTGAGCTTTAGTGGAAAATGCCACTAACTTTTCTGACACAATATTCCATTTTTACTTGTGTGAATATGCATTCTGAATAAGAATCTACACAGCAAAAGGTTTTCACAGGAGTATAACCTGGCTGAAACAACAGTTTCCCCATTCAGCTAGCTTCACAATGGCTTCTTATATTACAAGATGTTACTCAAAAAGTCAGCAATTACTTCCAGTAGTAGATATGCCTTTTAAAATAACTGGAGAGAGTCTGTTGCCAAATGTTGACTCCAAAAACTGCAACTTAGTGTGCCTGAGCAAGAGACACAATATTTGTCTTCTTAACAATGCAATGGTATGCTACAGTGAAATTGGGGTGCTTGTTTTTGTTTGCCAACCAGTGAAATTAGAGAATAGAACAGAAGAGCTTGGCATGGTTTTAAATATGATCTGATGGCATTATTTCTTTCAATATGTACCTTTGACTAACTTTTTGTGTTTGATGACGCTTCATTCACTTTTATCTACATCCTTGTTCTCTCTTTTTGTTAAAAGGTGAAAAGTCCTTTTGAAAATCAGTCTTCTGTAGTGAGTGAGAAGTAATTGGTTTCTTTTATGTCAACCTTTTAACCAAAAAAAAAGGTATAGGGCACTGTGAAATTATCAAGGCAATTGAACCTGCGTGTTTCACACAGAGAATTAACATTGTTAGGTGAAGCTGTGAAGATAAAATCTCTAGCCCTGAGAAATTTTTATTGTGAAATGGTTTTCTTATCAGTGAGGTTAATGAAGATGTCAGCAAATGGGATGAGGTTTTGCCAAATGGAATTGCTTTCACCTCCAAGCCAACTTGGAAAAAGTGTTAATCAGTACATTAATCTTATCAGCAGCTATGAAGATGGCTTTGAAACTGGCCATTTCTGTTTTTCATTAGGAAAAACCGAAAAGATAATTATTCTCAAAATCCATATTACCAATATCCTTCTTTCTCACTCTCCTTCAAGTGCGTACTTTTGCAAAGATACGACAAGGATGGATGTGTGGGCAGTGGAAGGGTAAGTAAAAGATTACTTGCAAATGGAACTGAACTTTCTCTGGAGTTTTCAAGACATGCTTGAACAGGCTTTTTTATGAACAGCTATGAAAATATTTGGGTAATCTTTGCACGTATAGCCATCCCTAAAACAGCAATATCTCTTGTAGTATATAGTATGACTTCTTAAAATTATAGTGATAGCATGACATGAAACAAGATTTACAGGATCACACATACCACAGTATGTTGGTTGATTAGACAAGGGAAACAGGATTATGTTAATTGATCCTATGATTGTGTGGTTTTGTTATCATTGTGAAAGACCTTTGTCATGCAAAGTGTTTATTTCTAAGTATTTAGGAAAAACTTTGCAGAGAGCACTGGCGTGTATTGTGCTTGGATTTCAGATAACCTTGCTACAGAATCAAGATATTGCCATTTACATCTGTGCATCTCCTTCATCTCTTACTCTGTGCTATGAGTGTTTTTTGAAAGTGAGATGATATGAATTTACTAGTGCTAATCAAATCTTGCTGCAGCTGAATGAGGTATAAGAATCATTTCAATCATAGAGTACAAGAATTATGATGTTATATTTTTTTTGTTTATTTCCATAAACACAAGTTCTTTGTTTTAAAATTAGAACATGTGAATAAATTATCACTTTTAGAATGCTTGTTTGGTTTGTTTTGTTATAAATAAAATACAGGGAGAAAAAAAAGAAAACCATTTGAAGATCGTAGTGTGAGGGCCAATAAATCAGGGTCAAACCTATACCTCTGTCATTAGTTTTCTGGCCCTGAACAAAAGAGAAAATGTTTTTAAAGTCTTTGAAATGACTGGCAGTAGAGTGGGAAAAGGTTGTTCTAAGGCTTCTGCTTGAAAGAGACTTTGGCATATAAAGGAGGACTCAGTAGGAAACAAACTCCTAAGTAATGCAGCTTGAAACTCTGACCTTAATCTCCACCTCAGTTCCTTATCTGAATAATAAAGATAACAACAGATCTCACCCAGACAGGGATCCTTCATGGTCAAATTTGTTCAGGATTGTAAGGTACATAGGCATGTTGATCTAAGTGAAAATAGAATTTTCCATCTCAGAGGAAAGATGAAATTCAAACTGCTTAGTATTATTTATGATTTCTAGAAATAGTTATACTCCTTTACTCAAGGGCCAAAATAGAGCAGTTACACATGGAGGTTCTTTTCTGTGCTTCCAAATAAAAATAAAAAAAAAAAGAAAAAGATTGAAAGTCCTAGTTAAAAAACAGTGGTCTTGGCAAACAATGACGTTATGTTTTGTTCCATTTGAAATATCAAAACTCCCAATTACCAAGATTATTCTGCAGTTGGGGAAAAAAACCAACAAGAGTCAGAGAAAAGAAGAATATTATTATTCATTACTAATGGCTCCTCAGTGGGAAAGGAGACAATTTAATCTCATTTCTTCTTGCACAGCACAGGCATTGCTGTTACTAGATTATCTGCTTTTCCATCTTGTACAGAATTTATTCTAAGTTGCCACCAAGATGACATTCAGTTTTGGTGATTCATGCAGAAAGA
Source organism: Elanoides forficatus (assembly GCA_025311575.1). Taxonomy (NCBI): domain Eukaryota; kingdom Metazoa; phylum Chordata; class Aves; order Accipitriformes; family Accipitridae; genus Elanoides; species Elanoides forficatus. Next base: position 12,504,275 of record JAOBAS010000072.1, on the reverse strand, counting down.
CTCCAACTCCTCAAAATAATGTTTGCCTTTCATCAGGGATTTCAGAGCTCTGAGGCTTTAATAACAATCTACAGTATCAGTGTGGTGGGTTGACTCTGGCTAGTTCCCACCAAAGCTGCTCTATCGCTCCCCTCCTCAGATGGACAGGGGAGAGAAAATACAATGAAAGGCTCGTGTGTCAAGATAAGGACAGGGAGGATCACTCATCAATTACTGTCAGGGGCAAAACAGACTCGGCTTGGGGAAAACTAACTTAATTTATTGCCAATCAAACCAGAGTAGGGTGATGAGAAATAAAAACAAATCTTAAAAACACCTTCCCTCCACCCCTCCCTTCTTCCCAGGCACAACTCCACTCCTGATTTCTCTACCTGTTCTGCACCCCCAGTGGCACAGGGGGACAGGGAATGGGGGTTGGGGTCAGTTCATCACATATTATTTCTGCTGCTTCATCCTCCTCAGTGGCAGGACTCATCACACTCTTCCCCTGCTCCAGCGTGGTGTCCCACCCACGGGCGACAGTCCTCCACGAACTTCTCCAATGTGGGTCCTTCCCACGGGCTGCAGTCCTTCAGGCACAGACTGCTCCCATGGGGTCACAAGTCCTGCCAGAAAACCTGCTCCAGCGTGGGCTCCTCTCTCCACAGATCTGCAGGTCCTGCCAGGAGCCTGCTCCAGCGCGGGCTTCCCACGGGGTCACAGCCTCCTTCAGGCACCCACCTGCTCCGGCGTGGGGTCCTCCACGGGCTGCAGGTGGGTATCTGCTCCACCATGGACCTCCCTGGACTGCAGGGGGACAGCCTGCCTCACCATGGTCTTCACCACAGGCTGCAGGGGAATCTCCGCTCCAGCGCCTGGAGCATCTCCTCCCCCTCCTTCTTCACTGACCTGGGGGTCTGCAGGGTTGTTGCTCTCACGTGTTTTCACTCCTCTCTCTGGCTGCTGTTTCTGTTGCACAGGTATTTTTCCCCTTCTTAAATCTGTTATCCCAGAGGCACTACCACCATCACTGATGGACTTGGCCTTGGCCAGTGGCGGGTCCATCTTGGAGCCGACTGACATTGGCTTTATTGTACATGGGGGAAGCTTCTAGCAGCTTCTCACAGAAGTAATCCCTGTAGCCCCCTTCTACCAAAACCTTGTTACACAAACCCAATGCAATCTGTCACTACTATGGTCTTTTTCACTTTGTGGAAGACTGAAGTCAACTCCCGAACAAAATTGATTATTAAATCTTGCTTATAGCGTGTCAATGCATCCACTAGGGTCAAGTGATTCTTGAGTTTGGATCTGTTTCAAGAAAATTTTTATACATAAAGAAGTGTACATAAAATATTGACATCAAAATTACCAAATTACAAAATGTCCCTGTTAGTGTTCTTTCTCACCTATCTCTTGATATGAGTTCATTAAAAATGCAGCATCATTATTTTTTCACTATCCCCAAAGTAAAAGGCAGTTGGTGGCTTCTTTGATTGGTCACACTGAAAAGCAGAAAACCTGTCTGTCTTCTGATGCAGGTGTTTTAGTGCCTAGAAGTATGTGAGACATCTCTTAATAAAACTGTAGGACAGAATAAGTTCTGTCACTAGTCAATGGGTAAACAACTGAAGTTTTTGCAGGACAAGGGCTTAGTGCAATAGGATACAGTAGGAGAAAAGCAATCGAGATAGAATTTAGGCAGAGGAGAGAAATAACAAGATTAGTAGCAACATTACGAATATAAATATTGATACTCCTGTCCTGTTGCTGACTCAGGTATGCAGTCTCTTGTGTGTACCTTAAATGATGTGCTTCAGAGTCATTTACAAGACCAAGGAGTGGTGATATCTGTTTTTAAATCTTGAGTTTCAGTTGGTTTCAGTTTTTGTTATTCTTGCCTCCCTTGTCTCCAGAGTATTACAGGATATGTGAGACGGGAGGCAGTGGAATGGAGTGTGTTGATGCAGAAGTTCACCAAAAACTTTCTGAAAGCTTTCAGTGACTATCACAGCTTGGTTACAGCTGGAAACGCTGGAAATGCTGCATACATGCTCTCCAATGTTTTTCATGTCAAGTTGAGAGGCCAGCAGGCAGTTTTCTCCATGACGTCTACTGCTTTATGTACTACAGCTTCTGTTTCCTTATGTTGTGCAGTTCAGTTATGCTTTCATTGTCAGCTCATTGTATTTCTCATCAAAACTATGATTTAGCACCCTAATAAGAACCAGAAGTTTAACATAATGCTGTCAGTCTGGCCATTTTTCTGCCAGCTACTAATTCATGCTGAAAATTGTGTGTTCCTAAGCTTATCCCTTAACTCTAAAGTTATTATTGTCGCTTATCACTTTAAATATACATTCCTGTTTCTATATTTTAAGCTTTGTGAAATAAAGCAAGTTCATTCCCTATTCTCTGTGTGTTTTTTTCTGACCTCTTCTACTTCTGTCACTCCCTCTTCTCTTTGGAAATTAAGGTGTACTGAAAATTCAGTTAGTGCATACTGCCCTTTATGGCCTTTGAATCTAACCTATGCTCTCTCTTTTATATAAGTGGAAAGACACAGACACAAAAGAACATAAAATATACCTAAAATGAAATAAATATTGTCCTCCTACCTGAAAATAAAAATGCCAATACTGAGTTACACTAAGTCTAGTATTCTGCCTTTGAGGATAGCCATATACTAGCTACCTGCATATAAGCATAGGAGGAAAAATACCCTAATGTTTTACATGTTTAACCTCTGTGATTAGGATCTTGAGTCAGAGGTGTGTGTTTGTATTTAATAGCTCCTGATGTATTTTTCTTTCTTGAGTTTGTTCAATGGCTTTTGGAACAACTGTAAACTTTTAACAACCATCAAATCTCACAGTGAAGCATTTTATAGCTTATCTACTCAGAATGTGAAGAAATATCATCTCTTGTGGATTAAACCTTCTGTCTGATGGTTACATTTTATATCCAATATTTCTTGAGTTAGAGGAGGAGGTAGATAATACATCTCTGTTTATTTTTCTTGGTATTCATGATTTTAAAGACCTCTATACTATCCTTCTTCCTGCACACATAAGCACAACTGGAATCACAAGGTTTCATCATTCCACCTCTGGAATCTGTTTGACACAATTAAACATCCTTTACCTTTTCACCTTCTTTATATGTTTTTGAAATAGATACCAGAACTGACTTGATCTTAGAGATGCAGGTACTGTGTGTGGTGCTATAGTTGGATTCTTTTGCTAAAAATACTTAGTATTCCATTTTTTTTAACTGCTACTAAATATTTTCATAAAACTCTATGTCACCACTCAAAGATTTTAACCCTACATATAATAGTCAATTTTGAACCCATCACCATCCAAGAAAGGTAGGGCTGTGTTTTGCTTGGATGTGAGTGACATCACTGTCCTCTGCATTGAGTGTCATCCCTTATTTTGTTACCTAGTCTTCTGTAATTCCTCACTGTTAGCCCATATTCTTGCACTCCTAAATATCTAAGCAAATTCTGTCTGCTTATTATTCATTCTTCTTTCATTCTTGATCTAAGGATCTTAAACATATTTTAATTCTGCAAAATATCTTTAATTAATTCCTTTCAGTTTCCAGCATCCACCTCTTGCTATTTGTAACAAACCACTTTAAATTAGAATATCTCAACAGAATTGAACTGCCCAGGAACCCAGCTGATAATCTGCCAATGATTTGGTTTGCCGGTTGAGTTAATTCACCTTAATCTTGGAAGTGATGGATTCTTGATTTTTTTTGAAAACCAGACCCTAACTAACTTCAATTTCAACACTCAACACTTGAAACTGAAAATTAAAACATGCAGAATTAAATTAATTTGGAAAAGTTTGCATAATTATTTGCCTGAGATATCAAAGCAAATCAGTAATATAGTCAGGAACAAAGCATGGGCCTCCTGAAGTCAGAAGTATTGGCATAATGTGGTAGTTGCCAATGATCATAACTAGAGCTTCTACTCAGCAGGACAAAACTTATCCAATAAACCAGGTCCTTCCACAAGGCAGTGAAATTCCTCCTACTTCAAAGTAGGTACGCTTGACAACCCCATCTCACACAAACTTCACGGTTATCTTCCATGTATGCAAGTCCATAGCATGGAAAAGAATGGAAAGGAAGCATTTAGTTGCCTGCCTGACACAGGACTTAGAGAGGATATGTGATCTTTGGGCCCAGACTCTGTTCCAGGACTGAAGAACAGACAAAAAGGCATTACGGACCCTATGGGCTGTGAGTGCCTGTAGGTCCTGCTTACAATCTTACTGACATTCAGAGAAAAGTGAACATTTGCTGGCTTCACTGGATCATGAGGTGGCTTGCAAAAGTACAGAGAGATAAAAGCAAAATTCTGGTCCTGTAAATGCATTATGAAAAAGTACCGAAAACTAGGATTAAATTTGTTTTAAAAAATAATGCAATTAAAACATTTTTACAGAAATTAAGGCAGATTTTATTTCATTGATATAATTTTAAATTGAGCAGAGTGGAACAATGAAAATGTAACGCTGTAGGAGCTGTCAGTTACACAATGATATAATGGTGTGGTGGGTTGAACCTGGCTGGGCACCAGGTGCCCACCTAAGCCGCTCTATCACTCCCCCTCCTCAGGTGGACGGGGGGAGAAAATATAACAAAAGGCTCGTGGGTTAAGATAAGGGCAGTTTAATGAGATGAAAGCAAAGGTCACGCGCGAAAAGCAAAGAAAAACAAATGATGTTATTCTCTACTTCCCATCAGCAGGCGATGTCTGGCCACTTCCTGG
>JAOBAS010000072.1:12479617-12499407 GCA_025311575.1 Elanoides forficatus | reverse complement strand
CTACCAACACAGAGCACAGCACTACGAGGGCTGCTATGGGGAGAATGAACTCCATCTCAGCCAGACCCAATACAATCGGACACTATGCAGAAAAATTAGAGAGTTGGGACAGTTCTAGCCATGGAATGATTTGATTTCTTACCATAATTAGAGTGATCTGTAATTAGATTTTGGTTACTCTTACCTAAATTCTACTCTAATTTTTGTACCATTTGTGTCAAACAAGTCATCCTGGTGTAACCTGTGGCAGAATCAGACCCTGTGCCTTACTCTCCCATTTTCATTGGAACAATGCTTTCACCTTCCATACTGTTCTGTCTTTGTTGGGCAGTATTAGCTAACAGTGTAAAAGCGGTTTTCTAAAATAAAAACCTCCTTTGTGATATGTACCACTGAGGCAGATAAATGTTTGTGGAGATATTCTTTCTCAGTATCAAGAGGGATTGCAAAATTTCTGAACATAAGACACCTAATTATGATATTCACAAAAATGTAGAGTTTTGCAGTAATGGCCCATAAATACAGTTGGCATGAGACAGTGAATCTATCACTTTTTTTCTTTCTGTGTTTTGGTGGACTTTTCAGAATAATGAGATGAAGGGAAAAGAGGGCCTTCACAATCTGTGATTCTTATGGTCAATTCAGGAACTATGTTGTTCAATTCCAAAGGAGTTCTGTAAGGTTCCTTGCACCAAGATAAGTAGCTGGGGGAAATCTCCTAGGACATGGATCTGCAGTGTGATAAAGTAGAGGCTTTCTGAGGGCTTTGATAGTAGACTAGAAGAGGCCAGGAAAAAAAAAAAATACTTGAAGAAGAAATTTGATTTTCATTGTCTGAAACATGAGGAGCAATTTCAATCCAAGTATGCAGTAATAATAATTATTTCTAATGAAAGTGTCAAGTGCTTAAGACTTTTTTCTTTGGTAATTAAAAAATATCATCCTAAAAAAACAATTTAGCAAAAGATCAATCTGTAGTGTTCACATTATAGGGTAACTGCTTTGGTCACTATGTTGTTTTCTGAATAATTGAGTTATTTCATTTAATAATAATCTTTCAAGCATGTTCAATACTTTTTATTTTGTTGCATTAGAGAAGCTGTGAGCTACTGAGGCAGTGATCTGCCAACTGAAAAACTCAATAGCTCAACCTTGTTATGATAGGCCATATTGTGCATTAGAAGGACAATTGCATTTCACGATATCAATGGCACTGACATTGATCTGACAGTTTATGACACTTCAGAATAATATAGCAATGTTGAGTAATATTATATGTATTTTTAGAACAATGGAGGAAAAGCAACATATTAAATATTTATATGATGGTCAAAAGAGCTGTCTAATCACCCATATATCTCAGAAATCCCCAGTTCTACATATAGCAAGAAAAAATAAAAATTAAGAAACTCAAGGAGTTCTTTAAGGCAGTTACTGTACTTACATGACAGGTTTTATATTTTGTTAAAGAAAATTTCTTCCATTTTGAATGAAGGAAGTGTCACTAAAGCCTAGTATTCATCCACAGGAAGTCATCATGATCAATGTTTTCATTACAGAAAGCATAACTACAAATCATAGTTCCAGACTCACAGAACCATCCAGGCTGGAAAGAACCTCTGCAGAGCTCCTGTGTATCTTCCTGCTTAATGAAGGATGAGGGTGCTCAGTTCTTCTTCCAGCCAGGTCTTGAAGATATCCAAAGATGGAGATGTTACAAACTCTCTAGGCAATCTACTTCAGTGCTTAATTATCCTAAATTCCACCCCATTCCCCCCTTCTATCCAGTAGGAACCTCTCTCATTTTAGACTCTGACCAACGCCTATTGCGGTGCCACAGTGCACCTCAGTAAAGAGCCTCCCTTTGTCATCTCAACAATGTCCTCACAGGTATGGGTAGGCTGCTAATAAGTTGTTCCTTCTATAGCCCCACACACCAAAGCCCTCTCTGCTCCAAGGTGATTCAGCCCCAGCCCCTCATTTTTTCCACACAGGGTTTGTGCTCCAGCCCCCAACCATCTTGGTGATTGCCACTAGGTTTGATCTGTTTTATCACCAGTTTTCTTAGACAGAATGCATTATTCTAGATGCCAGTTGCTTGAGTAATAGAGAATAACCCTCTCCAATGGCTCCTGGTCTGTACCCTGTGTTGCATTAAAAGGTAAAGTAGTTTGGCAGAAAATAGAAAATAAAATGCCTTGCATTCCAGCTTTTCCTCAGATATCAGAGGGGCTGGGGGCAGCTGGGTTTAGATTCTGAGTGATGCCCAATTCAACACTGTAAATCTGGTTGCGTTCAATATATATTGAACTGTCATGATTACGGATGCACTAGTAGTGTAATATACTTTCAATCTAGTCGTGTTCAACAAACTATCATGGCTGGACTTAAGAAGTGTGGTCACATTCAATCAACTATCATGGCTAGATTTTAATCAACTGTACTTTCAATCTAGTTGTGTTCAATGAACTATCACAGCCAGACTTAAGAAGTGCGGTCACGTTCAATGAACTATCATGGCTAGACTTTAATGAACAGTACATTTTATTAAAGCAACAGAAGTACAGATTCCTTTGGACTTTCAGTGATAATTACACTGTCTACAAAGCATGCGCAAATAATAATACAGTTGACTACAAAGACACTAAGTTATAGAAAAGCTCTATAGAGTTTTCTCAACCCAGGGAAGCACTCTGCTTAAACGGGTGTTCAAATCTTACCCAAAAGGCATCCCTATGGGGTGGAAAAGAGGTTCAGCTGGTTGACTGACCCCAGAAGTCAGTGATGTCCTCCTAACTTGTCTGTGATGGCATCTTCCCTAGCATTCCTCCTCTCTTAAGACCTTTTATACTATTTTCTTATTTTTAGGTGGAGCTTCAGTGACTCTAGCCATACATATCTTTATTATGATTGGTATAAAATCTCCTTGCTTTACTTTTAAAGGTATATGCTAGAGAAAATTCAGGGCACATGCTCAGTGAGGTGTGGTTGGACCTTGAAGGTGGGTAGCTTTTGGAATGAAGGAGTGCTTTGGTATTATGATGAGATTATAACAAGCTGTGTTGGCTTTGGTAGCGGGGGGAGGAGGGGGCGGAGTTACAGGGGTGGCTTCTGTAAGAAGCTGCTGGAAGCTTCCCCTGTGTTCAACAGAGCCAATACCAGCCGGCTCTAAGTTGGACCTGCTGCCAGCCAAGGCTGAGCCAATCAGTGATAGTGGTAACACCTCTATGATAACATTTTTAAGAAGGAAAAAAAGTTGCTGGGACAGAAGGAAACGGCAGCCGGAGACAGAGTGAGAACATGTAAGTGAAACAACCCTGCAGACACCAAGGTCAGTGAAGAAGGAGGGGCAGGAGATGCTCCAGGTGCCGGAGCAGAGATTCCCCTGCAGTCCCTGGGGAAGACCATGGTGAGGCAGGCTGTGCCCCTGCAGCCCAGGGAGGTCCACGGGGGAGCAGATCTCCACCTGCAGCCTGTGGAGGACCCCATGCTGGAGCAGGTGGGTGGCCGAAGGAGGCTGTGACACTGAGGGAAGCCCATGCTGGAGCAGGTTATCTGGCAGGACTTGTGACCCCGTGGGGGACCCATGCTGGTGCAGTCTGTGCCTGAAGGACTGCACACCATGGAAAGGACCCACTCTGGAGCAGTTTGTGAAGAGCTGCAGCCCATGGGAAGCACCCACGTTGGAGAAGTTCATGGAGGACTGTCTCCCATGTGAGGGACCCCACGCTGGAGCAGGGGAAGAGTGTGATGTGTTCTGCCCCTGAGGAGGGTGAAGCGGCAAAAATAACATGTGATGAACTGACCGTAAACCCCATTCCCCGTCCCCCTGTGCTGCCAGGCGGGGGATATGTAGAGAATTCGGGAGTGAAGTTGAAGTTGTGCCTGGGAAGAAGGGAGGGGTGGGGGAAGGTGTTCTGAGATTTGCTTTTATTTCTCGTTACCCTTCTCTGGTTGATTTGTAATAAATCAAGTTAACATTCCCCAAGTTCAGTCTGTTTTGTCTGTGACGGTAATTGGTGAGTGATCTCTCCTGTCCTTATCTCGACCCATGAGTCCTTTGCTATATTTTCTCTCCCCTGTCCAGTTGAGGAGGGGGGAGTGATAGAATGGGTTTAGTGGGCACCTGGTGTCCAGCCAGGGTCAACCCACTACACGAGCAAATTTCACCCAAAAGACATGTTTTAGCACGTCACTACTCCAGAACTGGGAACTTATGTTATAAAACAGAATTAAGGCAATAGAGTTGACAGAACACCATTGTTTCACCTCCTGGCTTCAGTGCATTCAATGCAGGGACCTTCCATTCTTGTTCCAGTATTTCCAGTTCCCTGTCCCTGTGGTGATATCACAGATCCTGGCCATGGTCATTCCACTCCGCTCCACTGTCCATGTTGTTTTTCAGAGTCAGCATACTAGGTTAACTTGGTGTTGCTAACATCTAAGGTTGCAGGTTATGTTGCTTAGGGAATTATTATAGAACAGATTTCTGGTATATCCACACATTCTACCCTGGAGGTTTACCTTCCCTTAAGAGGGGGACATATGAATAAGTCACCTCCAACAATCATTCCACATAATCCACCCCATGACTATAGTCACTCAACCTTCACAATATTTAAAAAGAATTGGATATGTTGATCATATATATATTGTGGGGGTAACAGGTGAGGTAAGCATTTTTCCATAACTCAAAGCTTAACATGTGGGGTGATTATCAAACCAAAACACAATACAGTGAATACTATTAAGATAATGACAGGATGAAATATCTTGTTGAAGATTCTTGTGGCAGTTGCTGACCATCCAAAAAAAAGAGTCCCACAATTTATGTTCTCCATCTTTCTTTACTCTCTCCAACACCAGATGTATCCTCTCTGCATCATGATGGACAGTAAGCAGAGTTTTTTGTCCATTTTCTCAAACGTGCTTCAACAGATGCTTCAGGTCTTCATGTTGTAGGAGTTCTTTCAACAAAGTGAGGTTCATTCCAATCTGGGTAGGCAGCAGGTCATGAATCAATGTGTACTCAGATTGTAGCAATTGATAAGAGGTAACAGGAGGTCAATAATCAAAGTCACATCCCATCATTTTAGTAAGGTTACAAACACAAATATTTGAGTAATTACTTGTATCTACAATAATGTTATCTATGAATATAAAATCACAAAGGGTTCTCATACGAATACATCCTTTTTCAATATATACAAGTACAGTTTCAGCGGTTTCGTTGAGTTGTATTTCAAAATGGCAAACATTCTGTTCAGTGTCAAGACAAAGGTCTTGGGCCTTAATGGTATTACTTTCAGAAATGAATCCCTGTTGTTCCTGTACAATGCATGCATCAACATCAATAGTTTGTCATTTGTTTCCATTTTGTTGGGCCCATACTCTATGTTCCAACAGATAGAGTACAGTTCCATCATGATTTAATCCCAGCGCAATGACTGAGATTATAGTGTATACTGAAGCATTGCATATTGTGAGGATAAAGGCAATAACCTTATCACTTTCTGCATGATAGGTAAAGTTGACTAATTGCCACCATGATTGAAAGTCCTTTTCAAATTCTGAGGCATTGTCCCAAATAAATTGAATTTCAGTGGGTAAGATTCCTCCCTCTTCTTCTCTAATGACAGCTGCTGCTATAGACTGTATCCATAGCTGTGCTTAGATGCAGCTCAAGGCAAAGGAAGTATCACCTTGGGTTGTTCCAAGGGCTTTTACAATTAATTGATCATAATTTTCTTCAGTTCATTTCCAATGGGGTAAAATGTCTGATAGGAGTCACTGACTTGCTCCTAAGGACAATAGGGGTGCTTTTAATGGATATTCCAATTTCCTTAGGTCGTCTGTAGTAGCAGTTATTTTGTACATTAGGATCTCAGCATCCATGCTATTTACTATTCCTAATCCTGTTCCCAATAACCCAGTGGCATCTCATAGTATGCATTGAGATTGTTTCAGAGATCATCCTTGTAACCATGCCAGCCAGCAAGTGTAAGCAGCTCCCCAAAAGGTGAAACAGTTTGATTTAGTTTCTGAGATATCAATGTGTAGCGCTAGCTCTAACCTTTTTAGACACCAGCTAGGGTTAAAGAGAACTTGTTGTTGTCATCCCATGTTTCTAATTATGTAAGGGCCTGTGCTGAAGATGTGAGGAGTTGGCTCAATACGAGGCCGAGTTGGTACAAATCTTAATCTTCAATCTTAAACTGGAGTTACATGCTGCAATTGATTTTGAAATTGGCCCAGAAACACATTATGAGCTGTGAGAGAAATAGGGTAGAAGTATACCAACATTCATGTCCATAGGGACAGGCATGTATGTGATCGGAGTTGTGTTTGAGCTTACTTCCAGCATATTCTATGGTAATGCGTGAGGCTGTTGCACATTCCCTGCTGTTTTCAATTCAGCATCTTATTGAGATGGTGTCTTTGCCTTTCTCCATCAGAGACAGAATCTGTTCATCTCTGTCTTCATCTTCTATAACCCATTTTTGCTTGGAAAAGGTAAAACTGTTTTGTAACGCCACTGCAGACAAACTTGGTGTGGATCTATTATAGTTGGTGTAGGCATGGATACATGGCCACCCTATTGTATCTGTGTTCCATATATTTTGTGTATTAATTATAAATTCAAATAGCACTCCACCTTGGGTGCTGCTGGCCTTCACTGCCTGGGTGTAAAGCTGACCCCTGCTCAGCTCACTGCCTGCCTGAGCCCAGGATCTTCTCCCCAGAGCTGCTCCCAGTCCCACCAGCATTTCTGCTGGGGTCTGCCTGACATGGGCAGGGCTACCCTTTGCTTCTGCTCCAATTGTATGAGTCTCCTGTCAGCCTCTTCCTCTCAAGAGACCCAGTCTCTTTAGATGGAGACCTTCTCTTGCATGCATTGACTGGTTCACCAACACTTGGTACCATCTACTACCTTGGTAAATGTGTAGTCCACCTCTACACAATTGTTAAAGATATTGAACATGAAAAGTCCCATGATGGATGCTGAGATCTTCTGCTTGTAACCAGCCTTCAAGCAGAATATGAACAATTAACCACTATTCTTGAGCCTGATGATCCAAACAGTCTTTTCAGCCATCCAGTAGAGACTATAAGAATGATGTCAGAGGTCATATTGAAAGTTTTACCAAAGTCAAGGTAGGTGACATCCACTGAACTGCCCACATCCATGGATCTAGTAATTTCATAATGGAAGTAAATCAGGTTGGTCAGATTGCCATTCACAAACATGTTCTTCTTCATGTGCCCAGAAATTACTTCAAAGTTTGGTTTTAAGTACAAACTACATCATGGTTTTCCCAGGAACCGAACTAATGGCAACTATTCTAGAGTTCCCCAATTATTCATCTTGACATTCTTGAAGACTGTGCAATATTTGTCTTTCTCTGGTGATCGGAGACCTCCTCCAGCTTCTATGACCTCTCAAAGAGATTTCTTACAAGCTCTTTCTGTACCCTGGATGCATCTCATCTGATCTTATGGACCTGTAAGTGTTGAGATTTCTCAATACATCCATGATTCAAGCTTTCCTACTCTGTAATTTCTTTCCTCCTCAAAATGCTTCTAGACACAAAGGTCTGTGAGACTCTCATAAAGACTCAAAGAAGCAAAACATTGGTTATCTCACCCTTATGTGCATTCACTGTCACTACATCACCTACCTATTTAGCAGAGCACACACATTTTTCTTGTTTATTCTTTTACTGTTAAGTTACTGGCTGAAGCCCTTCTTGTTGCACTTGAAGCTTGTTGCCAGTTCTGGCCCTAGTTGAGCTTTAGCTCCCTTAACAACATCCTTGCACACTTGGGCAATGTTTCTAAATTCCTTCTTTGTAGCCTGTCCCTGCTTTAGCCTCCTGCTTATTGTTTTTTGCACTGCAGCTCTGTTACAAGTTCTGTGCTTAGCAAAATTGTCTCTTGATAGGTCATTCATTTTGATGAGGGTCAAGATGGCCTGTTCTTGTGCTTGCAAGAGGTTGCCCTTCAAGTTCTGACAACTCGCTTGAGCTCTTTTGCAACAAAGAAGATCTGCTCTCTTCAAGTCCAGGGTCTGTACTCTTCTACCCCCTTTCCTCACTCCCCTCAGGATTTTAAACTCCTCTGTTGCATAGCCACTGTATCCCACGGTGTCATTGGTTATCTGATTCTTGAAAATTTTTTTTTTCATTCCTAAGCAGCAGATCCAAAACTACATCAGCTCAGCTGGCCCATCTCACATCATTGTTAAGACGCTGCCACCTGACATTGTCCTCAAACTCCTGGACTGCTCGTGACCCACCCTTCCAGGAGATGTCAGGAAAATTAAATTTCCCCACGAGAACCAGTCCTCACCAAACAGCATAAAGGAGATTTAGTCCACCTCCTCACTGTGATCACTCTGTCACCCTTACCACCTTCTCATTCTGACTCATCCAAGCACTTGCCCACTCACTGGCAGAGCTCCACACATCTAAGCTGCTCCTCTAGATTAAGGACACACCTCCTCTTCCCTCTCCTTACAAGAGAGTCTATATCTCTCCATCACAAGGCAGCAGCCTCGTGAACAGGCCCACCACATCTCAGTTACTCCAGGTGTGCTATAGCTCTGCACCTACACAAAGACCTCTGTCTACTGCTGCTTGTCACCTGGGCAGCACACACTTATGCATGGGCATAGAAGTGGGCTTTCATTTGACCTGTTTTATCCATTCCGAGGGCTGTCTCTCTTCCGTCACCTTGCCCATGTATTTAACATCCTTAACATTTCTTCACCAACCCTTTGTTTAAAGCCCACTTCACCAGGTTGGCAAAGTTACTGGAAAAGATAAAAATCAAGAGAAAATCCCACAATACTTTTATGGATGTGCACTGCTATATATTACTCAAAAAAATTCCTTCCTAATTCTTTTCATTGCAGGATATAAAGTTACACTTGGAAAGAATGTGATCTAATAGGTTTTGTGGTACTTTTCTAGCAGGGGTCAGCTGCATGTCTTTTTTGTTCATAAACATAAGTAATAACAAAGAAAGAACATGGAAGAAAATTTGTAATGTATTTTGGAAGACCTCTAACTGAACACGCAAACATACCTGTGACATTATAAACCAGACCTCAGATAGCTCTTCGGAAACACTTTGATCAGAATACATGGACTGATATGAAGTAGCAATATTTTTAAGGTTTATCAGTAAATAATATGTTTCTCCATTTCCTAGAATGTTGAACAACTGTATAATACATAAACACACATACACATACATGCACACTGGTTTGTATGAAAGTGAATTAGTATACAGTGTGTCAGCAAATAAATCAAATCACCACCACTAGGCCATTCCATGACTATTTATTTGCAAGCCGTATAATGACGTGGCTTAATAAAGGTTTATTTCCATCTATATTCTTCAAGTTTCTTACCCTTTTTCTTACAACTTTTATTTTGTTTTCTGAACAATTTATTAATTACTCAGCAAAAACAAATAGGACATGATTAAGTGGATGTGTCTTGCAAGTAGACTCCAGGAGTGTTGTGTTGAATAGTGGCTGTACTTCAGCTGTGTTTACAGCTGGCATTGCACCACTGTAGTTAGCCCAAGAAGATGCACTTGCAACTCCATCACATTTTGTGTTAAATTAAGGCCTGAGAGTTACATTGAACATGGACGTTTCAATTGCATGTTTTGGTGTGCAACTTGAAACATGTTATGCCCACACCAAATGTCTGGAAAGTATTGTACAGTGTTTAAGTGCAGAAGGCAGTATTATCAGAATTTAATGAAACCTAAATTATACAACTCTTACTGATTTTTCAGTCATACATGCATTAAGTGTATAAGTATGGTATAATATATGACATATTATAGAAAGGCAAGCAGCCTTTTTTAAAGACATTAGTTAACAGAAAACCCATCATAAGTGTGAAGACATTAATTCAGAACTGGATACTTGAAAGAAGTTCAAAAACTGCAGAAAGGAAATTGACAATACATATGTGTGCTTTGGGCTGCACAGAGCAGGAGTGATAGCAAACTCCAGTGTAGATTGCAACAGTTAGTACAACAGGTTTACTGTGATTACAGAAAATAAATATGCACAGACTCAAGAAGAACTTGAACTGTAGATATCCTAGCAAAGGATGTCTTAAAGTTACCTAGTCATCATCTCTAAACAGCTAAATTTATCCTGGCATAATCTAGGATTCAGAGGGAACAGGCCATCCCCTAAAACACAGGCTAAAAGTACATTTGCAAATTAAGCAGTAGTCTGAGACAGACTCCTTCAAGACAGATGCAACTTGTTGATTAGGGTGAGTGCAGTTAACTCCAGTCTGGAAAAGAAAGTACGAGGAAAGAGAAACATAGGAAAGAATTTATAAACTTGAACAATTTTTCTTTTGTCAGATAATGTGTAACATCCTGAAAACTGCATAGGCAGTCTCTTATTCCTGGTGTTGCTGCACAGGTAGTGAAGGGTGAGACGGAAGTGCAGAACAGTCCTCTCATGCTCCTGGATACAGACTGTTCAGACCACATTAGTTAAGAGCTTGCATGGGTGGCTGACAATACTTCAGATATCCAGGCTACTTTTCTGCTTTTCCACTGTGCTCGTCTTTTCTAGTAGCATGAATTTCGCAGAGTTCTTCAGTCTCCCTCTTCAGTGATATTATTATGCATATTCCTCTTTATAAAACTGGATGTTCCTCTGCAGAGGGTTTGGAGTTTTCTTTAATTCTGTAATAAAAAAAGAAATGTATACAGCTTGTCTATCTTACACAATTGTCATAAGGTGGTATAAAAAGCTCTTCCCTTATATTTGTTCCCATATCTGTCTTTATTTGCATGTACCCCTGTCCTGGTTTTGACTGTAATAGAGTTAATTTTCTTTCTAGTAGCTGGAATAGTGTTATGTTTTGGATTTAGTATGAGAATAATGTTGATAACACACTGATGTTTTCAGTTGTTGCTAAGTAGTTGTTTATACTAAATCAAGGAGTTTTCAGCTTCTCATGCCCAGCCATCAAGAAGGCTGGAAGGGGACAAGAAGGTGGGAGGGGACACAGCCAGGACAGCTGACCCAAACTGGCCAAAAGGATATTCCATACCATGTGACACCATGCCCAGCATATAAACTGGGGGGAGCTGGACAATTGGATTGCATGTTGGGTGGATTGCTACTCAGGAGCTGACTGGGCATCGGTTGGTGAGTGGTGAGCAATTGCATTGTGCATCATTTCTCTTCTATATTCCAACTCTTTTATTATTATTATTATTATTATTATTATTATTGTTGTTGTTGTTGTTGTTGTTGTTGTTGTTGTTAATTATTATTACCATCATCGTCATCATCACAAACATTATTTTCTTCCTTTCTGTCCTATTAAACTGTTCTTATCTCAACCCACGAGTTTTGGTTTTTTTTTCCAATTCTCTCCCCCATCCCACTGGGTTGGGGGGAAGTGAGTGAGCAGCTGCATGATGCTCAGTTGCTGGTGGGTGTTAAACCACAACAATCCCTCAGTTCTGTTTCTGTGTAACTTCTGTGTAACTACATAGCACTATTCAAATAATCAAAGAATCATAAAATGGTTTGGGTTGGAAGGCACCTTAAAGAAAGTCTGATTGCAACCTCCCTGTCGTAGGCAGGGACACCTTTCAGTAGACTAGGTTGCTCAAAGCCCCATCCAACCTGGCCTTGAACATTTCCAGGGATGGGGCATCCACAACCTCTGGGCAACCTGTTCCAGAGCCTTGCTACCTTCACAGTAAAGAACTTCTTCCTTATATCTAATCTAAATCCACCCTCTTTCAGCTTAAAGCCATTACACCTTGTCCTGTCACTACATGCCCTTGTAAATTGTTCCTCTCCAACTTTCTTGTAGGCCTCCTTTAGATACTGGAAGGCTGCTATAAGTTCTCTCTGGAGCCTTCTCTTCTCCAGGCTGAACAACCTCAGATTTCTCAGGCTGTCTTCATAGGACAGGTGCTTTAGCCCTCTGATCATGTTTGTGGCCCTCCTCTGGACTTGCTCTAACAGGTCCATGTCCTTCTTACATTGGGGGCCCCAGGGCTGAATGCGGTACTCCGGGTGGGGTGTCACAAGAGCTGAGCAGAGGCAGACAATCAACCCTGCTAGTTACACTTCTTTTGATGCAGCCCAGGATACAGTTACAAGCGCACATTGCCATGTCATGTTGAACTTTTTGTTAACCAACACCCCCAAGACCTTCTCCACAGGGCTGCTCTCATTACCCAGCCTGTGTTTGTGCTTGGGATTGCCCCGATCCATGGGAAGGACCTTGCACTTGGCCTTGTTGAACTTCATGAGGTTCACATGGGCCCACTTCTCAAGCCTGTCAAGGTCCCTCTGGATGGCATCCCTTCCCTCCAGCATGTCTACTGCACCACACAGCTTGGTATCATCTGCAAAGTTGCTGAGGGTGCACTCAATCCCACTGTCCAAGCTGCTGACAAAGATGTTAAACAGCACTGGTCCCAATACCAACCCCTGAGGAATGCCACTTGTCACTGGTCTCTACCTGGACATCGAGCTGTTGCCCACAACTGTTTGAGTGTGCCCATCCAGCCAATGCCTTATCCACCAAGTGGTCCATCAATCAAATCCATGTCTCTCCAATCTAGAGACAAGGTTGTCATGCAGGACAGTATCAAATGCTTTGCACAAGTCCAGGAAGATGACATCAGCTTCTCTTCCCTTATCCACTAATGCTGTAACCTTGTTGTAAAAGGCCACTCAATTTGTCAGGCACAATTGATGTAGAGATTCTGTCTACGTTTGATTTTCCACATAGTTTTCAGAACTGTATCATAAAAATCATCAAGTTCAAGACTAATTTTTCTTCAGAGCTTAGACTAGAAATTGGAGCTTATTTGTCAAGGGAACATATCCGTACTATGATAACCTTGCTGGTACATTCATGAAGCAATTGAGGTATATACTTGCCACATATCCAAATATATGAAATATGCAACAGTGTATGTTTGAACAGCGTCCCAACTCCTATCATAGAGAGATACATCAGCTACAGAATTCAGCATGTTGAAGTGTCATAAATATGTGAAGTGGTAATACTGACTACAAAACACTGGACATGTGTTTTCAGGGGTCCTTCTGCCACATTGATGAATACTGGGCAGAACAGTCACACAGTTTTGCAGGTTTCCATGTTGTTTTTTAGGACAGTTGGTAATGTACTGTACTCATTGCAAAAATTGCCTCTCTCCCACACTTCTGCTTTGTTTGTATCAGTAGTATGAACCCTTGCATTGTTCTAATGAAATGTCTTAGTGTATTACTTCCCAAAATATGCTGCTACTAAGATCTTAACACAACCAGCTCCTATTCTGTGTTTTTCAGAATAGAGTCATATTTATCTTGCTATAGTAAGCAAGAAATTTTTAGAGTAATTCAAGAATAATATAGTATTGGACTGAAACCCTTTGAAACCATTTGATCTAGCTGCCTCCCATCATCTGAAATGGTTGTGAAGAGAAGCAGGCAGCTACAATAATCACAATGTCTAACATATTTCATCATAAATGTCTAAGCAGAGGTGTGTGTTTGTTTTCAAAGCAAAGGCTGTGTGAACCCTCTTGGGATTTCAATGATTCAGAAAGAAGAATTTTGCATTGCTATTATTTTAGAACATGAATATTTTCATGTGCAGGAGAAAACTAGTATAAACAGGTGCTAGATATTTTTATTAATGGCTAAGGTCTGTGTTAAGCATGTCATTAGTTACCTGACAACTAAGCTGCTATGGGACTCTATCTAAACCCACGTCATACATTGGATGTAAGTGTCCTAAGTACCAGAATACCAGCAAGGGAAATGGGGCAGCAGTGCAATCATATTGTCATTTTTCACCTTCTTCATGAAGAAATTTAACATTTAAACAAACAATTTCAGGTAAAGGCAAGCTGAAATTGTATTTCATCTTTTTTTATATTCACCTCTGTGTTCATGTTCTTAACTGTTCTTTACTTTCAGATGTGCTCTAAGAGTAATTGTCATTATTTACAATACTAACTAAGGATCTATAAAAGTACCTCTTTCAAGCTTCTTAAACTACTTGATTTCTAGTAATCGGCTTCAGAGTATCATAAGAATTGTTAATAGTATCACATTCCTATGTGTTGCATCTTGAACACTCTTCATTCTAAGTTAGATGCTGAGAACAGTATTGTAGTTCAGCCATGATCTTCCATGCAAAGTTCCAGTTCATTTCAACAGGGAAATAAGATCTACACAGATGGGACTGATTAACAGCAGTGCCTCTGGAGTATTAGACAAAATTAGAGAAAAGTTTGGCCAAATGGCCTACCAATAAAGGACCATAGCAGCAAATGGTAAGTGTGGAACTGAGGTGCTTTAGGCAATTAGCTAAACTAACATGTCAGCACATGATTTTCATGCCAAATTCTCTTATATATGTCATGCAAGTATATGTTTCCTATGAAGGCAAACTAGGGCAGATTGACCTTTTTTGGGGCATGTCTACTCAGACCTCTCTCATCATCAAGATATTCCTACCTCCAAAGCCCTTTTCTCTTCTTAATTAGCTTCTGCCATCCAGGAACAACAGAGTGTTGCTATGGGCGGCAAATACTGTCCTGCTGAAAAGCCATTTTATTATCCCTGATTGACAAGTGTGATAATCTGACATCTTCCCTACAGTGAAGGTGAAGAAGGTCTTGCTGCCAGTGTCAGCTATGCAGCTTTGATTGGGAGAACTATTCCAGGTGTTTTGCAATGTGGTTAAGTTCTCTGCATCCAACAAAAGAATAAATGGACTTATCCTGGGGGACTTTTGGGGAGTTATTCACTTGATAAGAAAGTGGAATTGCATTCTTTTTGGTGCATAGATACACAGAGTCTCTGTTTACCGATAATGTTTGCTGCAGGATGTGCAGCTCACAAACATGGGTTTGAACATCATTCCAGACTCTATTTTGTCCAGACAGTGCAGTTCAAGGAAACAAATTCACAGCTCTTAAATAATCCTTCTATGGATTATTTATTATTATTTATTATTAATTGATGCTAATAAGCCCTGGCTGTCACTGTGGTCTGTTCCCTGATTCTTAAGCTTCTTTTTCCTCAGTCTTGAATTTCCATTGTGGGACTCAGCATGGGATGTTGCAGGCTGCTAATGGGGAAAAAGTATTTTATTTGCCTGTGAACAAAATCTGTTTGCTCATAGATGATTCTGGCTGAATGTTTGGGCCTGAAATTATGTAGAGGAAATGGTATGGATATATCTCTGGTAATTGTTAGCGTCATTTTATGGTAAGAACTTCTGATACTTCCACTGATTTGTGTCCAGATGGGTATGGCTCTATGAAGATATAAATCGAGGCACATTTTCTTGAACAGGTACCAAATATATGCAATTTGCAACCTCTATTCCCTTGGAAATCAGCTGCAATACCAAACAGCATTTAAATCCAGCCATTACCAATCAATACAAGTCCCTAATTCAGTGGGTGAAGCTTTTGCAAATTTAGTCTTTAATCTAGAGGTATGTCAGTACTTCACACTCTGAACTACATACATACAGCAGGATAAATTAGCCAATGAAAGGCTCTTGTACTGCCAGAGCTAACATAATTTTAGCACTTACTGTAACTGGCTCAGAACTCCAGTAACACTGTATTACATTGTGGTCTACAGTCAGCAAACTTGCATACTCTCTGGTGGAAATTGTAACTAATTACCCTGTTATACAGCATTGCCACTGCTCGTAACAGGCCATAACCTCTGTAGTAAATTTGGAAGACTACAGGAGGGAGGGTTTTTGGCTCGCTCTGTGTCCCGATCCAATGTCAGGGAAGGTTTTGATATGATCCAGGAGTTAGATTAAGACACAAACAAGGTCAAATGCCATATACCCAAAAGAGTTTTTATTATCAAAAGTATCAAAAGTAGAAAATAGTAGTGATAGGATAGAATAGAAGAAAAGGCAGAAATCAAGCAAGCAGTCGGGATAGAGTTGCAAGGATAGTCACCACCATGGATCCAGTGGTGTCCTGTTGGTCCTCAGTCTTCAATTCTTTGGTGGTGGGTGCACACCACAGCTTGTCTCCACTGTTTTTTATAGGGCATATTTCGATGATGTATGCACATACAAATTGTTCATGCACTATTCATGCACTGCTGGTTTTGTCCATCACACGACCTTCCGTGTGATCAACACCAGAAACCAGTATCTTATCTCAAAGACTACAGTTTCCATCGTAGTCTCCACATTCTTGCATGCTTCATCTGCTCCAGCCCCGTTTCCTCCCCTGGATGCCTCAATGGCCTGGTAATCGTCCTTATGGCCAGAGGAGTGTCCTGCTTGGACCATCTCAGAGACAAAAGGCTTGAGATAAACAGTTCACAGTTCCTTGAGATGAATGGCTTGAGATGACAGTCCAGTCCCTCACACCTAACAGTCTTTGAGACAAACAGTTCCAGATAACAATTCAGTCTCTTACACTCTGTCTGAACTTTTCTTGACCTGCCTCCAGGTTTGTTTTTATTTGGTTTAGCTGTGACAGCAATTTCTGTAGCAGACCAGGTGTCTATGGTTGATTCGTTTTACTTTTGTGTATCTTTGTGTGGTACAACCATATTTTTACAGAGATAGCAGCAACAAGCAATGAGTCTGTGAAGAATGAGGTATTTATAACTCTAACCACACAGTGCAAAGAAAGCCCTGGTGTGACAGCAAAAGTGGAGGAACAGGGTAGGGCATAGAGAAGCACAGGCATGCAATGACAAGAGATGGGGCACAAGCCTGCCACTGGCAACCCCACAGCTATAAACTACTCACCCATGGTCACGTAAAGAAATACATACCTGGAGCTGGACAAAACTGGTGTTAAGGGGTGCAAAGAGAAAAAAGAAATTTTTCTAGGTTTAACAGAGGTAAAAGCCACCTTATACAGAGAATTCATATGTGACCTGGAGCTGTAACAGCAAAGAAAAAGGTATGTGTAAAACATCAAAGAAAGAGGTAAGTGTAAAAGTATGTTAGTAAAGATATAAAAATACTTTGTGTGGATCTTAGAGTGAGGAAGAAGAAACCATCAACACAGACATCATATGCTTCTCAGCAAAAGACTCCAGATGCTGAAACCCACTCCCACCACCACCACCATTATGAAACCATCAGCCTTAGGACCCAGACAAACAGCTGAAGGGTTACTATAACTTGAAGAAAAAAGGTAGAAAAAAAGAGTCTATAATAATTTTAACTGCATTATTATTCTTTATTTTTTGTAACTATTAGATGTAGACTAACAATGATTCTTGAATTACGACTATTAAGATTTCAATTATACTATCAATAAATTCTTGGCTTCATACATAAAAATATACAGATATATATGGCATGCTTCCACTCTGTCCTTGAACATAACAAAACACAATAGTTGAAGCAAACACAAAAAGTGGAAAAGGCATATGAATTTTCAGTCTGTGGGGGTACGTTATTTTTAAAACCGTGTTTGTCACTATTTAGCAAAAGGGATCCTAATTCAGATAAAAACATTTTTACTTAAAGTAGTTGGACAATAAGTGATAGAAAAAAAATCTAGGATAGATAATTCTAAATGGCATAATATTTTATTCTGGAGCTGTTCAAAGATCAACTGCTATGCAATGGCATTAAATTACATCTTTGGCTGAGTCTTTGTGACAATTACTCAAAATAAATAGCTTCATCTCAAAACCTGAGCCACAGCTGGAAGCCAAATTAGCCTGAAGGACAGCTTGCCAGTGTGTCAGTGTCCCCAGTTATATATTATTCCCAGCTTATTACCAAAATTGTCTTTATCATTTTAATCCACATAATATTTCATACTATTTGTTAAGCAAATTGTTATACATTGGTGTGACATGCGTAATTTTAAGTAATTTACTGAGAGCTTGTTTTGCTGCTTGTCTTAACATGGACCTTACAGTTTTGAACAAAATAGGAAAAAAAAATCCCCAGCTAAATACATTGAAATCTTTCTCAGATTGGCAAAGCAAGACCTGATCATCTCAGCATAGAGAAGATATTTAGCACCCTAATCTTGCACTGGTCTGAAATTTGCTAACACTACCATGGATCATGCAAAGATTTCTCTTTATTTTTAAAAAGCTGGAAACAAAGTCACACTTTAACTGTTCAAAGAATCCTCCTGACTCATAAACAGGAAAAAAGGCTTAACCAAACATTAAAGGACCACAGATTTCTCACTTTATTGCTAAAGAATTTAATCAGACCATATTTATAACAAGGTTTCCCTTTCACTAAAATGTAGTGGTGAGAACCCAAACATCTTTTAAACAACCAATTTTTCTCTTCTACACTCTCTGCTTCTCTCTGAAAAGTTAACGTTGAAACCAGTAATTATGAAAGGAGCCCTATATTCTAAAGAAAACAGCAGGGAAGCTCTTTGATTATTTACTGAAATACTTTTAAAAAGAGTGGTATGATCATGAATGCCCATTTTCAAAGACTCTCCAACCCTCCACAAAAAGAACTGAGGGCTGCATTGTGATATTAAGCAACAGTTTTTTCCCTAACAGTAGTGGGATATTCAGTACCTGTATGTGAATTGAAGAATGGTAGATACTGCTGTAGCTCCAGCAATTCCTAGTTGTCACTTTTAACATACATTTGCTTGACAACTTTTATATGAAACTGTTTACATTTAAACATCTGTAGAGAAAACACTTGTCTTATTTATGCATATTATGCATTAGGATTTTCAGGAAAGTTCCACACAATTGTCAATGGTCTTTAGGGTTTATGCAGTATCACAGCATATACATCTATGTTTATGAGCTTTCTTTTTCTTTACCAGAAAGAATTTGGTGGTATGCTAAGTATTTTGTGAGTGGAAAATTGCTAAATTAAGAGCTACAGAGAAAAGAGGTAAGAACAAATCTCAGTATAAGGAGGATCTCCCATCTTCAGCATCACAGAGAGGGCAATGAAGGCAAACAATTATAATTTATATCTGTTCCAGCCATTTATGGAATTTCATGTTTCCTAAACCATCTGACTGGTTCTTGTCTGTTATTAGCTCTGAGAAATATTTCTCCTGAGATGCAGCAGCTGTTTCTGCACCTTACACAACATCTGATAATTGCACTGCAACTTCAAATAGGTTGCAGCTAACTTGAGTAGCAGCTTCCATATAAGAACTTCATAACTTCTCTGAAACAATGTTTATATGTGTGTGTGTCTGGGTATGGGAGAATCTTCTTTAATGCTGTGAGTTTTTACATTTTGCTGACTCCAGGAGAAGGAGCACACAGAGGACATGGAACATACCCCTATCTTTGTCTGGTGACTCCAGAACTGGTGTAAGGTGCTTCAATAACCTCTAATCTGTTTAAAAATCCACATGAATCAAGGAAATCAAGGAGGCATAGTGGAAAACTCAAGTGATATTCAAACAGACTTCTAGAAGTGCAAAAGACATTGAGTTATGAAAGTATTCCTTGTGCAAGTTTGTTCAAAAACCACAGCACCTTATTAGTCAAACATCTTGTTTCATAGTCTGTCCTGCAATGAGCCTACTTTTCATCTTTTTGTTTAAATGAAACTTCTTACAGACATATTTGAAATGCTTATGGATCTAGAACGGTAAGATCTTGCGGTGGGTTGACCCTGGCTGGATGCCAAGTACCCACCAAAGCCGTTCTATCACTCCCTGCTCCTCAGCTGGACAGGGGAGAGAAAATATAACAAGGGGCTTGTGAGTCAAGATAAGGACAGGAGAGATCATTCACT
>JAOBAS010000072.1:12464910-12476589 GCA_025311575.1 Elanoides forficatus | reverse complement strand
TGAATGGCTTGAGAAGTCTCTCACACCTGACAATCTTTGAGACAAACAGCTCAAGATAACAATTCAGTCTCTCACAGGAAGGGACTCCAACTTTAAGAATAAAATTAGATAAATTCAAGATAACACAGATCTTTGTGTTAGTAAGTGAATTTAAACTGATATTTAAATAAAAGTTTCGTAGAAACTGAATATTGTACTATAAATACATCTAACATAGCAACATGTTAGCTAAAAACATTAAAGAACTTCCAGTAATTTCCTAGATTACTGAGATCCCCTTTTACTACATGCCACTGGTTTTTATTTTTTTAATTTCCTTTAAATTTCTCCCTACAAGAACCTTTGCAACTCTGTTGATTTCAGCGTTGTGCAAACATTTAATTTCACTGTTAAAAATGGAAGAATATATTCTCAGATCTTTGAATGATCATTAGTCTGTTATTGTAAATTCTCATCCTTCATTTATAATCCATGCATTATCAGTTTTCAGGAATGTGATCCCTCCAGTCTATGCCCTTGCCTCAGCATAACCTTTTTTTCAAGCTTCTGTCTAACTAGCAATAGCTAGCTATTGTTTAAATTTGCACATAATCTGGTTTTTAGATTTGATAGAAGAATCTCTACTATGAAACTAGAACTGTAACTTTGGTCTGCTAGTAATTTTCTAGGTTATGATATTGCAATAGCAACAAAGATGTAATTTTTTTTCCACTTTTCTATACTAAGATTCTATAAAAAGTCCCATCTTTTGCTATAGAAATTTAAAGTCAGAGAGGAATTATTATTCTTTTGAACAATAGAATAAATAAATATTCTTTCATGCCAGCCATTGTTTTAGTCCTGTTGGAACTAAGCTAGACATGGTGAAATGAAGTTGCACATCAAGTCATTACTCTTGAATATGTTGCCATGTTCTGTCAGAAACAATCCGTTCAAAGTGACAATGTCTGCTGTACAATTCCCTATCCTATCTAAACAGAGTGTCACAGTGAAAGGTGCATCACCATTGTTTGCGTTGCTGTTAGTAGAAGTAAGCATGTTTGTTAGGAGAAAATGGACTGGTGTGAACCAAGGTGTGGTAGGTATTCTGTGTGCATACTTAAGATAAAACATATGCAACTAGAATCAATCACATGGCTATTTCATGGCCGTTCTTTGAGGAAGCTGAGTCTTGGGCTAATACTGCAACCATATTGATTCATCTTGTATTCCAAGAACAGCTGAAAAGGCAGTCCTTCTGGACATCCTTTTGCTTGATGCTTTCCAAGTCATATTAGAAGCATTTAGTGCTAGATTTACCAGTTACTACCACTCTTATATTATGACCACATATATTTTTTTTTTTTCCCAACAAGTCCTTTGCCCCAATCCAAATGTGTGGTTTGTCCATGAAACAGTTTTCTTGATGCTGTGCATATCAGGAATTTGTCAGTAGAGTTGTTTTATATAATTTCATTTGTTAAAAGGAGACAGACAGCTGTCTAATATTTTACTGATATATATAATTTTCTAAGAATTGTTCCTCTGTGAAAAGATGTACACCTACACTCTATCCATTTTATCAGTTCAGCATCCCAGTATCAGCAATTCAACCACTTAGGGATTGATAACAGAATGTCCAAATACATGTTTGCATCTTGATCCACATCTACATTTCACCAGAGTTATTACCGTATTTTTTTCACTTCTGTCTGCAAGGTGGCTTCTATCCAAACAGAGTGAGATATGTATTGTTTGCAGAAAGAGGAAGTCTGGGTCCAAATTAGTAGAGCAATATGTCATTCTGTTGTCACTGTTTACTTCATATTTCTTCCACTTCATATTTCATCCATTTTCCATTTTAAATGCATTAAGAATTTGAGACAAAGTTTGCATGTGACTTCAAATGTGCATGTGTTATGTGTCCAGAGTATTATAATGCAAAAAAAGAGTACAAGAAAGACTAGCACATACACAAGCAAAGTGGCACAGTAAGTTACTAACTGCTCAGTCAGCAAGTGTAATGAATGGCCATTACGGTTGTTAGTTGCTGATTGCCTTCTGAGCCCAAATTCAATGCCATGTCAAGCAAAATTATTGTAGCAATGTAGCAAAACTGATTAGACAGGGATAACCACATTGGTGGACAGATACAGTTAAAGTCAGCTAGCTTGAACATGCTTGAGTTTTAAAAAGATAACAAAGTGCAAATTTACTTACACTTGCAAAAATCTCAAGGCAATTATATTTTATTTAAAAGGATGTGTGCATAATCAGTATATTTATCAAACAGTCCATTCCTGGCAGGGAAAAATTGTAATGCAGGTTTGTCACATAATGATTTTGTCAAATGAAATAAATGTGCTCATCTGTAAATTCAGTTTTGACTCTTATTTTCTTCTAATTTATGTTAAGACTGTAAACCCATTGTTATTTACACAGTCATTCCTGTTTCACATAAATACAAGTTAGTGAAGAACTAAACCCACTCCATAAGTCAAGTTTTCTGAATGGTGGTGTGGTGGGTTGAACCTGGGTGGGCACCAGGTGCCCACCTAAGCTGCTCTATCACTCCCCCTCCTCAGGTGGATGGGTGGGAGAAAATATAACAAAAGGCTTGTGGGTCAAGATAAGGGCAGTTTAATGAGATGAAAGGAAAGGTCGCACGCGAAAAGCAAAGAAAAACAAATGATGTTATTCTCTACTTCCCATCAGCAGGTGATGTCTGGCCACTTCCTGGAAGCAGGGCTTCAGTACGCGTAGTAGTCGTTGCTCTGGAAGACAAAAAGTGTCCCCCCTTCCGTCTCCCTTTACTTAGCTTTTATAGCTGAGCTGACGTCATATGGTATGGAGTATCTGTTTGGTTAGTTTAGGTCAGCTGTCCTGGCTATGTCCCCTCCCAGAATCTTGCCCAGCCCCAGCCTGCTGTTGAGGGGGGAGCAAAAAATGTTGGAGAGGCAGCCTTGATGCTGTGCCAGCCCTGCTCCGCAGTAGCCACAACAGTGGTGAGTTATCAACACCTTTCTAGCTACCAACACAGAGCACAGTACTATGAGGGCTGCTATGGGGAGAATGAACTCCATCTCAGCCAGACCCAATACAGGTGGTGACCTTTTTATGTTTGCAGTTTATATAGCAAATTTTTATATTTGTACAGTTTACATCTGTATTACATGTCCCTTCTTCCCTCCTCCCCCAATCCACTGCAAGTGAAAATTAAATAGTTTTGCATGGCAGCTTTTAAGTAACTATACAAATAATTATAGAATAAAATTGGTTCCAAATTTACTGGAAAACTGCTTTTACTACTCAAACGTATCCACCCACCTTCTGTATCATACAGGAGTTCTGCCCATGACTTTGTTTCTGTCTATCTGTTTCGTTATAAAACCCCCAAATTATCCTGAGACACCTTCCTCTGGGAAGTTGAGAGAACGGTTCCTTTTTATAGGCAAGTAGAAGCAAAAGCACTACAGTCTCTCGTATTTCAGACTACTCTGTTTTCTCCTACAAGTTCCTACAAGAAAGGTATTAATTAGAAAGTGCCACGCTGTAGCCCAGCAGACAGGCAACAATCAGGGTAATGGTATATCCCATGCTGACTTTGCTAACCGTCGACAACACAGGACAAATGGGCTGGGCATCAGTGTACCCATGGGAGGTGGTGAGTGAATGCCTTTGTGTCACTTGTTTTATTTTGTTTTCTTTCTATCTTATTCTACTTCTTCACCTATTAGATAATTTTAATCTTGACTCTCAAATTTTCTTGCTTTTACTCTTCCTTTGCTCTTCCCCCATCACTTGGGAGGAGAAAGAGGGAGTGAGAGAGTGGCTAAGAGGTTCTTCCCAGCCTACTGGAGTTAACTCACAACAGCATAAGAGAAGTCTATGAGTTAGAAAACTTCTGATCACACACTTAGCCAAAGAAAAAAATTATGTCAAATACCAATCTCCATATATAATTTTCAGTATTGTCATATATCCACACAGCATTCAGAGATGTCAGAGATTCAGAGACGGCTGCAAAAGCATTTGAAAACCTTATTCTGACACTGGCAGATTTATGCCATCTTCCCATCTGCTGTGGATCTGAAAACTCAGGTTTGAAATCTCTCAGACCTCTCTTGCCTATTTTGCCAAATACATTCAGATGATAGAAGGAAGGAATAATGAGAAAGCTCACCTTCTCAGAGTGTAGTGAGTACAGGTAATCCACAATGCTTTATTCTGTACTATGTTATTTGTTTTCAGCCATTTTGCCTCACTCCAGAGGGTCAATATTCTAGTCTTGGTGTTTAGCAGAAGAAACATTAAAAGTGAGGAGACCAAATTAAAATTAAAGTTACCATAGGAACTTGTAATAAAGTTACTAAGACATTTTTTCCCCCAGTAATAATAATAATAAAGACCATAATTACAATTCTTTAGTTTTCAGCAGAAGTTATAAAGTTTTAGTTTGTAAGAACTGCTGTTTAAGGTAGCAACTGGGCTCCATGAAAAAAAGATTTTTGTTGTGGTTTAACCCCAACTGGCAACTAACCACCACCCAAACACTTTCTCACTTCCCCCTGGTGGGATGGGGTAGAGAATTAGAAGAGCAACAGTGAGAAAACTTGTGGGTTGAGATAAAGACAGTTTAATAGGCAAAGCAAAAGCTGCACACACAAGCAAAGCAAAACAAGGAATACATTCCCCACTTCCCATGAGCAGGCAGGTGTTCAGCTATCTCCAGGAAAGCAGAACTCCATCACACGTAACAGTTACTTGGAAAAGCCTATGTCTCTCAGTATTCCCAGGCAGTCTCCCATCCAAGTACTAACAGGGCCCAACCCTGCTTAGCTTCTGAGATCAGAAACATTACCTCAGCCAATTTGGAACAACAAATTTCATCATCATCTCAGTACCACCTGGATGTAATAAAGAAGGCAGCTGAACCACCTGTGTTTAAAAAGACATAACCTAATGGAAATCTGTGGTAAAAAATTATATTGGAAACAATTCCCTTAATGTCAACTGGTTTTCCTACTCCTTTTCATCAATAAACAGCCTCTGTGAGAAAATGAACCTTGTTCTCCAAGAAGGTTGCCTGGACACACTGGTGTAAGGAATGCAAGGCAAAGCTGAGGAAAAAATTCAGAAGATAGCATAGATGGGCTGTAGAGAAAAAGGGTTCTTTTTTACCAAGCAAAAGGGAGAACCAGGTAGAGGGCAGAGAGAAAACTGTTCAGTAGTGAAAGCAGGAAAGAAGTGAGTTATGGAATGTAGTTGGAAATTATACAAGAATTTCATTTGAAGTTGAACTGATGGGATGGGCTTGAAACATTAAAAGGAAATGAATGTAAAACCAATGCAGGTATACCCCACTGTGACCTCAAATCATATTCGTGTGATTGCAGTCATGTAAGATGTTTGAAGTGTAATTGAAGACATAATTCACATGCACATTTTCAGTCTCCAGACTGGTTGCCATAATCATGAAAAATTTTTACTCCACCTGTAATGAATATCATTTTAATGTTACTTTCAATGTTTATTTGTGGATTATTTTAGAGTCAGCTTCCACCCCCACCCCCAGCCAGTTGTTTTTTTTTCCTCACCTGGAAAAATGTCGAGCTAACATATGTGAAAACAAAAGCAAAATTTAAAAAATTAGGGAAAACAGTAAAAATAGGCATAACTAAAATGCATACAAAGACTAAAATAGGAGTTTACCTCTGCAGTTAAAAAAACCTTCTTAAAGTAAGTAATTTAGTTCACTTCAGATTAGCATAAATAAATTCAAATAAATTCCTGTTGTTTTTCACAAACAGGAAATCACTTCAAATATTTTGTGAAATTGCCAAGTGACTTTCCATACTTCTGGTTTTACCATTGCCTATAATACCACCCTCTCTGCTTGTATAACTGATAAGAGGTTTAGACAAGAATGAAATTCTAAATTAAACCTTTTTACTTAACTCTTAAGTATTTTGAGTTTTCAGCAAGAAATCTTAACATTTTTTATCTCCATTTAGCTCTCTCTAACACTAGCAGCTTATACTATAATACAAGATAAATAGCCTATAAAAATGTTATCTTTTTGCTCAGAGTTTAAATTAGTAGCTATATCAAAAGAAAATACTTTAGCTGAATTTGAGTAGGGTAGCAAAAAGGTGAAATCAATGGAACATTAAAAGTTGCAATCTCTTTATGTCATGTTTTATGACCTCATCACACAGATCCCCAGGCTCATCGTTCTCTGCATTTCTTTGTTAATGGAATGGGCTTGATCAGCCTCTTTTCTGCATTAGCGTTTGAACTGGTGTATTTTACAGTATAGCTTTGCAATGATCTTTAGTTGTTGTTATGGTTATAGTAGTAATGAAATCCATTATATGATGCAATGAGAAATCTATATAAAATCTATGCATTCAGGGTCAGTTCAGAGTCTTCAAAAAATGATAATTCAACTGGTTGATTTGTAGGAACTTTAATTTTTTTGTAGCCAAAAGTCACAGAAGAATGTTGCACATTGCCAACAACCCACAGAGGAACAGGTTCATCAATTTATGGGTTCATTTATCAGGCAAATGCCTAGAAGACTTTCTAACAGGCCTGGATCCTGATAAGAACTGTGAGCTGGTTTTGAGCACAGCTGAGCATTCTTGGCAGAAAAAGATGTCATTCAGTTTTCCTTGCTTTTGTGCAAGATTATGTTTACTATGGCTTTTCTTTTTTTATCTACCACAGCACTGCAGATGATACTTAAATTTTTTCATCAAGTAAAGATACTCTGCTGATGGTTTGTAAACTCAATTTAGAAGTACTACAGTCTTTCACACGGAAAAAAAATATATTTGACATAGGCTTGACAGTTTTTTTTCCTCACAAAATAAGCTCACACTGATAGTGTTAGGATACCTTAGAACTGGTAGTAATTTCTCTAATGGCTGCAGTGGACCAATGGAGCTATCTATAGCTGTAGTTAAAATCTCTGAGAATTTGAAGTATGCTATTATGGAAGCATATAATTGTCCAATGGATTGGCAACCAAACTGGACTTCTCACTTTTCCTCTCCTTTACATTGCTTTACATGATATAGGTGTAGTGATATCTTGCCTGAATACATTTTAAACATGCCTCTAAAACTGCTGAGGTGTCTGAATTATAGTTGTGTGACTTCCATTGTCTTCAACAGGAAATACATTAGTAGCCCCTGTGCATCACTTAGTAATGTATGGGCAAAGGATTTAAAACTTAATATATTGGAAAAGAAATACATATGGGGAGAGGGATTCTCATTCCAGACTTTCTTCCTTCACTTAATTTAATGTAGGTTTTCCCATTAATTTCAATATCTGGAAAAGCAGATGTTCACGAGTCTGTGACAGTCCTAAACAAAGAGCCTGAGGAATACACGTCAGCTATTCCCACGACAACTGGGGCTTATTAGTAGGAGACATAAGCCATGCCAATACTGTTTCATATCTGGGTATGTTTGTACCCAAGGTGGGATTTTTTGTTTGGTTTGGGTTTTGGGGGGAGGAAGGAAGGGAGGGACAAGTAAATTTTCTTAGGGTAGACAGTAACAAAAATGTAATTCTCTAGCTAAAGCCTACTGTAAGTCTGTGTAGTGAATCAATTTTATTCTGTGGAAATGTTAAAATCATTAAAAAGAATGACATTCCTTTTCTTTCTATCACCAGGAAAGCCTATATATATCATTAGTCTATGTGTGGTGGTCTGAAGTTTTCAGAATGTTAGTACTTGACATAAAGAAACCAAAAAAAAAAGAAGCATTGTCCATAACAGTGAATACTTCCAAAGTAAAGGAATTTCTTAGAATATAATGTCAGCATTGTCCTGATGACACATTGCAATCCTCTCATTTGGATTTCTTTAAACCAGACTCAGACTATGCCATAAGTTAGAGAAACGTGAGCATCATCACTAGAGAAAAAACATAAAACATACCTACACTTTGACAGCATATTCTGAAGCAATTGAAAGGTGTTAGCTTACAACCTCCCGGACCATAACTGGGCAGTTATGATAATTTTCCAAAACATGTCTGTGGGGAAAAAAAAAGGAATAATGCACAATTATCACCTCACTTTTGTCTCAGGCATCCAGGTTTTCTGTAGTCTCCAGCAGCTTCCTAGTAACATATTTGACCATCAGAAGTATGGCTGCTCTCCTCTCCCTGCAAATTATATTAATCAAATTCAGGACACTTATTTGATTGTCTGAAACTATCACATCATGTGATTATGAAGAAATCTTCTAATGGCTCTAGCTCATCTTGTAAGGCTTGGGAATTGTTAATTGGCTTTTAAGTGAATATCAGAACAGAATATATGAGCATTGGAGTGGCAATCTGAAGAAAGCAAGCTAAATACAAGAAGACACTAAGAAATACAGAGAATTAAGAAATTAAATAAAGAGATTAAAACATTCATCTGGTGTCCCAGGACAAGCAGTCCCTTACCAATAACCCTCCCCTTCAGAAGCCTGCTAGCCATTAACCACTGAAGTTCATCTTCCAGAAGGGAGTTCTGTAGGAAACAATGCTGGTAATGCAGAAATCCCCTAGAGGAAAAGAACTTCACAAACTCACTTCACAAGTGTAAATGGAGCAAGTATCCAAGGATCAAATTAACTCTTGTGTGTCTATATTAAGCACCCACCTTATTTCTCAAATAAACATATTAAGACCACCAATAGTTTTAAGAATGACATACAGCTGTCAAACAATAATATTCAGTTGTTCTCAATACAAACTTTGTTCAAACCCAAAACTTTTCAGTGACCAGAACATCCCTGGATTCATTCAGTCCCATAACTAAAAGCACTGAAAAAACAGTTAGATGAAATAATATTTGTTGGTGGTTGTATGAAGGGTTAACAATTGCATTTCTTAGTGCTGCACAGAAAGTACTTGTCAAGCATCACTATATGAAAGACACCTTGGTTAAGCAGCAATGACAATGAGAAAATAGTGATATTATGTGGTGTTCCTATGTATTTGGTTCTCTGGCAGTACTGTTATTTTCAATTCAATATCCCAAGTATGAATACTACTCCAGTTGCCTCAAACTTAATGTCAGTAAATGTGACAAAACAAATTAAACAGTGCCCTATTCTCTTAAGTGAGGAAGTTTATCCATTGTAATCTAATCTAATCTAATCTATTTTTTGTATTGGTGGTAACTCAGAATAAACTGAAGTATCAGTGGAAACTTTATATTAAAATTAGCCTCCTCACGAGAGTTTGTAAAGCAGGCTGTGCAAGGCACTGGGGATTTTTACAGGTTATTAAGAATGCCATAGTGTAAGAGGGTGACCAGTGGTTCTTGGGACAGAGAGGGCACTTGAAGAGGAGACAAAGGGATCTTATGCAGCCCCAAAGAAAAGTAAAGCACATGGATCTGATGATAAGGTCTGAAAATGGCAGTCTTAGGAGAGTTTTAAGGCCACTGCAGAGCTTCACCAAAGCTGTGACAAGACTAACAAAATGTAGTTTCAGTCTTTATAGCACACATGGCATCAGTTAGCTGACATTTAATGACATCAGACGTATCCCCTGTCATTGATTTTTATATCCGGCTTACTTAACTGGAATATGGGGAAAAAAATTCTGCAGTAGAAACCAGTCTGAGGCATTAGATTTCAGCTAGGATCCTTCGCCTCACACCATCTTCAGTAAGAGACGAGACCAAAACTGAGTCAACAATGTTGCCTTTGACCCTTGATGTATAGCAGCAACATGAGGCTGGAATTACTTGGTAACTGCCTTGTGTAGTTAATATTCCTAACATAGAGTTTTCAGTAAGTTGTATGTAGCAAAATTACAATTTTTCAACAACTACAGTGGAATGAATTATATATGAAATGATGGATTATATATGAAGCAGTAAGGACAATAAAAATTCATTGAGTCTTATAAATATCTTTCAGCTTTTGGAATTAGTGATACTGTTATGAAAAGCATTTACAATTATGAAAAAAGAAATTATACCCTCTTAGCAAGGTTACCTATGGCCATACACTGATGGCCTCCAGCTTTCTGTAGATCTCGTTTCTCCTATCCCTTTTGGACTTCCAGTTCTACTGCCAGTTTGATATCTTCTCTTTGGTAGTCTACTCTTAGGTGATATAGAAGAATTTTAATAATGATTGTGTGGTCAATCTTTCTTTACATATATTTCTTATTTCACCTTTATTGTTCACTAGATCACATCACCTCACTTCTAGTCTTCCTGCCTCACAATTCACTCCTTGTGTTGTCCTGCCAGCTAAATATTATTCAAGAATATCAGATACTTTGAAATGAAGAAACGCTAGTGAAATGATGACTACTGATGCTGGTTAAGGATCTGGCTTGCTTTAACTCTGTTCAGACTGTATGAATTCCCTTCTCCTACATATTTATCCACAAATCTGAGAGTCTTTAACTCTCATAATGGGCCCATAAGGTAAGGCATTTGTGTCACAACCACAATAAACCATACCAATAACTCACAACAAACCACGTGAGTAGCTTAGATCACAAGAATTAAAATTCTAGCTGTAAAAGAGAAGCACACCATGCTTCTTGATTTCTGTGAACTTTTGAGACCCCTAACCTTAGTTCTTTAAAATATGAACACCGAAGTTTCTTTTCATGTTTCTCATTTCTTCTAACCTTTTTCTCTGTTTCAGGCTGAAGATATGTACATATGTATATTTTGAAAGCTCGGTAATTCTAGTCTGGTCAAGATACCATGCTTGTTTCAACTTCTGAAATTTTAGTTTTGATTAACTAAGTAGACATGGCTAAAAACTTGTCATTAATAATAGTTCAAGAAGAGAATGGAGAATTTAAAGTACAAACTGAAAAAAATTGCTCTCAGTGCATACTCATCATTCTGACTTCTATCTTACAAGCTACTGTTACACTCCAAATACAAGCAAACACCTGTCTTTTGTCACTCTTAAATTTCTGCTTCTAAGATAGGAAGCTTTAAGCTATGAATTTGTTCAGTGATGGACAGCAGTTAATTCATGAGACACATCTCAGCAACAGTATCAGAAAAGCTCTTATTTTCTTTTTAATTTTTCTCCTGTAGATGCACCCATACTCAGAAGAGCACATCACAGGCTTGGCCAAGCACCTCACAGGGTGGGGAAGGAAGGCACCCTCCACCTGGGGCACTGTTCATCGGGGACATGAGTCCTCATGGATGTCACTTAGTTATGCCAGGTAATGAAAATTTGAATGTTCCAGCAGAAAATTCTAGAGTGTATTTCAACTGTTTGCTATTCACCAAAATGTCAACAGCTTAAAGATGGCTTAAAGGAAATTTTTTTCTCTGCTTCTCCAGAGATAAACTATTTAACTATGGGTCTCCCCCGGTGGGTAGTAAGTATCTTTTACTCACATGTACAAAATAAAAGAAAAATATCTTAGAAGACAGTACAACAGATGCAAGAAGCATCTTTTATACTGTCTACAAAGACTGGAAGGGGCTTACTAGAGAGGTGGTAGATGCCCCATGCCTGTCCATGTTTAAAAGGCATTTGGATAATGTCCTTAATAATTTGCTGTAACTTTTGGTCATCCCTGAAGTGGTCAGACAGTTGCACTAGATGATCATTGTAGGTTCCTTCCAACTGAAATATTCTATTCTATTCTATTCTATTCTATTCTATTCTATTCTATTCTATTCTATTCTATTCTA
>JAOBAS010000072.1:12435077-12454204 GCA_025311575.1 Elanoides forficatus | reverse complement strand
TTATCATTATCATTACTAGTTTCTTCTTTTCTGTTCTATTAAACTGTTCTTATCTCAACCCACGAGTTTTGCTTCTTCTCCTGATTTTCTCCTCCATCTTGCTGGGGGGGGGGAAGTGAGTGAGCGGCTGCGTGGTGCTTGGTTGCTGGCTGGGGTTAAACCACGACACAGGAGCTTAGTGGTTATTAGACAACTGAAAGTGATTGTGATTAAGTTTTCTTCTCTCCTAGGGAAAAAAAGAAAATTCTTCGTTCACTTGCAAGCTCAATATTTCCAGTTATCACGTAGCTTTTTATGCATTTTTTGTGATATGTTCCAGTGAAAACATGGAAAAAATATGCAATAACTTATCAACAGTTCCATTATCTTTATGAGCTAGCAAGAATAACCAGATGTCGTGGTTTGAGCCCAGCCAGCAACAAAGCAACATGAAGCCGCCTGCTCACTCCTCCCCTCCTCTGGCCCCAGTGGGATGATGGGGAGAAAAGATAAAGAAAAGCTCATGGGTCGAGGCAAAGACGCTCACCACTTATGGTGATGGGCACAAAACAGGCTCAACTTGGGCAAAACCAAAATCAATTTAATTTACTACCAACCAAATCAAAACAAGGATAATGAGAATCTTAAAAACACCTTCCCCCAACCCCTCTCTCCTTCCCGGCTCAACTCCACTCCCAGTTTTCTCTACATCCTGCCTCTGAGCTGCACAAGGGGACAGGGAATGGGAGTTGTGGTCAGTTTGTCACACATTGTCTCTGCTGCTCCTTCCTCTTCAGAGGGAGGACTCATCACTCTTCTGCTCTGCCGTGAGGTCCCTCCCACGGGAGACAGTTCTCCATGAACTTCTCCAACATGAGTCTTTCCCACAGGCAGCAGTCCTTCAATCAGAGACTGCTCCAGCACAGGCTTTCCCATGGAGTCACGGCCATCTTTGGGGACATCCCCCTGCTCCGGCATAGGGTCCTCCCCGGGCTGCAGGTGGGCATCTGCTCCCCCGCTCCCCTCCATGGGCTGGGGGGGGACAGCCTGCCGCCTCACCACAGGCTGCAGGGGCATCATCCCCTCCTCCGGCGCTCCTCCCCCCCCTCCTTCCTCACTGACCTCAGTATCTGCAGAGGGGCTTCTCTCACATTCCAATCTCGCTACTCACTGCAGGTTCCCCTTCTTAAATCTGTTCTCCCAGAGGCACTACCACCATCATTGATGGGCTCGGCCTTGGCCAGCAGTGGGTCTGACTTGGAGGCGGGGAAGCTTCTGGCAGCTTCTCACAGGAGCCAACCCTGCAACTCCCTCCCCCACTACTCACCCCCCCCAAACAAACCCAAAACACCAGAGAGGAAAGTGGTTTAATTCATAACAAAACTAAAAATCTCCACACATTTATATGTAAAGAGGTCAGATAAGTAATAACTGATGGAATAAAAACACACTATCTAAAAGACAAAAAAAAAAAAAAAAAAAGGAGTGTTTGCATCCTTCAGGATAAATACAACCTTCGCAGAACTTACTTTAAAGGTCAGGAAAGCATCACCAGGGACTGATTTAGTCATAAGCTTTTAAAGTGCATTATCTCAGTCTCACTCTACCAGTTCTTTTCCCTGCTTTGGGAAGGAGAAACACAACTATTGCAAGATTAACACTTTAGGTAGGCTTCCTACTTAATTCAAAACCACTTATATAACCTTCAAATCCAAAAAACATCCTTCTGTCATATCAGGTCTGTTTATCCCTGCTTCTAAAATCTGAAACAGATAGAAAACACAGTAAGTTATCTACTGAGTAACACAAAATATTTTATTATGTTAGTGTATTCCCTTGATTTCTAGGCTTCTCATAGCCCTACTCTCCAGAAATCTCCAGGGCTGCCACACTTCTGCAATTCTGTGTTAAGGGATAATGCAATACCAGCTGCAGAGACTACAATTTGGTACCTTACAAGGGAAAAGCTGTCTGTTTCCAGTTTCAGAATTAAGGTCTTTTAGCCAAAATACTGAAAACTAGGCACAGGTTTAAGAATTTTGCTGAACTGAGCCATGTTTACAATTTGGCTCTACAAAAGATCAGTATTGATAAATATCTTTAATGAAAAAATACATACCTGCCCATGGCAGGGAGGTTGGAAATAGATGATCTTTAAGGTCCCTTACAACCCAAACCATTCTATGATTCTATGACAAGCAAAACAAGTGAAAATTTATTCTTTCAAAATGGGCTGAAGAAAACCAGCTATTTCATTTAGTAAAGAAGGAAATGTATCCTTCATAGTATCATGATGCATGTGATACGAAACCTTTGTCTGTGAAGACTATCAAAATCTTTCTGAGATCTAACTTATCTACATGTATACCCAAATCTTTCATTTATAAAAGTATATCTAAATCTACACTTGTTTCCCTTAGAGTTAGTATTTTCCAATGTAACAGTGAAAGCAGTTTTAACCAATTATTGAACATAAAACCTCATGAAGTTCTCATTGATAACACTAAAATTTGTACTCAGTAAATTATATTTATACCAGCAAAAGTATTTGCTGTATTTGGTCAGTATCTTCTGTAGTGTCACCTTCTACTTAAATATTCTTGAAGTTCAAATCAAGAATGATCCCTCTTCATGCTGATATAAACCTTTCAGTAAATAAATGTTCCATGTAACATAAAGGGTCATTTATGAAACTATTTATAGTGAATGACATTTACAATTTAGTTCTCAGAAATTAATGGGCATTGTTTCTATGACTGTGTACCATTACACGATAAAGTATGTGCCAAAATGTCACATTAGTGAATAATCTTGTTTCCTCAATAATTGGTGTCTCAGATTTTCTTTTTTCCACCTTAGAGAAAACTGAAAATATCTTGACTTGAAACAGGGAATTCAACTGGTTGTTATTTTGTCTGATATTCAGCCACAAGTCTCAAAAAATCACAACCATACTAAGTATTTTTCTTCTTCCTGAAGCCTGCATCTGCTGAGTAAATTCATAAAGAGAGGTATATCAGGGTCTGGGCAGTATTTAACCTGGAAATGTCCACTTATTAAACCGGAGATGTCTTTCCATTTATATTTAGTTTTCACTACTTGGAATGAGACATTTATTTCTTCCAGAGTTTCTTCAATACATGAAAAATACTGTTTCTATTTCAAATAAAAATTATATGCCTTTACCATTATTGCTATCACAGGTGCTCCTACCATGAAGATTAGGTTCTAACAGACCACTTTCTTCTCCAGCTAGCCCCAAGGCCTTTTATTAGGTTCAGTTTCAGAGGGATAGCAGAAAAAAAATGTCAATGAACTGTGCTCTCATAATTTTTTGGATTTCTGCAATTAACTGAGAGTATAATAAAGGGAGCTTTTATCTTAACCATTGGGAAAGCAATATGTAATGTACCTGGGGCAGAATTTGTGAAATTCCATAACCAGGACCTAGTTAGAGAGGAATTTATCTCCTCACAGTTTTTAAGTTAATGTAAATGTTATAGCATTGTGTCACAAAATTACTCATATTCTTGGTATGCAGCACTGTAGCAAGTTCAGTCAATATTTTCTTGATTTATCAAAGGGTTCTTTCATTCATTCCTTCCCCTCTCTTATATTTAGATACAGCAGCATATCTCAGACAGCATACATTCATTTGCCTAAGAAAAAAACGTATTCTACATAAGAAAAGTTGGTTCTGGCATGTTTGTAGTTTGTTGATATGAATCTCCCCCGCAGCCCAACCCAAAGATTTAAAAATGCCCTGTATAATAAATATTTCTCCCTGAACCTACATAATAGACAAATCCAATCAATGTGGAGCAAGAATATCCTGAGGTGATACAAATAGGAAGATGGCACAAGGAAATATAAAATATAGTAGAACATCTTTTGGGAAGTAAAAAGGGAGACTGAGAAAAGTTGAAGATTATCTCAGAAGCAGGGCAGAACTGCAGATACAAACAATGAATGTGTACA
Organism: Elanoides forficatus; assembly: GCA_025311575.1. Taxonomy (NCBI): domain Eukaryota; kingdom Metazoa; phylum Chordata; class Aves; order Accipitriformes; family Accipitridae; genus Elanoides; species Elanoides forficatus. Next base: position 12,450,247 of record JAOBAS010000072.1, on the reverse strand, counting down.
TACATTTATAGCACAAAACATTTTATTCCGCTCTTCCAAATAATGACCTACCAGAATGGGAAATATGGCCTACAAGGTAGGAACCATATACAGACAATATGACTTCCTGGGGGGAGGGGGAGGGCGTTGTCTATTGGATGTTTGTGGTCTATTGAAAATCATTTTTCTAGTTGTAAGTTTTCCTTTTCTTGACAAGGTTGATCAGCACAGGTAAGTTACGTACTATATGACAGGACAGCTATAGACTGTCACAAACCATTTGTGTCCTCTAAGCTTTGGGTCAAATTCCGAGCTGTAAGCCATGAGCACTTGTTCCAGCTCCAGAATAGCTGTAAATATTTGGTCATCCACAGGTTTTCCAAGTATTTTGTACTGGAGTAATCAGGAAACAGAATAGTGCATTTGGAAAATGGGTGTTTTTTCAGAAAGTCCCTTTCACCAAGGGAATTCTTGCTGGTGACTAAGTAGGCTGCACTGAAGTTAGTTTTTGTTAAGTCCATACAATTCCAACATAAAAACTGCCAAATCCCTACTGTATTGGTAGTTCATGCTATGTATTTTGTATTATTGTGGAGAAATAAACTAACAGTAGAATTACAAGGGGGCAACCAGTTATTTCAGCTCTTGTCTTAGAAATGTCTTACAGATATTTCATATCTTGCTGCATGGCGGGTAGAGAAAAGAAAGCAATTGTGTCTTGCTGGAAAATACTGGAAACTGAGTTTTTCACATTATTTACTTCCAAAAAAGTGAGTTATATCTTATCTCTAATATTAACAGCACTTCTTGCCTGTTTGTTTGCTATTTTTCCTTTCCTCTTTGAAATAAATCTATTTTCTTTGCATTTTGGGAGGGTCATTGTTGCTACTGCATGTCTCTTTCTTGCTTACTGTATTACAGCTAAGGAAGACAGCTAAAGTGGGGAGTTGCTAAGATTGTTCTTCATCACCTAGAAAGCTCTGCACATAGGTAGCCAACAAATTCCTCTGCTTCAAGGGCAGGAATGAGCTGCACATGATGAAATATTTCATACATTAGTCATACCAATAGCAGGTTGCATCTCCTCACTGCTCTTTTGTTGCTCTTCAGTGCTCTTCAACCTAAGTTATGGACCTTGCCTACTTGTTTCTGCGAATATAAGGCATAGTTATTTTGATAAAATTCTTCTAAAAATCAGTTTATTTGTTAATTTAGATTTTTTTTTTTCTTTCCTTCCTCTCCCCCTAACTGGGGAAGAAAGACCAAGATAAAATTGTTAAAAACAGTAATTCTGAGACACACCTTCCATTGCATCAAGTCATTTTATAATTTGCTTTCCACTTACTACATTAGCATCAGGCTCCCAAAAATTCACACGCTATTCAGCAACAACATGAAGAGAAAATGAGCAAGCTCAGAGATGAACATTTTTGGATGAAAATTAAAAGAGATTAATAGGAAAAATATATATGCCTGGAGATAAAAAAAAAGAAGTGAGCAAATTCTTCCTGTCAATCCTTTCAATTCCTTTCAAGCTGCTGATAGATATCTGCCAAATTTGTATGAGGTAAACATGAAAGAAAAAAAAAGATCAGACTGTATTGCTAAAACATACTCTCAGGCTAACACTAGATATTACAATCCAGTCTCTTTTTGTTACTGAGAAGGTCTTATAAAGGAAGGACAGTGTATGTACTCTCAAAACTACTCTAGCTTTCATCTTGGAAGTATAATTGTCTCCTACATTGCATCTTCCATACACGTGAACTCTGGATATTATGTATGTCAGATTTTCAGCATAGGGCTTCTTTTGGTTTTTTTTCCCAATATATTACATGACTAATTCATTTTTTTTCATTGTAATCATTTGTTAAAATCATAAGTGCATGAAAAAAATGTATCAAACATTTCAGAAAAGCACCATTTTTTACAGCAACTGTTCAATAATACTGTAGGCAGCAGTGAAAACTAATATAAACTTTGAGATCTGCATGGCAATGATGGCATCAAATTATTTTAACAGTAGAAATTATATTGCCTATTTTTCCCTTAGAAGGAAGAAGAAGAACTAGTATGACTATGCTATGTTAAAAAAAACACAAAGGGTCTCCCAGCATAAACAGCATTAAGTGCAACAAGAAAACATCCTTAAGCCTCTATAAACAAGTACTACGAGTCCTTGTAATCAAGCTGCTGAAAACAGAACTTCTTTTAAATGCCTTGACCTTAGGAGTATTGAGCAGGGGAGGCTTCAGTGACAAATAAGGGAGTGAGGCATTTAACAGATTAACATCTCATAAGCTTTTACTTTTCATTACGTTGAATTTTGACCCTGAACTGGATTTGAAAGAAACCTGAAATAGATCCAAAAATCTTTACTCTCTCTGGTCTGTGCTTCTGGAACTAATAGCAGAAAGTGAGAGACAAGACTTTGTTTAAAGACGCTAAAGGGAAGAATTTTAACTTAAGAGAAGACTAAGGAAAACTGTCCTGCTGATTATCATGATCGTGGAGAAAGTAGTTTTGCCTTTTGTTCCCTAGATAGGCATTGGACAGACATGGAACCAAGTTCAGGAAGAAGGTTCTATTACCACCATTTGCTCTTCATGCACAAAAGAAGTATCACTGTGCCCTCTCAGATTCCTGTAAAATGAAGCCAACAATGTTTAAGAATTTCTCTTCACTTACTTGACAGCCTAGAATTTTTATATGAGACGCTCAGCAGGATCACCAGAAAATCATGTTCCAGTGCAGAAAAGGACCAGTCAGAGAAATTTCTTCCAGCATACCAGCTGAAGCAGTGAGCTCTCACCTTTTTTTTTCCCCCAAAGATTTTCACTTTATTCACTGTTAATTTTTTTATTATTATTTGTTTAAAAAAAGCCCACAACACAATTGTGAGAACAGGAGTCCTCCTTTCCCTTATTCTGGTCCTTCCTTGTTCACCAGCAAGGTGAATGTCTCTCTAAGTGTCTCTCTTTTTTGTTCCACAAGACAGGGGCAGTTTACTGCTTGTTGTGCATGGGTCCATTCAGAATACACAATCATGGAAAGAGATGAGCCTATAAGCTTATCTGTGCTACTGCTTTAGTTCAGTTCTTGCATGTGCTTTTGAAATTAATCTCCCACCTGTACTATGACTTGTGCTTTAGTTCTCAGCACAGAGTAACTTCTTTCAGAGGTACAAAATGGATTTCTTTTGGTTAAATGTGAAGTAGAAGCTGTGCTCTAACCACTCAGGTGTATTCTCAGACTTCCAAAGTAAGTGGAACTTACTTTCTTACTTTGTGAAGTAAGTAACTTCACAAATTTCTGTGAAGGTGCACCAAATCTCAGAAAAGAACTCTACTTATTTGGAAATAATTTCAGAAATGATGATATTCTTCTCCTGAAAAGAAGCATAGTCATCTAGTTGGGAAGTAACCATCACTACTTCAAGGATCATTGAAACTCTGTGAATTGGAAAGAGTGAAGAAGCCATGAACACAAGTTGAAAAATGTCTAAAGACTAGCTTAATACATAATTTATCTTTGACAAGCACTTTTTAAAAGGAGGCATATATTTTAAACACTTTCTATCTTCCACAAACAAAATATTGTTTTATAATTTTAGAAAAATATGAAGTTTTCATTGATAACCATAAAACCTGTTTGCCATCTCAGAATGTGGAAGAAATTAATAGAAAGACTACAGCAGGAGGTTTTGTGGGCCCCATAAAAACATTCTCACAGAGGGTAGCATACCATACCTACATATAGTGAAAGTAAACTGGGTTCTTCGAATAGTTAGTTAAATGAAGGTGTATATCCTCTGAAAGGACAAATATTTTAAATTAATACTGACATACATTTTGCCAAATCACTATGATGTTTACAACATACTGCTACAGCATGTTAGAACAGCACCTAATAGTACTTCAGACTGGATTAGGACAGTTACATGGGAAATGACACCATCTACTGCTATATCAGATAAAGTTGAAAACAACAAAGACCAGTAGCGGACAGTGTGTGGGAAGAAAATACTTCAATTCTGTTCAAATATTCTGATTTTAGTTCAACATTTTCATATTTCTTTCAACAAGTTATCTAATTTTCGTAGTCTACCCTTATCCCTGTGCCATTACAGAAAACAGTGGCAAGCCTGTGCCAGCAGCACCTACTAACAGACAGAGCTCAACTGTTTTGGAGCTTGATAAAACTTTCTCAAGCAAAGGAGGATTCACCCAGAATTAATCTGTATGTGAGTTTATTAAGACCTGCTGATCTAAGAAAACTAGGATGAATGTAAATTAAACTCAGTTCAGAGAGAAGATGGTAAAATTATTACTATGCTTTTAATTGGTGTGACAATCTTTTTTCAAGTGCCTTTGCTGCCTCATATCAAAGGCAATTAACATTTCACATTACTAATTTTGAAAACAGACAAGTAGTGATCATCCAATATGACTCCAACATTAGATACTACCCAGAGTCACCAAGTATTGGTCTTCGGTATGGCAAACACTTCTTGGATGAAAATTGTGCAGTAAATTTCAAAATGCCTTAAAAGGATTAATGTTCTAAAATTCAATGAAAAACCTGTGTGTTATTATCACCTTTATGCAGATAGACTAGTTACTGGACTCCCCGTAGGATGAAATAACTGGATGAAAGTAGCTGGCCTGAGCTAAGCAGGAGAACAGACTGCATGATTCAATAGTTATTTTGGCTCTGAGATGTATGAATGTATAAACAGACAAAATGAAGCATGGATTCGTATAAGTCAAAATCTTCAAAACTATTTATGCATTCAGGCATGCACAGAAAAGAAAAGCTGCCTTAGTGGAGCAGAAGGATGACTGATTATGTTTTAATGGAAAAACACAAAGTGCTAAGGCAGATTTTTTTAAGGTAGTTCCCTGCTGTTGATAGTTAACCATCAGGAGCTTGGATAGATTGAAAGAACAACTGATTTTCTCCCCTATCATATGTGAACCAGGAAATATCAAAAAAGAACACATTTCTACAAAGGACAAAGCTGAAAATGTTAAAAGAATATATACTGTTTGACTTAGCTTAGTAAGTGCATACATCAAGTCCAGGCAAGCTAAGGGTAAGAGATCCTTGAGACAGTTCAGGGCTTTGATCTTATTTTACAGAGACTAATTGATTTAAAATACATGCCATAGCTGCAGAATAAGTCAGATTCTATTTCTTCATGATTTTGAAGGGCAAATCAGATATATTCGTATAATATTCTTTACCAGTAGAACTAGCATTTTCATCTCATTACTGTACAAGTTAATTTTAAAGTCAAATGTATTTAGCCAGTACAAAGAGGGAGAGGCATTTGTGACAATTGTAGTAATAGGAAGAATGAAATTTTCAAGCCGTTTGGCAAAGCATTCATGGCTTTGTAACCTTAACTCAGGTCCCAAAGGGCAGCAAATCAGACTCCTTAGATCACATAATTTAGAGTGTGTAGAGAAGACAACAAAACCAACAAATGAATTATGGCTAAAGCAAAGAGTGGTTACTATATTATTTATTAGAATGGAGCAAGTAATTCACAGCAAACACTCTCTGCTCAATAGATTTTACACCTCTGGAATTACTGAACCAAACATTTCCTTGACAATATCTGTTGATTTGAAGTGTGTTGCTTTTTTTTTCTTAGTGAACTAATCCTAAACAGTTCACTGTTTCTATAGCTAGTTTGTTTAAAGATAGTTCATTCACCTCTCCAGCACCCAGCACAGTATATAAGAAACACACAATAAAAAATCTTCCAGGTAAAATTGAAAAAATTCTTAAAAGTAAGAACAGAAATCACTCAAATAAATAGCTTTAATTTTACCTGAGACAATAAAAAATGGAGTGTGCTTTTCCTTACAGCCCACAGGATGCTCACCTGTTTCTTGACATTCGGTGATTTAGTACATACTATAGCTTCTTTATCATTTACACTTGTGATGTAATGCCTAAATGTTCCAGTTTACTTCTGAAACTAATGGCCTGTATGGGCTTATGGATGGAGACGAAAGAATTACAAAGCCAAGAAGCCTTTACCAATGACACCTCCTGCCAGCTCTCTTTCATTCAAATGAACTCTGAGCTCAGTTTATGTCAAGTGAGTTAAAATGCTGGAGGGCTATACAGAGAAAGGACAGTTTTCTTAAGCAGCTAGTTATAAAACATTCAAACTCCAGAACTTAGTGGGAAAGGAATCTTAGAAACCTATAAAATTTAGAGAATATGGACCTTCCTTTTTTTTTTTTACTGGGCAGTTGCAAAGCCTTAAAAAAAAAAATCTAAGCAACTTCTAGAATTGATTGAAAGTATTGCAAAGAACGCATGGACCAACATGTTCACTGAAGGAAATGTTGCTGAAGTAGAAGAACATGCTTAGTGGACTTCAGTGTCACTGTGAGATTTTTGCCCCAAGGAGAATTAGACTGATATATGAGGGTTGTGAGGTATAGAAGTAATACATCATAGATTAAAATTACTACATATTTACTATCATACTTGTTGAAAATAAGTAATGTTTTGTATACTTCCCCAAATAAAAAGTATGGCTTTAATTTTAAAAAAGAACTTCAGAAACAATTTTTTTCATCCAATTCTAAGCTTTATACTTTAACACTAGTAGCCTAAATTGAAGTGACACCTAGTTCCACATGCCTTCTCTAAGTTAGACAAATAACAGCTATCATGTGCAGAGTTAGGAAATATTCCCATTTTTTCTTCACTATATTTTTTTAATAACAGGAGGAAATTTCTTCATTTATAAAAAGAAACAGTGGAGCTGTGGATTTGGTGGGAAAATTAAGAAGGGGAAAATTAGTCTTATTTTTAATGTAAAAGTGGTTAAGTTCAAATATAAAATTGCAATCCATAAATGCATAAAATATTTAAATCTCTTTAGCAGCTTTACAACTAAATTGTAAAGGGCTCATTAAAAATACAGCAAATAGCAGACAAGCACAGAAAATTAAGTATTTCATAAATACCATTGCAATACCCCTTTTTTTAACCATTGCAACTCTTATGTGTGCAAGCCATTACATAAAAATAAGCATCTTTCTTTGATTTCTAAACCAAATTTATTTACTTACCATGAGAGTGATCTTACCCTTACCCTTACCCTTCCCATTCCCCTTCCCCTTCTTAAGCTAAGTAAGACATTGCCCTACTTGTGTAGCAATTCTTCCATTATTCCAGAGATGATAATGATGAATTATGCAACACGTCATAATGGTGTTGTCTGCTTTCACCATCCTTCCCTTCTTCTGATCAAATCAACTTCACTTTTGGTAATGAGATAACCTTATTTCATAGAACATTTTAAATGTAAATACCAGAGAAGGATACATGTGTGCATGAACACCCATGTATTTGCACATTTGCTATCTGAGGAAGAGCAGACATTATTCTAGCAGCTGTGTGGGGCTAATACTCCTTTCCTTTAATGTAGCCACTGAAGTCTCAATTCAGCAAGAAGGAAAAGAATACTGAGCAGTTAAAAACAAACAAACAAACAAACAAACAAAAACGACCAGAAAAAAAAAACCAAATCCCCCCTCATATCCAGGCAGCAGCTGCAGGAGATAATGGATGGACTTACTTTTTACATTTTTAACCACATGGACTGGATTAATTATTTAGAAACCTTAAATATATAATGCTTTCAAAGCAGGGAAATGGACCAGCTTTCTAAAGATATTGACTTCCAAAGTGCTATATGGAGAGGCAAAGTATTAAATTTTTAAATATTCTGATCTTAATCTTTACATTATGGACTATCAGGGTATTGATTAGAACAGTGTTCTTTCTTTCTTCTAGTGAAGGCCATTTGAAGATATCACTAGCTGCCACTCTAGGAAATGCATTATCGTGTCTTCTTTATCTTCCCACATAATCAGAAGCTCCCAGAGTTTGTTTTGTCAAGGTTGGTGTTTTGTCGGCTTTTTCTAAAGCATGATGTGTGGTTCTAATTTTCATGAAGAATAGCCTTTTTGTTCAATTGTTAAAGGAATATGGAGATGCCTGTTTAACTGCAGCTTTGGATTTTACAAAGTCAGAGATGCTGTTCCAGCTTTTCTCTGCACAACCCAGAAACTGCATTCAAATGTTAATTAAATGAAGAGAGCAGAGAAACTGTGTTAAATTAGTAAGTTATCCTATAAATAAATGAAGTGAATAGTAAAAGAGGGAGAAAGAATTATCCTATTTAGGCAGATATTAAGAAATTTAAGATTTTGTAGATACTGTAAAAAAAAGGTTTACTGATTTCTGGTAGAAACACTATGTCAGCATAGACTTTAAATTATTAATGCAAACCTACAAATTTCCAAAGTATGATTAATTTTCAAGTCAACTCCAACCCCATGATGTAATTTTTCAAAAAGATCTGAGAGAGTGTCAAGATGTCCACTTACATTCTACATCCCTAGGTCAAAGTGCATAAAAACAAGAGTACTGAAAAAGTTTTGTTTCTTTCATTTCATAGTGGTAAGGTATTATTTATAAAGAAGGTATTTAATAGCCTTTACTGAGATATAAAAACAGTGAAATTAATTTAGAACTATACTGTATCTTCTATACAACACTGTAATCTTTTGTTTTCTCCTGCATTTTTAAAAGTGGTTCAGCCATTGAAAGTTGTAGATTCAGGTTAGAAGTTAGAAAAACTTTCCCACAGTGAGTGAAGCACTGGAACAGACTTATTGAGGCCTCCAGCACTGGAGGTCTTTAAAAGCAGCCCAGACCACCTCTGTCAGGAGTAAAAAAACTGTAGTTGTTTCTACTCTGGGTTAGAAGAACAGAAAAGCTGATCTCCTGAGTCTTTTCTAGCCCTACCAAGTTGTTCTGGGACAATGCCCCAACAAGACATATTCTTCAGTACATTCTTAAATGTTTAATGTACCACAAAATGAATTATATAGGTTTCAAGAGGAAGAGAAAAAATCTGAAGTAATGTATTTTAGAAACATTTTAGATGTAGTATTTTAACACTCCTCCTTCCCTAATGATATAATTCTCCCTGTTTCAGAATAGAAGGAAAATAAGATACAGGATCATGCATGTTTCAATTTTCCTCAAACAAGTCTGAGCTGAAAAACTCTAGAAATCTCTGTGTAGCTATCTGAGAAGAGAAGAAATGGCATGAGAAGGATTAACTGATCTATCTTAGAACATTTTTACAATATCCATTGCTGTAGTTTAGCTATAGCCTGAAAACTATGCATGACAACCAGTGAGAAAAAATTTAGAAACCAAAAGAGAAAAGGCGTAATGGAAAACCTGTCAGTAGCAATACTCAAAAAATTGCAGGAAGCACCACTGTTATGAACTTCCTGTCTCCATGCTTTAAGCTTCTTGAATTCAATTTCAATTCAAAATAATTTGACAGCTGATTGCCATTGGTATGCAGGGTTACATTCCTTCCCACAAAGAAGATTAGGAAAAGCCTTTGAACAGAAAGAGTAAACAACATAAGAATTCCTTCCAGCTGATGTTTAATCATACATTGAAAAAAAGAATTCAAAAGAGCCTTCCACTTAATTAAAAACATAGATAAAATACTGTGAATAGCCAGGTACAGATTTGGGTATGCTGGTGCAGTCTTGATCCTATTGAAAACAGTAATAAAGTTCTCACTTCCTTCATTAGAGCCAGGATATAATTTCTTACTAATAGATCTGTATTACATAAGGAATTGGATAAAAGAGGTAGAATATCTGAGATTTCTGTCTAAAAGAAAACTTAAAAAAAAAAAAAAGAGAGGAAGAAAGAAAAAAAAATATTTGGAAATTAATCAAAACTGAAGAAATAAATCCAAACATTGTAATTTAGATTTTGTGGACTTTTCAATATAAACTAAATCCCAAATGTTGTAATACATGTGGAAGTGAAACTAACCAAAACGAAACAGGAAAAATCCATGAAATAAATGAAGTGTATATGCTAAAAACTTCTTCAGTGTATCAAATATTACATATAGTAAAACTCTATGGACCTCATGCAGGAACCCTGCTAAGCGTTCAATTTGAACATCTGCTTATGAAGAGCATGGAATGTATCTCTGCATGTTACGGACCTTTGAAAAAGGGGTGCACAAGAGCATCCCAGTGCCTTGTTTTCTCTCATGATTCCAGTTTAATGCTTGCCTCATCATTACCACAGTGCTGCTCAGCTATGCCAGGCCATTGACTTGGTGTCTGTACCCATTCATTCTCTAGCAATTACTCTGCAAATGAGAGTGACATCTAAAATATGATGTCCCTCTTTTCTTACCATTGTTTGCAGCAGTGATGAGTGGAGACTATACCTAAAAAAAGAGCTTTTCATTCTTGTCTGTCTTGGTCATGCAACACTGGAACATGTCCAAACAAGTCTGTGGGACCCAATGAGATGCATCCCAGGGTCCTGAGGGAATGGGCAGAGGTAGTTGCTAATTTGCTCTCCATCATATTAAAAAAGTGACAGCAGTTAGGTGAAGTCCCCAGTGACTGAAATAAGGCAAACGTCACACCCATTTTTTTTTAAAAGGTAAGAAGGAGAACCCTGAGAACTACCGGCCTTTCAGCCTCACCTTTTTGCCAGGTAAGGTCATGGAACAGATCCTCCTAGAAGCTCTGCTAAGGCACATGGAGGACAGGGAAGTGATTAGAGACAGCCAGCATGTCTTCATAAAGGGCAAATCATGCCTGACTGATGTGGCGGCCTTCTACAATGGACTGTGTTGATGGATAAGGGAAAAGTAACTGATGTCATCTACCTTGCCTTCTGTAAGGCTTTTGGCATGGTCACACACACCATCTGTGTCAATAAATTGGAAAGGGATGGGTCGGATGAATAAACTATTCAATGGGTAAGGAATTGGCTGGGTGGCCACATCCAAAGAGTTGCAGTCAATGGCTCAATGCCCAAGTGGAAACCAGTAACAAATGTTGTACCTTAGCCATCCACATTGGGCCAATACTATTCAATATTTTTATTAATGACGTAGAGAGGGGAATTGAGTGCATCAAGCTGAGTGGTGCAGTTGTCATGCTTGAGGAAAAGGATGCCATCCAGAAGGACCTTGACAGGCTTGAGGAGTAGGCCTGTGTGAACCTCGTGAGGTTCAACAAGGCCAAGTGCAAGGTTCTGCACCTGGGTTGGGACAATCCCCAGTATCAGTACAGACTGGGAAATGAATACATTGAGAGCAGCCCTGCAGAGGAGGAGTTGGATGAAGATTTGGATACAATCTGGCAATGTGTGCTTGTAGCCCAGAAAGCCAACTATATCCTGGGCTGCATAAAAAGAAGTGTGGCCAGCAGGTTGAAGGAGGAGATTCTGCTGCTCTACTCCACTCTCATGAGACCCCACCTGGAATACTGCATCCAGCTCTGGGGTCCCCAGCACAGGAAAGACATGGACTTGTTAGAGTGAGTCCAGAGGAGGGCCGCAAAAATGATCAGAGGGCTGGAACACCTCTCCTATGAAGAAAGGATGAGAGTGTTGGGGTTATTCAGCCTGGAGAAGAGAAGGCTCTGGGGAGATCTCATTGTGGCCTTTTAATAGTTAAAGGAGGCTTATAAGATGCAAGAAGACTTTTTACCAGAGCCTGTAGTGATAGAAGGAATAACAGTTTTAAACTAAAAGAGGGTAGATTCAGATTAGATATAAGGAAGAAATTGTTTACTAGAAGAGTGTTGAGACACTAGAACAAGTTGCCTAGAGAAGTCATGGATTCCCCATCCCTGGAAGTGTTCAATGTCAGGTTGGACAGGGCTTTAGCAACTTGGTCTAGTTGAAGATGTCCCTGCCCATGGCAGGAAGGTTGGAAGAGATGATCTTTAAAGGTTCCTTTCATCCCAAGCCATTCCATGTTTCTATGATTTATCATTTCATCCTAGTGCTGGCCCTTTTCTTTTCTTTACTTTTCTGATCTGTTAAATTCAGGCACTGTGCATTTTGTTCAGACAACAGCATAAGCAAAATTAATGGAAATAAAAAGAAGAGTTTAGGTTTTTCAAAGCTGTATGAGCTACAATTGGTGGTTTATAGCTGCATTATTTTCAACTAGTAAACTTCAAAGTACAGGAACTTTTCAAAATACTGTCATTTTGATCCTCATGTAAAAAAAGTGGAGGGTATTTCAGTACTGTAAACAGAAAGATAATTGTTTCAATATTCAATATGTGTATTACCAAATATAAGAAACTGAAATGGCTTGAGAACAATTTGCTGTGTATTTTCTATTTCCAAGGATACATTAATTTTTGTGATCTTGGTTTTATCTCTGTTTCTTACAGAAACTTTCTTACTATTTTCAAAGTTATTCTGAAGTTAGAATATTATAATGACATAAAAAAAATCTAAATGTTTAATGTATATAAAATAAAAAAATTCCATGAAAGAAAGGATTTGTCAGTATGTGAAAAACAATATTAGTAATACATGTGACACAAATACACAAAAATAGCAAAGGATTCTAGTGATCAAGTAAAGGCTGATTATTGTATGTCTGTCTTTGTGCTGAATCTGGGTTTTTAAAAAGAATATTATTCTTTTCTCCAGAAATATTCAGAAAAGAGAAGAAATCAAAGCCCCTTGGAAAAAAGCAAATATCTAAAAGAGTGATGGAACCATTGATCTTAAAGGTCATTGACATTGTTTATGTTGTGTCATATTTGCTAGGCTTCACATCTTTTATTAGCTGTAACTCAGGTAAAAACACAATTATCAATGTAATGTATGCACTAAACAGTTTATTCTAACCTTGTTCCCTCAACGTAAGGGAGAAGGAATCAATTTGCTTATTTCATTTCTGGGAAGACTGTGTACACAGTCATGAGGGGAAAGAAGAATAATGAATTGTAACTGACTACTTACAAATCATTGAAAGTTGTCAGTAACAGTTGTTTTTAAAGAGATAAGTGAAATATCAAGGCACAATTTCAAATCTGAAGACTTATATTAGTCATGCATTAGACACATTTCCTAGTTACCTTTCTCCTTAACTAACTTATTCAACCTCAGGTGCTACTTGGAGGCTTATCAACAGAGGCCCCTTCTGCAACAGGACCAAAGTTTTAAACATAAACAAGACCATTCCAAAGTATTTGAGTCAACCATCATACATAGTTTGTCTGAATTCACAACATGTATATGTTTTAATGAATGGTCAGAGGTAACAAAAAGTGAGTTGTTTTCCATCATCTTAGTCTTCAGCAACATTTGTATACAATTTAGCACACGAGTGCTGAAAATACAGATTGCTCTTTTCAGTCTAGCTTCAGTGGTGTTTTAGTGTCTCCTAAACCTGTTACTGGAGATACGTGTGTCAATTGTTATTGGAACAGGCAGCTCGAAATGCCACGAAAAGAATTTGAAGCCTGAATATGTCAGTGTCAGGCAAAAGACATTCTTCACATACATTGTACATGAGCAGTGAAAACATTGATCTTTCTGAAACATTGTATTTAAGCATGCCTAAAGTTCTTGAGTGAGCAATGTAGTACTGTATCTTTTGCAATATCATCTTGCAGTCTGATTAAGAGCTAGCAAAGGGTAAAATCCAACACAGAGGTACCCATTTCTGCCCCAGAATTTATAATAACTTGAGCACTGAGGCCAAACAGCATTACTTTCAATGTAAAGTAAGTTTAGATGTCACTTGAATTCCAATTGTTCTTTATTATACCTAGATATATTTTAAATATGGTTTTGAGTTCTCAATTAACATTTAGCATCTAAGTGCCTAAGTAACTAAAAAAAAAAAAAAAACAAACAAAAAAAACACCCAAAAAACCCCAAACAAACAAACAAACAAAAAAAACCCAAAAGTGAAAAACCCACACTACCCAGACATTTTTAGTCCAAGAAAAAAAATCATTGTACCAAACCAAACAGTTTATGTTTGCTAGCAGTAGCTTACTATGTGGCTATATAACTTTTTAACAGAGGAAATACTATTATCTGGCCTTAAAACATTGTGTGGACTAAATGGAAGTTTAAGAGCATTTACGGCAGCTTTATCTGCTAAGCAGAAGCAAAGTTTGGGCATAGATGCTGATATTCCTGCACTTGCAGTTCTGTCTTCTGAACCTTACTTTGTAAATCACCCTCCAGCAGTGTGGAGGACACCATGTTAATTCAGATGCTGCTCATGACTAATTGGGCTAGCAGTAAATAAAGCTGTCTAAGCACTGAGAACTAACAGACATAGCATTTTTCAAGCACTTATCTCAGAATTTTCAGTGGTTTTTTTGCATAGCCTTCAGTTGCCATTTATGCCAATGGAGGATTTTTGTTCTGAAATAGTTCTGGGTATGAAAAAGATTGTTTTGACACATACTTGCAAATTATTTTGTGATTTTGAAATGTAATCACAAGCAGCATTTTTATTTTTCTATGTATATCAAAGGTAGCTTCAAAGATAGTTTGTATAATAAAATGTGATCATGAGCTTAAAAAAGAGAGAGATGGCAATTAACCATTTAAACAATATGTATAAGGCTGTGGTGGATGGAGTTTTAACTGCCTGAAGCGTCTCAAACTGTGATAACTTTCTAAAAATTATTCTGCAGCCCAATTACACAAGATTGCCATGATACACAAACCGTAAGAGGCAATTATGTATGACCTATATTAAGCACGAGTTCAAACAAATCACTTATAAGAATCTCTTCTGACTTTAAAACCTTTGAATTATATAATACTGTATATCATACATTTATGTATGTAAATGCGATACAGGTGAAGCTCATTCTGCAGGACAGAATGAATGCATTGGTTCACCCAATTTCAGTGTTTCAAAAAATTATTCTCAAAGCAATTCCATTATGTTCCTTAACCTGTTTTATTAGTACTGCACAAAGTTATACTACTATTCTGATCTGTACTATTTTTTTAACAGGAGTTCCTTTTAGTACAAAAAAACATGAACAAAAAATGAAAAATGATTGCAGATTTCTCCAGCAAGGAACAAGACTTTGCAAAGTCATTTTCATCAGCATATATTATACCCATATTAACCTGAATCTTCTAAAATACATGCAAGCATATTCTGAAAAGTCTTCAAATCTTGAACACGTTAAGCATACCTGGAAAAAAGACAAGGCTTGAATGATAAGTTCTGTTGACGCGGAAGTCACGGACACTGCACACAATCAATATGATTAAGCAAATGCCAATTTATTGCCCAAATAGCT
>JAOBAS010000072.1:12400126-12434977 GCA_025311575.1 Elanoides forficatus | reverse complement strand
TTCACAGCATTCTTGAAGCCTGCTGCTTGCAGTTCGTCCTTGAAGCCAGCTGCTTGCAGAGGCCTCTGGCTCACAGACTGAACAGTCCCATTGTGTCTGGGTTGTTCACTATGTGTCCATTGCTTTCTAAATATCACACAAAGTTCAAGTGAGTGGTAGAGATGGGTAGTACCTGAGGTACCCATCTTCTCTCTAGCACTGGACTTTGAAATGAAAAGTTGCTGCTTTTTTTTACCATAGAGATGAAACAGCACAGATGAAACATGAACCAACCACTGTCAGAAAACAAAGCTGGTATTAGCTCAAACTCTGAGTGTTAGTGGACATAGAGAATAATTTCTATTTTCATCCTTCATCTGAATCTTCAAATTCCAAGAGGAACAAAGATAATTCTGAAATTTGCTGGAAGGAAATAACAGTGGCAAGACTGTTATCTTAGTGTAGTTTTCCATCCGACCAGAAGCTAGATACGTCAGATTCCTTCCTTCTCTCTTTTTTCTGTCAGTCCAACAAACTTGTGAATATTTCTGATTATTTACAAATAATCATCTATCATTATTAATTATAAACAGTTTATGAGTACTACATAACTACATATGAGACGTTAACCAAAGACAAAATCTATAGTTGCTTTAATTAAAAATAAAAATAAAATTTCACTGTACTAACTAGCTGAGTACTATAGAAATGCTGAGGATGGCAGTGATGTAGTTAATGAAAAAAAACGTTTATATTGGGATTTTTTTTGCATTTCTTAAAACAGCAAATTCAATATAACAAGAAGGGAGGGAAAAAATTCTCTTCTACTTCATATACTGTATTAAGAATTGTTAAGTAACAATAAATATATAGGTTGAATATGTATATATCAATATGAATTGTATGATTGACCTTTAGTTTACAGTGCCAAAGTCCACAATCTTTGTTTCTGTATAAAAGACACAAATCAGAAAACACCAATTTCAAGTCTCAAAATATGAAGATAGGGCAATGAAATGTTTGCATGTACAAAAAAGCTTCTTCCATCCCCCATTCTGCCAGGAGAATCATACCAAAATATTTCACTCTTTGTGTGTACAAATTGAATCAAAGTGTTTTAGTTTTCTGAATAAATCTGAAATCTTCAATTATGTATTGTTTTGAATGAAAACTATCTGCTGAACTGCTAATGAGCCTAATGAGTTTTGTGGTGCAACAACTTCAGAGTCATGCTCTCCTTTGCAATTAGGGCTCTCTAGAAAGACACGTCTATGGGGAAAATGAGCCTGCGGCATAGCATAAGATTCTCATGACTATTTTGTCTCCTGGCAGATGTGTTTCAGGTATGAGGGGAAGTAAATGTGGCCTAAGAGAAATTACAGATTCTATATACAAACTACAGTTCCAGTAATGCACAGAGGCATAACAGAGGTAAACACCTCACTGAGCCAAAAAGAAAAAAAATTGTTTAGACACTGCCAAGTGAAACATTTAAAAAAATTTTGTTGTGTGAAAATTAATTATTTCAACTTGCATTGATAAGGGATAAAAACAAATGTAGAAAAATCAGATTTTTCACCAAAGAGACACTCCAATTTCTAGTAGCTATGGGCAGAGCACTGCAATGCTCTTTTTCACTCTCCATGCAAGATACCACTGAAGACTTCCCTATCTGTATACTCTGTTGCACCTTTAGCATGCAGAGTTTACACAGCCAGCAGGCTACGTATTTCACTAGACTGAGTTTAAAATTATTAATTTAGGAAGGTGGCCTGGTAACATGGCTAAAATTTACATTCTGTAACTGGTTATCCTTTTCAGTATGAACTGCTCAGTGAATAGCAGATGAAGTAAGAAAATTTTTTAATGCAGTGTATCTGTTTCAGTAGTCACTGTACAAAAAATGGCTTTCAGTGTAATATACTTTTTTTTATATTAAGTTTCTGGAGACCATGGGATGAATTACATTCTCTGAGGCCTTCATAAATATCAGAAGCAGAAAAAAATAAAAAAAGAATTTTTAATAACAGAATCTGTCATGGTTTAGTACTATAAGTTATCTAGGAGAATATATTAATAAAATGTGCTACTAAAATACATTAAAATTCTGGGAATTTTCAATAAAAATATATTTTGAAAGAAAAATAATAAACGTGGCAGAGTAATTTATGATTTGCAATTTACTTACAATAAACTTTTTAAAAAGTAAAATGGGAGTTCTGCCTGAAACTTTCATGATCTTCTATGATGTATTTAAACAGACAACACCCACCCACTTACCCTCTTAGTGTCTGCCACATCTTTTGGGTTCATGAGACTCAGGAATTGACTTAAAATGAAGAGACTGATAAAAAAGAAGTCTGCTTTTTTTGCAGTGTCTTTACAATGCTTTTTTATGTATTTAACGTAATTTATTTATGCCTTGCATTTTTTCTGATATCGTATCATAATGGGAGGTTTTTGCATTCAAAAGTAAATACAATTCTGTTTGAACCAATTCTTTGAGCAATTGATGGGCAGCTGAAAGGAGAAAACTCTTGACAACTGCTGGGTGAATCACCTGTAAATGGTGCTAGTTCAAGGGTTCTGTTATGCCACGTGCCCCTTTGTTCTCTTCCAGAGTTGAGAGCAGATAGCAAGCTGCAACTGTTAGCTCAAATAATATTCATAGCCTGCTACTTTGCTCCTATGTATTAAAGACATAAAATAAAAATTATCTTGGAGAAAATGAAACTCGATAAGAAAAAAAAAAAGCCCAGGAAAATGGTACACATATTTATAACCAGACGAGTTGTATAGTATAATGCATTACAGTTTCACAAACAATCAATACAAATTATTGGATATAACATTACTTTTTGATTACCACTGTGAAAACACAAGCTGCTCAAGTCATTCCTCATACCACTATTGATTTTACTCTACTTTTTCTATTGCATTTTTAAAGCATTTCATGTCAATTCTTAAGTCTCCATTCTACTGGTAAATGCTAAGCAAATGCATGAAGGAGAAACCTGGAAGTTTTAAGGGTGGAGAGCTCTAAATATTATTTTTCATCCTTTAATCTCCATGCTCTTTCTGCCACAGCTTGTTGAAGACTGAAAAGTATTTTCATAGACAGACTACGTATGGGAACTACCAGAATTTTCCTAACCTTTTAACCCCTTCATTTATTTCATGCTATTAGCCCTTACCACTCTGTAGCAGCTTTCTATCATGTGCCACTTTGCTTCCTGCTGTTTCCCGTGGCAATGGTGAGGTTATCTGTCAAATGACAGAGCAACATACTATAGTCATCTCTCAAAGCTGTTAAGTGGGTTCTTTTATTTTTCGTTTGTCAAGTTGTCACATACTCAGCAACAAGCACAGTATTTCTGTCTCCTTTTCTGGAGTGCTGAAATAGGAAACTTAAGGACCAAGACAAAGGCAAATCTAGAAATATTCTCTGCTGTTGTATTCACTTGTTTTTCTCAATGAACTGAGCTTGTAAGATATAAAGAGTTATTTTCACTTTAGGGTTGGAAGTGGAGTTAGCTATTTTGAATACAATGAGGTACAAATTTCTCCCAATCCTATGTTGTGAGACCAGTGTGTGTGTCTTGTTATTTTCTCCATTACCTTGAACATGCCAGTATTTCTAGTCTGCTGCAGTTTTGACATTCTCTTGATGAACATCTCTATTTACAATGTATGTCTGACTCCATATTGCTGAAAATATATGTACAGATATCTGTACAAGGAAAGTGTCAGCACAATATTGGAAACCTCTTGGAATGAAACAGAATAACTGTTTAGCAAACATCAGCACAATGCCCAGGCTAACAGAGAAGAACTACTGTACACAGTTCAAAATTCAAGGCAATAATCTTGGTAGGCAGAGTGTAGTTATCTATAAAGTACCTAGGCCATGACTCAAAGGTAGTGGTTCTATTCTTGCAAGACAATGAATTACATGATGATAATGAGAAAAAAAATTTAATTTCAGGAGTAATGAGAAAGAGAAGGATGCATAAGAAAGCCATCTGAAACATACGGACTAATCAAGATTTTGATGGAAAACTTCATAAAAAATGGCATTGCATGCAACAATACTCTGCTGAGGATTTGAATTACTATTTTTTTTTATACCCAGAGGTTAAATGCACAAAGAACACTGAAACTCAAGTTACCCTACATTGGACACAAGTGTAAAGGTGACATTGCTAAGACAGCATCAAGTAATATCCAACCATAAAACAAGGTGAGAAAAAGCCTCATTGCTTTTTTGCAAGGTATAGCATTGATCTTAATTTGTTGGGTGTTTGAAAAAGAATATAATCATTAAAAAGTTTTGGTCTTGACATTCAAATAGGAGCTTCCAGAGCAGAATAGGAAACAAGAATACTAATCTGACCATTAGTTTGCCAGATTCTGACTAACAGAAATTTCGCATTTACACAATTTTACTTGTTCAGCTTTCTACTAGGTAGAGGAATTTATAAAAACCACAGCATTAAATTAGAAATATGAGAAAGTATTTGTACTCTATAATGAACACCGAAAGTTGTTGCAAGTTTACAGTAAGTGAACTACAGACAGATTTCTTATATTTAAAGAATAAATGTGAGGAACATAAGAATAATTCACTTAAAAGGACAGAGTTTTATTACAGGGTAAATAAAGTAATAGCACAATTTTACTTTAGTGCTCATAGCAGAATTACTTTAAAGGAATGTCAGATTGACTTTTCTTAACCATAGCCATACATTTTATTAAAAGTAGTCAACTTTTTTATTTGAATCACATTCTTTGAATAACAGTGGCACAGTTTACCACACTTGGATTACATTAGTGCAGTCCATACCACTTCAACATTCTGTAGTACTCAGTAATTGTTGACTATTTGGCTCATGTCCAAACCATGTAAAAGATAAAGGTAATGAACCCCTTGGTTATATCTTCCAGAGAATTTCTCTGCTGGCTAAGGCTATGACATTGGCAAGTCTTGGCGGTTTTGTTATAGTTCTAGCTAACATGATCAAGGAAGTAACTATAGATAGGCTTAAGCCTTAGACCTGAATCCTTCTTCTTCATAAAAAGGGCACATTATAACTGCCAAGAGATTACCATATTACCTTTGCTCTTTACATAAAGTTATATATTTTGCAAAGGGTTACTCAGGAATTAGCTCATGAAATTACCTATCTTCAACTGTACAGTGACTAGCTGTTCTAACAAACATGTAGGACGTCCATCCCCTCACTCCTGACACCATTAAATAAAGAAAAAAGCCATCCCCCACATTCTTTTTCATGTTTAAGAAAACATCTAAAAGCACTGAATCTAATTATTGCCTTCATTAGGGGGGTTGTTTGTTTGTTTGTTTATCTCATTGTCATAAGACAAAGGCAAAGACTGCTTTTCCTCACCGTTTATCAGGGTGGGTGTAGATCTTTGTAAAACATGTTGTTACTTAGAGATTACCCCAAATAATACAGTGAAGACACTTCAGTACATTCAGCTATATCTATGGCATCTTCTATCACGGGTTTTGGAAAATTCCATTTGTTAGAAAATTCAGAATTTATTCTACTGTACAAAAATTTATATGACCTTGTCCTCTTGATTCCTCATAAAATCTGATGCTCAGTGGGATTTTTGATAAAATATCCTTCCTATTTGTGACACTACATACTTAATACCTGTTTGCTTCTTGTTTCTGAGCAATGATTTACTCAGTAATGTTTTTGAAGAGAAGGAAATTATTGAACTCATGTACTGATGGGTGTTTTACATGTTGTAATTACATACAGGTATTTAACATGCATATGAATTTCACCAAATTGAAGTCAGAAGACAAAATCAGAGATGCATGGAGGTAATAAAAATCACTTTTTATAAGCTTTGTTTAATCTTTTATAATACCTTCTTTACCTGAAGATCTTAAATTTCTGATCTGTAAGAACAGACAGCATGTTTTCAGCTTGTCTGGAAATGCAGTAGTACTCTATTTTTTAATCTAAGATTGTATTTGTAATGCTCATTATTTTCTTGATCACTTCTGCATTAAACTTTGGTTGAAGGTGCGATCTTTTTTGGTGCTCATTTGTGTTGGACTTTTCAGTCTTTTGATCTCTGTCCTGAACTAATAATCAGCTAACAATCTTCAGGGTAAGTTGAAGCAAATGTTTATAGATGCTGTGAGAAAAATACACATATTACTAAGCCAAAAAGAATCTTCACCATTTTCATTTCAGTTTAGCTTTTCTAATGACTAGCTAATTAATTATGGATTATGCAACAAATTATATTTTTCAGAAAAAAAATAATTTTTCACATGGATTTTTTTAAAGTGTCTATCTTTCTCCTGTAGCACTCAACTTCACTTTTGCTATGAACAGTTTTCCATCCTGTTTGAAAGAAGTTAGTGTTGGATGTAACAGTGATGAGAAACAGTTTCTAAAAAAATTAAAACATTCTCAGGCAGTAGAACTGTATCACCAGAACAGATAACATAACTAGATATTTTATTAAAATAAGTAGTTGATTTCACATAAAAGATTTTTTTTTTCCTAGCCATGTCATATCTGATGCTTGAGGGCCATAGACAAATGGAGACATGACAGAAGAGAACAAGGAAGATGACTGGATACCATGATAACAAGATTTAGGGCAAAAGACAGAAAAAGTCACCATTGTCTAATCTCATACCAGAGAAGACCAAGTGAAGATGTGATTACAGTCATCAGCTCAGAAGGTGAGCTACGTCAAAAACAGGAAGAATCAACTGTTCCCTATGACTGCAGGGTGTGTGCAACAAAAGACAATAGGCTTAAATTGCACCAGGTGAGGGTAGAGTAGGTTTAGAAATAAAAAATTATCATGTTAGGGGGAGTTAAGTACAGGAGATTTCACAACCTGCCAGGCAAAGCTGTGGAGTCTCATCCCTGGAAATGTTACATGCAGGCTAGACAGCTCTCCAAAACATTGCCATTGTTCTTTCCTGGTGGCAGGAGAATGAACTATATGATACCCTCTCTTTTGGTCAGGAGACCACACGAGAGCTTGTATGTTGTGAAGTTAGGGAGACCAAACCACCATTGCTTTGGGGAATTTTGTCATTTACTATTTTATCTTCCCTATAGTAAGAAGAGACACTGAATTGTATTAACATAGTGCTGAACTTAAAATATTCATTAGCACTGCATCTCTAAGAAACTGGTGCTGGGATTTAACATAAGGTAACCTCATGACTTGTGCATGTTTATTGTTATTACTGGATAGTTTTGTCATTTTTCTTCATATTCAGTGGTATTCTGTAACATTTTTTTTTAATTTTCTCTGGCAAGCTAGAGACAAACATGCATTCCTGGTTTAACAGCTGTACTACCTGGCAGTTGTTTGTAGTGGCATTATAGTTCATTATTATCTTCATTCATAGTTTATACATCATCTGCCATTTTAAATAACGAGTGGGATCTCATTATCAAAAATCTTGCTCATTTTCTTTACAATCCTTATTTATGCTTAGTTAATTTTTCAAGCAAACATGATGCAAAAATTTAAGGTGTTTGTAATTATAGTATCTGTAATAGGTGAAACGGTAGCAGTGAATAGAAGAATAGTTTTCAGAACACAAAACATTTGTCAGAATGAATCTAGCACTGGAAGATTATTTATTTAAAATATTCAATAAATGCCTAAAAAACACCTAGGATGCAGGGAACATTCATAGCCTTCTCTCCTTCCCTCTTTTAATAAATCCTGAGGGCATTTGTCACCTTTTGGTCAGTTAACACTTCTACCTGTTCCAATGTCTGATCAAATGTTGAGACAAGGAAATCTGTATTTTTCTCTGACACTAGCTTTAGAGTGACAGATCATGGCCCAGAAGTGAAAGTGAAGTGTAATTTTTTTCTTTCACATTAACACAGTCACCAGTTATAATCAAAGCAAAGTGCTTGCCACACCCAGTGCAACATGAGCCGTCTGTATCACTGATTACACCACTGTGCTGCTGGTCAATGTCAAGCTGAAAGTGCCAATAGGAAACAGCTGACCACATGAAACAAATGCATGAAGTCATGATTCTAGAATAACTGCATGATTATAAATAGCACAGATCTGTAGTTTTCATATGTATGAATCTGTGTGGTACTATTGTATGTCCATGATAATGCTTGCTTCTCCTTTTCTGCTTTGCACATATTGCTTCTCTCTTGCATTCCAATTTTCCAACCTTGAATGCTGGGGTACCTCCACATATTTAATGAAAGCTGCTAATAAATTTCCAAATCTCCTTGAGTAAGCTGTCCTACTGCAGACTCAGCTTTCTCTCCCTTGACTTTGCTAGAGACAAAATAAGATTTGTGCTCTGACAGAGTAAGCATTTGCTTTATCAGAAAGCATATTAGCGTGGGCATGTCTCAGCATAATATGCACCAAAATATGAGATTGTAACTAATTTATTCTGCTACTAAGTGAATGATAAAATGATTTAGGTCCATAGATATGGAGCATCAGGCTCTTTAGGAATTACGTGTCATTGTCTCATCCTAAGTCTGTGAATGTCTGAGAGCTTTTAGTGTATACAATTACATTTAGGGGAAAGACTGGGCTTTGCATAGAGAAGAGAAGATTGTGAGAAACAGGAATTCTGCAACAGCCTTCCGAGAGTTAAGGACTACAAACTCACACAAATTCAGCAGTCTCTGTAGCTGTGCCTGATCTCTTCTCAGTACGGGATACAGAGGCAATGGAAGTGGAAGAGAGGAGACAATACTTATTTGGGAATTTGTTTTAATTAAAGCACACAGAATTGTGTTTCATGGTCAAGTCTTGAATCTTTACAAAGTAAGCAGTTGTATAAACCACAAGAAAATAACATAAGATCTAAGTATTTAGTATCTCTTCCAGTCACTGCTTAATGGTCAAACCAATGATAGGCCATTAAATTAAAGTCCCAATAGAAAGTCTGCATTACGATTCTCTGGCCTTGAATGAGGCTGTGAAGCCTGAAGAATTGTGTTAATCGTATACTGGTTTCAATGCAAATGTTCATTTAGGCTGCTGTGCAAGAAAACTAGTGTGCTGGTGCTGTGTTAGACTACAGCTTTTGCTGCAGCTTACATCCCCAAGACACGTGCAGTCTATGAACACATTGATCCGAACACCTCATACAACCTAAGTGAGTAAGTGGAGCTGCAGTGGATATGATCCAAGATTGCAGATTCTGCACAATGTTTGCCACATGCTGGATTCATCTCTTAGGAACAGGATGGCCATGTTTCCACCTAGGATTTACATTCAGTGCTAGATCTGCTGCATATCCTGAAGCCCATCAGGACACGTTCATCATAACTGCTGGTACTACCACAGGCAAGCTGCTAAACCTCCAGAAATCCCAGACAGCATAGACAGTTCTTTTTGTTTCAGAAACACAGAATTTAGAGCTAGAAAAAAGAACATGTGCTACACCTAGTTAAGGGAAGAGGGAAATGAAAAATTAAAGCCCCACTACAGGGCTAATAAGTGTGCCTCGGGCCTTCTTACTTCCCTCTGCAGCTCCTATTGGAAAGAATAACAACAGCCAGCACTTGGAAATTTTGCCATCTCATACTCCTGAATTCCTTGGTGCAGCTTTTCTCCAATTACTGAAAACTAAGTCCTTATAAGAAAATAAAAACTATTAGAAACACTACTCAATTTTGCATTGCGCTCACCAAACACGTTCATCACAACATATTGTGTAGCTCTCACGATAATAAGGGTTCCTCCCTTTTCTATTTCTCCATTACTAAATGGCTATGTTTGGCTGTTTTAATCTGGGTTATCCCTGAATGATATAGGTGGATTTCTTCAGAATTTGAGGCTTCAGTATTTCTACCTCAGTGAAGCTTTATAGCTCTTTTAGATCTTCACAAATTAAAAAATCAAGGAATTTTTTTGTTTTTTTAAAGAAAAAAGTGAGAGTGGAGAGACCAGTGAGGGAATGAGCCCAAAAACAATCAAGGGAGCAGAGCTCAGGTTTGTGGAAATATTGATTAAACAATGATTAAGCATCCTTTTACTCCAGGTGTGCTCTGACTATTCTTCTTATTATGGAGGCACCATTATTTTGTCTCAAATTCTACCGGACTTCAAAGTGAGAATCGCTGTCCAACAAGTTTAAAGGAGAAAAAGTAAATCATGTATTAAGTAGTTGTTAAGCTGAGTTGCCTTTTCTTTAATTTGGGAGCAGAATACTCCATGTAGGTGTTCTATTCTGACCCAAGTGGATCAAAAGATAAAGAGGCTATGTCAAACTTTTTCAATCACAAGAAAAAGCAACAAGATCCTGCTGCAGTCCTGCCAGCAGGAAAAACAGGCATCAGTGAAACTATTCTCAGGCACTGAAACAAGAGAAAGGAAATAAAAGATGATATTTTTTAACTGAGTGGAAGTATTTTTAACTTTTAACACAACTCACAGTAATCTAAATAAATGACCTCTGCATTCTTCTTTCAGAGGAAGCTTAAATTCTCTTTTCTCGTTATAGGAATCCAAAATGCTTAAGCGGAGTCCATCCAAATGTATGTGTTAATATGCTATATGCAAGCTATCTAACTACACTTTTCTAAAATGAACTACTACTGGAAGACAAGATGAACAGAAATTATGTTTATTTATTAAGCTAAGCAAGGAATTATGTCTAGTATGTAACAAGGAATTTAATTTATTGTAGATAGCAAAATAAATTTTAAAGACAGTTAAAGCTCCTCCAAGATAAATGAAAATTTAATCATTAAAGCAATTACTGCCTTGCTTATGGTGAATGAAATTTGGTGACCAAAATTATGACAGGTTCGTAAAATAAGTGCAGTTTAAGCTAAAAATATTGAACTATATAGATCTGTGGCTTTGTTGAGGTCACCTATACAAGGACTGAAGTTAGGATAATGAATCAAGAGCTGAAACAAATCTTGGTTTGGTATTTTGCAACAGCTAAGCCATCACTTTTTAAGTGGATTTTAGCTTTTGACGTAAGATTGTACATTTACTGGCTGGAATATGGTATAATGTATCAGTTACAAGAGAAGCAGTGTGGGTTACTGAATAGGACACTCACTGAGCTAGGAAGATCTACCATTAACTTTATGGTGGGATTGCATATCAAATATCAGTCATCATCTCTTTGTGTTACTGTTTTGGTTCATACTTTTTTCGGCCTTACCTGTTCAGACTTGAAGCTGAGATTGCATGTATTGGCAGGGACTGGCAGCACACACAGTAAAAGCTTGATCTTGGCAACCATTGAATAGACTATTTAATGCTGATTCTTATATAGATACATGTACATTTATATAATATATAAATAAATACACAGATACACATATCTAATATATCTATTTCGTATATCTTACCTCATACATCTGATACCATATATATTATACATATTTAATACATATCACTGTATGATTTATAAACTTTAGCTTGCTACTCACACAGCAGGAAAAGAAACACACCTTGACTCAATCAATGGAGAATCTGAGTTTTATTCTTAATGATCCATTAAAATACAGTGTCCAGTTAAGTTGCTATATAATTTTATCAGTTTACAAAAATGTTTTCTTGTTATATACTGTAGACAGGGAAAGTATTTTTTGTTATTGGATTGAATCAAACAGCTAGCTAGTGTGAATTTTTGCCACTTTAGGCCCCATTTCTTCTTTAGTGAAAAAATGTCTAATGGACTAAAAAAAGTCTAAAGAACTTGTCAGATCAAACTTAAATTTGCAAACAATCTGTGATATTTTCTTTAATTTTAGTTTCATCATCTGTTCTTCTCATCTTGTCCCTACTGTCCTTTAAAAAAAACCCTCTTAAAATGGACTATTTTTCAAATTTACATACTATTTTATATTTTATTCCTTACCAAATCTCCCTAAAGTTGTAAATCCAGTTAAAAAATTATCCAGCAATTCCATTACTGCTCCAGACCTTATTATTCCCACTATTTCAACAATTTTTTTTCAGTACTATGTAACTTATGATTCACAATTGGTCTTATGATTGTTTTGTAATCGGGAATTAACATCTTTCTGGCTTAAAATGTAATTTTACAACCCATTATAGTAATGAATTTATATATATTCATGGTTAGTTTGTCTCCTGACATTTGCATTTGCATCTTTTTTGCCATCTGTCTTATAATTCTTCATGGTGTTATTCTAGTGCCATTAGTGTTTTAGCCTCTGCTGAAATTCATTATTCCATTTTTTGAAGGCTTCTGCATCATTCTTCATTTTCACAATAAATACCATTGTCTATATAACCTCTTCCACTTTTGACTTGTTGATGAATATACTCATTACTTCAGGCCTTACTTGAAAAAAACAGCTAACACTGAGTTCCTCTGAAAACTACATGAACACCCAATTATCCTTCCAGAGAAACTGCTTTGGATGAACCTTTCCAAGCCAGCATGATTTCTATGGTATTTTGTAAACTTGACAAAGTTAATACTCTTCAATAGCATTTGGGTTTTAACAGAATTTATTAGGAACTTGTACAACCATGAGATACAAAAAGACCTGCCCATATTGAAGTTTTTTTGACCTTTCATTTTTAATTGAAATTTGTGTTTTATTTGCAGGCAAAAATTCTTCCATCCATGCAGAAAGAAGGTCAAAATTATCTTTTTTTCTACCCTTAAAAAGGATGCAAAAATTCTGCTTCACTATGCAGTGTTTTCCTGGCGAACTCGTCTTCCTTTTTGTCAACATGCTTTGCCCTGATGCTAGATTTTAATATCCACTTAGTTGGAGAAATTATGATCAACAATAGGTTGATTG
This sequence comes from Elanoides forficatus, assembly GCA_025311575.1. Lineage (NCBI taxonomy): Eukaryota > Metazoa > Chordata > Aves > Accipitriformes > Accipitridae > Elanoides > Elanoides forficatus. Next base: position 12,422,186 of record JAOBAS010000072.1, on the reverse strand, counting down.
TATGCTACAACCAAGTAGCATAAATAAAACCAATCCTAACATTCATCACTTGCAGCATGGAGCGCCAAGGGAGAAAACAGAGTCCTCTACGTAAGAGCTCATCCAACACAGCAGCCTGTCTGTGGCTGAGAGATCTGTTGAGTCCTTTATGCCATGACCCTGAAGATCATTAGCTACTGTCTGCGACCATTTTGTAACACTAATGCCCCCTGCTGATTCCCCACATTCAAATCCACATGTCCATGGGCCTTTGCACTGCTTTCAACCCTCATTTCTGGACACACCCTGTATAACTCCTCCAAACGTCCACTCTCCTTACTGTCTGACACTATGCGAGTGCTGCCCTCTGCAGCATTTAGGGTAGGAGGGGTGTACTTGTGCACATCTTCCTTTTTCATGATGTTACTTTTCTTGGAAATACACTTTAGGTCTCGAATTCTTCTTGGCAATTGCCTGTTCCACAAAAGGAAAAGAAGCTTTAAGAAAGATAGCAATGCAGATACCACTAGCCCTCCTGACCCCAGGAGGCAGAGGCCCAGAGTGACAAATTAGTGTATTATAAACCATTTAAAGTAAAAGTTGAAAGTGCACCACAAATTGTTGTCATGATTGAAATGCATTTCTTCAACTGATAAGGAAGAAAAAATGCATACAAAGTTTTCCTCAGAAAGTCTATTCAACTCATCTGACATTGTGCATTTCTTTCATACAGGATGAAACTGACTTGCTTCTCACTCACATACAAACAACTTTTATAGAACTATCCTCACCTCCACCAGTCATTTGTACAGTTAACTTTTTCTTCCCCAGTTACATCTAGTAAAAGGTTTCCCTGAAAAAAATTTTTTGGGGGGCTTTACTATTTGCTGAGGACTACTCATGACAGTTAGGATGTTGTATCTTTGGGTAGATATGATATGTTATTATTTAATGACTTCTTTTGTGTTTCCATTATTGTATTAATTACAATCTAAGCACATAACATTTTACTTACTGATTTTTCTAATTATCTAACATTAATTTGTTTTAGCTAGCAACATGATTCCTGCTATTGCTGGTTGCAAACAATCTTTTTGAGCAACTGTTCTACAATATGTATTAAAATACAGACTTCCTCTGAGGCAAAGGCTGGTGTTATGTTGAGCTAGCGAGGTATAGAAAGAAATATGTTCGATATAGACCTTTCCAAAGGAAAGGCATTTTCCTCATGTCTGTTTCTTGGAAGGTCCTGAGCAGCTCAAGCTGCTCTTCATATAAGATGATCAATACCATGTAATAGTGTCTTCTGCTTTGTCCCATAACTTCCCAATCAGACATTAGAAATCCAAAAGCAAATGGATGTTTCTCTGAAGTAGTGAGTCTCCTAATGAAGTAAAACAAACAAACAAACAAACAAACAAAAACCACCACCAACAACAACAACCAAAAAAATAAGACAGGAAATAGACTGATTTAAGAACATTGGAAAAAATTCCATGCAGCACATGAGGGATGACCTGATCAGAAGCTTAAAACCTAGATCCTCAAGAAGGAATTCCACACTCCAGTATTTATCTGTGCCTTCCTACTCAGAGACACAGAAGAACCTCCACACTTGAAAGCGCTGGCAAAAATTGTATGAGGAATTGCACAGATGGAGTGTGGGAAGCCCATAGAGGATTAACATACTCTTGTTCGTTATGCAGCTCCAAAACTAGCAGCTTGACCAAATCTCCACTCTTCCCTCACCCTCATTACTTTGCAGTTTTTACCTCACCCTGTTTTTTCAATGGAATAATTTTTCATCCCTTATCTCCAACACTCCAGATTTTTGAGGTGATGGAAGGTGCAGGCATACTGAGTGAAATCCTGTCCAGGTTTTCAATTTATTTTCTGTGAAAGTTTTGACTAAAAATTTACTTTCTTGCACTGGTGTTAGTTAGGCTACATCCATGCCACATTTACAGCTGGAGTTTGAAATTTGCAGCATCGTGTGTTCTGATGATCTGAAATTAATAACTGATTTTTGTTTTGTTTTGTTTTCATTTAGAATAACACAGATTTATATTTGTACACGAATCTCTCCTTAGTGAATTTGTCTTTGTATATAGTAAATATTTTTGCATCAAAATACCCATTCAGCTCTCTCATACTATTTTGGGAAAGGTCAAAGTTGCAGAGCATGGAGAGGTAGAGGGAACAAATCTTCATCAGATATCAATCTGCAGCAAATGAGAGCTCATGTACACTTCAGGGTGGTGCATAGCTGGCTGGAAACAGGCAGGAAAAGGAACAGAAGACACTATTGAATTGGCCAGAAGCTATCTACATTGTCATAAAAACGTTCATCTGTATCTCAGATTCTGTGCCCTGTAGACTGATTATCATCTGAAATTAAAATCTTACATCAGTGAAGTTTTCCATATTCAAAGGTATAAACACACATACACAAGTTACTACATATATACACTAGTTATTTCTGTTTTCACAGAGATTTTTATTATCTCTCAAGTTTAGCTGCTTTAACATTAACAACCTAAATAGATGAACTACCTATCACTTATGTGAATAAGTATATGAACAATCATAAAAAATATCCTTCCATTCCACGTTTTTAATATTGTTAACTCTTTATTACTAACAATATCAGCGTCATGTCTTCGACAAATGCAAAAAAGCTCCTAAGACTGGGAGAAAAATGTATAAAATAATTCTTAGAATTCAGTTCTGGAAATTGTTAGTCATAGTTGTTCCTTTTGTCAGGAACACTGAACAGAAATCTTCCACAGACAATGGTGTGATACATGTAATAAGTAAATATATGTCTGGAGGAATATATGAAGAAGGTGCTAGTGTGAACAGGAAGATAGAAGTGTGGCATGATAGACCTGAATAAATTAACCTGGTAATTACACCATTGAGACTGAGTCATGAGACTCAGAGTCATCAGAATAAATTGACTTCTGTTCATTCCTGACAACTTTTTGCATCTGCCTAAATGTTTTCTGTCTTAGTATTTATTCCTTTTCTTGTGTGTAGATGAAAGATTATGAACTGTTGTAAACTTTTTTATTTAACTTTGCAATCGAACTAGTACAGTTTGTCCTTCTCAGATTTTTGGGTTTTTTGTTTTTTTTTTTCTTTCCTTTTCTCCTGACAGGCAATGTTACCAGGGTCTAGCCTACACCATTATTTGCTTTTTCTAGGTTCTGGGTAGGCTTGGCAGTGGACACATGCTGTATGTATCAACGTCGTGTGTTTGAATTCACTTCTGCAAGGTATGAAATGCGTTACTCCTATTCAATAAAGAATTTATCCACATTCTTGTATGTTTTGCTGATCAATGCATAATGAACCTTCATAACATCTTCACAGTGAATTTCTCATCCTATCCCAAAACTACTTACAAGAGTCAGAACTGAAGTACAGAAGTAATATTTGATTCTTTTTTTTTTTTGAAGTTTTGTTCTTTCAGAAAGAACAAAAAGGAAAAATAAATTTGAGGAGACCTGACTAAGAAAATGTCTTTAAGCACAGATCTTGTTGATAAGTTCCAATTTTGAAACTCATTCTATTCTCCTCTTCCATCTGGCTTAATTGTATCAGAATGACATAATTCACCATAAGAAAAGACAGTCTATGATGAAGGATAAAATAATCTTCATAATTTGTAATCCCACTGATTGCCTCTCTTTCAAAATGCCTTTAATATTGTGCCTAATGTCAGTGCCTTTATTTTTTTCTAGTCAGAAAAAATGTTGAAATAAATAAACCTACATATGTTGAAGCTAAGTACAAGGTAAACTCCCCTTTCCTGTTTGGTTATTGTATGTAGATGAAGCCTGGTGTTAAACTTCAGAGTTTCAGCTCTACAGAATGGATTCCAAGATAGGACGGTATCATCAATGAAAAGGGATTTGACCATACTAACCTAGCTGCAGATGGAAGAATTATCATAGTGACAACTGTCCCTATTGAGCAACCAACCGTGATTGGAATTAAAACTTACCAAAGTCAGGATAGAGCTATAGAGGCAGAGGTTCTGAAGACTTTCAGATTTCCTAACTGTCCAGTACAGTAGCTGGATGTAGATTCTTTTGTAAATCCTTCTTTTTTTTTTTTAATGAACATGAAAACTTGCCGTACACCTCCTCTTAAAATATGCTTTCTTTGTCTTACTATAATTGCATTTTAACATTTTTTAATGGTGACTGTGTCTGCACTTTTTTCCCAGTTGTCAACCGAAACGTAAGTTGAAATGTGTAATTATTATTCAAATCTCTGATAATATTGGAGATCTATCATTTTATAAGCTAGAAAAGCATAAAAAGAAGTAATGTATGTTGGGTTGAGTTGAGTTTTACCTTTAATATTTGTGTCCAGTAAGACTGACAAAATTTCCAGAAAAGGTATGCTTTTAATAATGTATTTTTGTGCAGTGCAGGTATATATAGCATTGTTAACAATTATTGGTTTAGCACAGCACTAATAAGTATATTCTTTCTTATCATCATACCTGGAAGAAGTCTGCATTGGACTATTCCTACTGCTTTCAGGATTGATAGAAGGGAGATCTTGATCGTCTATAACTGCTAATTATGCTAAGAAAAAAATTGTTGTATGGGGACCTAGGAGTGGCCTATGGAAATTAAGCACAGTCACTTGTATGCTTACATTAATGTACATTCCAGCCCTATAAATACCTATATAAATATCTATATAAATTCATGCACACAAATTTAATTAAAGGCCAGTGCAAATTCACATATATAGAAATACTCAAAAGCTGTTACAGCACAATTAATATTTTCTAAGTCAAGTTATTAACAAACAGGACAAGTTATGAGACTGTCGTTTTATACATGTGTTCATGGAAGAAGGAGCTATGATAGGAATGTTTCTGTGGAGGAAGACATTCTCTGTAGGAGATTAGTTGCTGGACTGCTGTTTTAAACTTGTCCCAGTCACCTTAAATACACAGATAATCAGAGTCCTGTTTTGTTTTGTTTTCCAGGATTGCTAAGGTAACAACATTGTTAGAATTAAGGCACAGTATGATGTTGTTTTATGTGCAGGTACACAGTTAATTCTAAATATTTCACCTACAGTAGATACTGACAGAGCAGCAGATATGGTAAAACCAAATCTGAGAGTGATAAAAGAAGTAATGACTCACTCTGTGGCAGAATAGCACAGAACTGCTTCAGGCAGAAGCCCCAGAAGCCCAGGGTTTTTTGGGGGTAGACTAGAACTTTCAGGCTAATCCAGAGCATTTAACATGGTGTGGGGAGTTGTATTCTGGCTGCTGGCCACTGGTCTCCTTCCCATCGAAACGAAGGCATGAGGATGGTGGGGTGCAAACCAGACCTGGACCCCAGTTCTTACCTCACTCTCAGCACAGAAATCGAGTGTGGCCAAAGCATGCAGCTGAAGAATGAGTTGGGAAGTACTTCTGGGCACTGCAGCATACACATGGCATTGGAGATTTTATCTTCTTCACTAGTTCAAAAAGTAATATTTGTCAAGATCAAAGAACAGGGGAATAGGTGACACTAGGATTTGCAAGCTGCAATAATAGATACAGGAGTTAGATAAGGGAGTTAGATAAACCAAAGGGAAAAGGTAAGGGAACAGTTAATCTACAGAGAAGAAATCAGTAAAAATGCTGAACTATTATTTAGGTTGAGGGGAATAAAACACAAATTCTTCCAGCTTCCATAAGAAAGATGTCCAAGATAAACCAGCACAGCCATGGAGATTTTGTGAAGGAAATGAAGAAAAGCCATGATGTTTTCCTGTAACTTTCTAAAATCCAAATGCTTTGAGTTTTCTAAACTACCACAGAGAGATTTTCTTTCAAATGTATTTGGAAAATTGCAGATATATATGCATTTTACAAGAATCATGGTAACTTCTGTTATTTAACCTTTTTACCTGCTTTGAAAACACTGAAAAATGTTTTTTAGATCTACTACCAAAAACAGTGTTATTACAGCTACTTGCATGAAACAAGCCACAAATGCAAGACATTAGTATAATGAGCTGAATTTCAAATAGTGACACTATTCACTGCAGAAATGCTAGATGAGTGGGGAACTAGAAGGAAGACATGAATGAAAGCAGGTATATAAATAATTTAGTCTGTCAAAGAGTAGGACATATTGTGGATGAGGGACATTGCATCAGCATCAGCCTTCCCCCCAAATTACTTTCATTTATGATAAAACCATCTTATAGCACTCTGCAAGTATGAAAACAAGGGTATTTAATGAATTTATTCACACAATAAGGGGCATTTACAGTTGTCAATGCAACATAGAAAAAGGACTTACTACAAATGTTAAATCTGAAACTGACATATGTGATTTAATAAACGTACCTTGCGGAATCAGACCTTCTCTCCTAAAAATTCCTCTCCTATGTATTTAAATTCAACTCAGACATCTCTAAAGGTTAATGCCTTGTTTAACACCCAAAATGGCAGTTTTAGAGGAAAACTCAGGAGGGTTTTTTTTCCTGTCATTCTCCAGCTATAGTTAGCAGTTCATAGCTTGATCATAGCCCATGAGCTTCAACTGTCTTTCCAGTAAACTCACCGTAAAGCTTCTTTATTCACTTCTGAAAGCAAATGATTTCCCATGGGATAGAGTTCATACTGCAGAACATACTAGCTTCCTAAGTTTTTAATTGGTTTTATTTATTTTATATCTTAATATTAATAATCTCTTCACTGTTTCTTCACCAGTAAGCATATCACGCTTTACCAAGGTGGAAAAGATTATTTAATTGTGCTGTTCTTCACATCCTAGGTGCTGTAAAAAAATATTTGGGGTCAAAACTAAGAGTTATCCTAACACAACAGAAGTTCATCTATACACCTTCTTGCAACTGTCTTTACAGACACTTAAACTATACTTCACCTTTTACTTTTTTATCATATGGTGGGTTCTAGGAATAAACACATTAAAGATTTTGCCTTGTTCTCATGAACCAAAACCAATAAAATATTAATAAAAAAGCCCCCCCCCCAAAAAAAAAACTGAGATCACCAGATGAAATGTGTCTAGGATGAGGCTTCCTACAAAATTCATAAACCTGTTACACTTTATCTATTCATCCTGCTGTCAAGTATTAATGGGGTGATATTACATAGTTAAAAGATAGATTTGCAGGGAGAAATATGCACTATGTAAACCTGCAGGGTACCTCACAATGTTTATCTCTCTTTCTTCTGTATTTGCAAAAGAAAACAGCTCACTCATCACTGATGGGACTTAAGAGATACTAACAGAGAAATAACAGATTTATTTCATAAAGAGAAAATAGTTGAGACTGGCTTTTCACAAGTTTTTTTTTTTCTTTTTTTCTTTTCCTCTTTTTTACAGCAGAATATCTGAACTGTATAAAGTATTTTGGCCTACTGTTGACGCACAAGGTCTGATGTACTTGACAAGTGGCATATTGGCAAGGTCTACAGAGCTTGAAGTATATGCCAAGGCTAGTCTATAAATAATATTAAACAGGAACCTGTTTTTCCCCACCTCCCTTTCTGTGAAATGTTGCCTGAATTCTAATAATAAATCTGGAAAGGGACAGCTCTGTTGGTATTTGAAAACCTTCTGATACACTTTAAAGCCTACAGACAGTATATTTTCTGAGCTGGGAAGTTATTCTCTCTTTTAAACTGAAAAGCTATATAACATAAGGAAACTATATCATTCAAGTGACATGAAATAAATCTCATTAGCACAGCCTTCACCATAATTTAACCAAAATGCAAGTCAGTGTCTTTTAGCATAGTAAGGCTGATTAAATGAAAACTGAGCTGAAATCAAAGCAAATCATGTGCTAGTTTATCTGCAAAGCAAGCACAGTTGCAAATAATAAAATATCTAAAATAAAGAAATGTTAAAATCCCAGTTATGGTGTTGCTGTAGAGACGGACAAAGCGACATGCACACACATCAATACAATCAAGCAGTTAGTATATCTTTATTACAAGCGTGCTCTTTTTATATATTTCTAGCATCAGTGTGTTACAATATAATTGGTCAGAAGGCTGTGTATTACAATATAATTGGTTAAAAGGTTGTTTTTCTCACTCCTCATTGGGTGGTTTTTTCGGGTTCCTTATCACACCTGCAAACTGGTCAACACACTCCTTAAATTTAGTTTCTCAGGCATGCTTCTCACACCCTCTTGCTCTCTCACAGGAACACTGTAATCTTGTCAAGGCCAGACCTGTGTGCTTCCACCTGGCTGTCAGCAGACCAGTCGTCTACCCCAACATTATGGCCTTGTACATTATTCATGTGCTATTGTACAGCTAAAATATTTGATTCTGATACTTTCTTCTCTCACCTATGTCCTTTTTCTCAACAGAAATAAAATTGAATACGATCAGTCAATTAAATGTAAAGAGTGTAAGCCATAACTCTATATTATGTGGTTTCCCAAAGCAGGTCTAAATTCCGGAAGCTTGAGCCCTGAATTTACATTTATACCAGAGACTACATGTGGTATTTATTGTAAATAAAACTGCAATTTTAAGGCAACTCCCTTGCTTTAATCACATACAAGAACAAGAATACATTAAAAATGCAGGCATAAATCTCAGGAACTGAAGTAAACTTAAAAAAAAAAAAAAAGGAAATTGAGAGGATTGGTTGAGTTTTCTTATTTCTAAGTGTCTGTTTTCAACTCAGAATAGTAAGTGTGAAAGAAGGAGTGGAAATGGACCAAAATAGGGTTTTTTGACTGTACTAGAATATAGGTCCAGTAAGGACTTTTCCCTATAACAGATGAAGAGAGTGGTATCTTTTCTAGGTGAATTGGTGTCTAGGAGACAGGGGAAACAGATGGAAAGACTTTGCTACAATTGAACAGGAAATGAAGGAAACTTCCAATAGGGTCACTCTTTAAACCAGTCCTGATCCTAAACCTCTCATTCAAGGAGTGAGGTTTTATAGCAAGCTTGAAGAAATCAGTGCAAAAGTTTGAGTTCATACATTATATTCAAATGTATTTTGTCAACTATGCAAAAAGAACATCTGTGGGTGTCCCGAAGTAGGAATAGATATTTTTTTTTTTAATCAGCAGCAGGCAAAAATATTACATAATGAAATAACAGTATGGGCATAGAAATCAATGTGTTTGATTAATTTGACATGTCATTGCCATTGCTAACTGCAACACAAAGTACTTTTTCAGGAAAGTATGATTCATGAAATTAACATAATGATTCCAGGAAGATTTTGTTAACTTTGAGCACATTCTTTAACTTGCACTAACTTGAACTTGCCTAAAACAAGGACAAATATTCTAATGAGCTCAAACTACAGCTAGGAAAAGTCAAGATGACATCAGGAAGTACTCTTCAGTAGTAAGGATTATGAAGTACTGAAACAGACTGGCAGGGTGGTTGTAAAGCTCTCTTCATCCAAAGCTGATGTTTGGGCTGACATTTTTCAGTTTAATGAAAAAATGTCTTCTGTTGTACTTGTTAAAAAAAAAAATGTCACTCATAATATGAAAAAATGGAAAGTTGTCCTGGTTTCAGCTGAGACAGAGTTAATTGTCTTCCTAGTAGCTGGTTTAGTGCTATGTTTTTGAGTTCAGTATGAGAAGAATGTTAATAACACACTAATGTTTTCAGTTGTTGCTAAAGTAGTGTTTAGTCCGAAGTCAAGGATTTCTGAGCTCCTCATGCCCAGTCAGCAAGAAGGCTGGAGGGGCTCAAGAAATTGGAAGGGCACACGGACAGAGCAGCTGACCCAAAGTGGCCAACGGGATATTCCATACCGTGTGACATCACATCTAGTATATAAACTGAGGAGAGTGGGGGTGGGGGGATTGCCGCTCAGCAGCTAACTGGGCGTCCATGGGCGGGTGGTAAGCAATTGCACTGTGCATCATTTGTATATTCCAATCCTTTTATTATTACTGTTATAATTTTATTAGTGTTATCATTATCATTATTAGTTTCTTCTTTTCTGTTCTATTAAACCGTTCTTATCTCAATCCACGATTTTTTCCCAATTTTCTCCCCCATCCCACTGGGTGGGGGGGAAGTGAGTTAGCAGCTGCATGGTGCTTAGTTGCTGGCTGGGTTTAAACCATGACAGAAATGTAAAAAGAAGCTATTTAAATGTTACTAGAACAGGGAGCAGGAAGGAGAAGAAACAACATTTAGTGAAAATGTGAATTTCCAATCAGTGCTCAGGTTTATTGGGCCTGAATGCATGGTTTTATGACTTACAAGAGAGTTGGATCTACAGAATGAAGTCTCCTAGTTTTCCACAGAGGAGGTGTAGCTTTTTTCACCCCATTATATACCTCCATTCTGGCATGCCAGTATGCCTCAGCCCTCACCAATCCAGAAGAAGTGTGGTTGCCTTGTTTCCTTGGGGCTTTGCCTCTTTGCTACATCTGTCAACAAGTTTTGCAGGTATGAAGCCTTCAGTTGCACATTTGGAGCTGTTGACAAGAACAAGAACATGACACAGTAAATGGTCTCGATTGCTAGTAGCATCAGCAGTACTACCTCATGTAATGGAGTTTTTTTCTGACAAGAACACATCCTTAGTGAGGCATTTGGCCAAAAAGATATATTACAAGACAGAACATTATTGTTCAGTCCCACATTTTCAGTAGGCCTATTCTTGACATTAAATATTTTCTGTGCTTGTGAATCTCTCTGAAAATGATGAAAACCATAGATTTTTAATAATCCAAACATATGCCAGACAAGCATAGGAGGACAGGGAAAAAAAAAAAAAAAAAAAGAAAGCATAATAGCATTAGTAAAATATTTGGATAAGTTTACCTTCCCAAAAGTGTCAAGAGACGTGTAAGACAGGGAAACTGATGGGAGGGTCAACAGTAAAGTACATCATATATTTTTTAAAACGTTTACAAAAGAAGGTGAAGTAAAAAGGTTGTACATTTTGAGATTTGTAGTCAAAATGAGATTTAATTTCCAGTGTAAGGAACTAACCCACCTTTTCACATTATAGATTGCTTTATCACTTTTTTTTTTCATTTCTTAGACCCTTTATATAAATATACAACATACCACTTTAATTTTTATTTCATTTAGATCTTATGAAGTGCCTAAGTTTGAAAAGCTGTCTCTGAGTCTCCTTCTAGGCAGAGTGGGTCTGAAATGTATAATGTTGCCTCTCACCATAAATTCATCAGCGTCAGCAAAAGAACATGCATGAACAAGGAGACAGATGGCATCACTGGTTTGCTCAGTACCTACTGTATCTTCCTGAGCTGTCAGGAGAGCATCTCCACACCTGAGAGCTCAGTGCTGTATCCCGTAGGGCTCTCTCCAGCCAGGCCAGCAGGATCCCAGGGCTCTCCTAGCCCTGACACAGATGTGGCAATGGCTGCTCCCAAGAGCAGACCATGGTGTTGTGAAGTGAATTCTACAGCAAAGGACAGCAAGGGAAACAGCAAGGCCAGCAAAAGTGTATTTTAGAAATCTTACGTAAAAGGGAACTTTGGAATCTTTGGTGATCAACTTTTTACAAGATGTTTGTTTTGAGATTTACAACAACGCATCTTATGATGTCATAGAGCTGGACACTAACATCACATCAAAAAATTAGCAGTAGAAATGCATTTAAACAAGGTAGAATGACACAATTTGGGATAGTAGAAGTACTGCCTAAGATGAGTTTTAAGTGTGGAAATGATTCATAGGTAGGGGCAGTAAATCATGTCATGCATAAAGGGCTGCATTCAAAGAAAAGACAGAAGAAATGTCAGAGATATCAAGGACATTTCTGTTTAAATCATTTGGAGGCATATTGGACACAACTTCAGCAGTACTGGCCAACTCATTTGAGTGTTAAAAACACAGATTCAGCCATTTCCTCTCATCCTAACGCTGGTTACTTGATAGAAGAGACCAGTACCAGCAATAAGGTCACTACAACTACCTGAAAGGAGGTTGTAGTGAGGTGGGTGCTGGTCCCTTCTGTCAGGTGGCTGGTGATAGGACGAGAGGAAACGGCCTCAAGTTGCACCAGGTTTAGATTGGATATTAGGAAAAGTCTCTTTACTGAAAGGGTTGTCAGGCTTTGGAACAGGCTGCTCAAGGAAGTGGTGGTGTCACTGTCCCTGGAGGTATTCAAAAAGTGCATAGACAAGGCACTTCAGAACATGGTTTAGTGGGCATGGTTGATGGTTGGACTCAACGATCTTGAAGGTCTTTTCCAACCTAAATTATTTATGATTCTATGATTCATGTTTCCAGCCCAAATTTACCTGAGTCATTGCATCCTGAATTTTGAATCTTTCTCTTTGATCTAGGATTCAGATCCAGGGTTTTCTTCAGAAGTGAGGGTGTTCTCCCCTTGCCAACTTGGTATGTGAGACATGAGCAGGGCGAGGGAAGTAAAAGGAGTATTTTAGAGAACTTATATAAGTTTTGAGCTGTGCAAATGTAAGGAATTTCCTCTATCTTTCTTTCTGCAAATAGAATATTTCTGTGACAATTTGGCTCCTATAGGTACAAATGTAAGCACATGTAAGTGAAGAACCATTGTAAGCTACAACATATATGTATCTCTATAGTAAGCATGTGAGACCACATTGACAAATACTCCTTCATATGCACAATACGTATAGTGACAATGAGTCACATGTAATCTAGTAATCATGGAACAAGATACTTTAATTTTTTAAATAAAATGGGAATGCTTTTCTTGTTGAACTTTCACACAGTTCCTTCATGGTGATCCACACTTTCAATTGTGTTCTCATTAGTCACAGGTTTTTAGTTTAAAAGCACTCAAGTAGTTTGAATTTTCCCACCAGTATAGCATAACCTGGGATTTTTATTTAGACATATTGTATTGACAATCTATGTATGATTCCAGCAGATACCTACTTGATGCAGAGTAAAAAGCAGAAAATCATACCTGAATAATTGCTTCCTCAGACTTTTATTCTCCAGGTCTAAACATGCTGACACTAACAGACAGTTATTCAAATCTACAATATAACATCATATTGCCATAACAACAGAGATGAGACGATACTTTGCAAATAAAATTGGAAACTAAGTGAGACTCACTGTTAGTGGTTGTGTTACTTCTATGAAAGTAGTTTGAAAGACATAATGAGATGGCAACATGTTAAGCAATACAGATCAAAGCCACTGGATCAGTATGTAACAAATTCACTAGCAGACACTAAAGAAGAATTCAGTTGAACTTTTTCATCACAGTGATGAAAAAATACAAAAATTCTCTTTTTCCTTCAATAGGAGGAACACACTTTTAGCTCTTAGCTTCTCTTTTGTTCTGAATGCTGCATTTTGTGGTTTTAGTTTTGGTTTTTAAACAATCATAACAGAAGACTCCAGTCATTTAATTTATTTAAAATCTATTAAACCAAAGTAACTGACTATTGATTAGGCCTTTATAAAACAATAAACTGAAAATTAAAAAAGTGTATATCTGATTTATTCCTATTTATTGAGATTTCATCCACATTTCAGCTTTCTGATGGAATAGGTCAGAAAATATTCCTACTGCACATGCAAGCACAAGCTATCAATCTCAATCTATTGTACTATTACTTGCATTATTTATAACTGTACAGCTAGGTTTCAACTCTGAGATGATTTCCAAAACAGATGTTGAATGCTACAGGATAAAATACATTGATCACTTGTTGTTGCATAGATTAGCATTAAAAATTAAACTCAAATACAACCCCCCTTCAAATATATATTAAAAAAACCTTGAATGGATCCATATCTTTAAGTAGTTCTATATTAATAACAACAAAAATGACAATAATAATTATGAGGACTTTCAGAAAACCAAAGTTATCTGGATATAATGGGACAAATTTAGTACAGAGAAATGAACTGAAAGAAAATTCATTGTAGCTGTGACTCTGTCCTGGACTCCTACAAATATTTAAAAAGGAACATTTTTATAATTTCACACATCATCTTATTCCTATGCCTCTTTCTTATTTAACTGGGAAATGTGGGAGGACCATCAGCACACTTCTTTCTCCACTTTATCAACAAATATTTAACAGTGCAATTAAGTAAGAATCAATGCATGCCCTGTCCTACCATACCAGGAAAATATGCAGTGGATGTTAAATTAGAAAAATACCCAACAACATACACACTGGTCTGTCAGAACATATTTAAGGCTCAGTATAAACACTAAGGTCTTCCTTTCATTTCATGCAAAATATCCAGATTTACTGCTGCCATAAAGTTTGACTATACTATGCCCGGTATACCCATTTCCATCATGATGCATATGTGACAGTTGCTAAGTGTTGGATCACTTTCTCTGCTCTTTGTTTTTACTTTCCTTCATATGACTATGTTAGTAATGTATTACTTAAGACCATTATATGCTGTTGTTGTGAATTCGTTGCTCATGTTTCATATTTATAGAGCTTTTCAGAATTATCTTTTTATGGTTAAAGCTTCTTTCAGACTTGATATTGATGTTATTTTTTTTAAATTGTTTTATATATGTATGTTATCTAAAAAAGGTTGTTAATCCTTGGCATAGGCAGAAATAATGTGCATGATATAGGGGGTCAGACAGGGTGATTTCAAAATTGGATGTTGGACATTATATTATTAACAAAGAAAAGAAGTGAAAGCAAAAAAAATAATAAGTGGTTCCCTAAATAATTTTCCTCTTTTACAATGATGCATTGTTTTACATTTGATATTCAAAGATCCTTGTTACTGAAATTTGAGCTCTGAGCACACCTTGTTTTGTGGATAGGTAGACAAATTCTGCTAAGTTATTAAGACAGGTACAAGGTTAAAAAAAGCAATCAGACATGGAACAAGCTGTGTTCTCCTCCTCCTGTGAATCAAACTTTCATTTAGTATAGCTATCCGTTTTTGTTGATTAAATATCCCTAACCTTTAACTACAGTGAATATGCACTTACACACTCAATCACGTGAGTAAACTGTTCAGAAACAGCAAAATGCAAAGAAAGGAAAGGGGGATAAGAAAGAAGAGTTTTTATTCTTCATACTATTGAGTATATAACATTTTCTTTCTGTTGATTAATTTTGCATCAGAAAGAATCAGGGTGTATGCCACTTCTTGCTCCTCTCCATGTTTGCTTGTTAAAATGCAGACAGATAGAGTCATCTTATCCTGTGATGTGTTCTCTGTTTCAAATCAATTCATAGGTATCCTAATGAGAAGTATGGTTGTTAAACACATGACAAATCTTGTCTCAAAGTTGTATCACTGTTTTTGATTTGCTAGATTAACGCCTCAGAAGGGAAAGGATGAACATAAATTAGTAAGAGTCACAGGAGTAATGCACATAGAACCTATTTTACACAAATTTTCAACTACAAACTTACTAGATGTTTTTTGAATCTGCCCTATGTGCAGCTTTCCACTGATATTAATACTGTGTTTGATACTATCAATATTGTCTATTGATATTAATAATGTATTTACAAGTAAATACTTTGTACTTACACAGTTGAATAAGTTTTCATAGTCTTTATAGGGTTACTTGCCGTGCCTGAAAGATGGCTGGACTACACAGTTGCTTAGCAAGAGGTTGAATTCAGAAAGCGGCAGTGGGTTTCCCCTGGACACCTACACCTACTCTGATCCTATAGCTTTATAGTTTTGTGCATTCTACTTACTATTGTCATTAGTCTTCCTTGGTGCTTCTGTCACCACAGTGTGGCACAGCTCCATGTTTGCATTTTCAGTTAGTTCAGAAAGAATATAAATATAAAGGTACAGAGACAGGTAAACAGAGCGATTAGTGATGTGGAATAGCTTGAATCAGAGGAGGAATTAAACAAGAGAAATTCAACAGGCAAGTGTTCTTCAACTTTCAAAGGATGCGGGTCAGAGAATGTGATAGAGATACCTAAAAGTAATGAAAACAAACATGAAATGGTTGCTTCCTATTTCTTGTAACGCAAGAAGTAGCATCTGCGAATGAATCTTAACTTAAACAGAAAAAAGTGGGTAAATTTATGATTAAATCATGGAGCTTGCCATCATAGGATGTTTTGGGTAGCAGACATATGAATCGGATTAAAATGGTGTGTTAGACAAATTCATGCATAGAAGAGAGGTGCTTCAAAAACTTCAAATGTAATGTTGCAAGTACAACTTGTAACTTACAAGACCTCTGAGGATTTACTGATTGCCTGACACTTCAATAGCACACTTTGCAATGTGTTGAATTCATCCCTGCCTTAGTCTTTTATGCTTCTTAGATTTCACTGAAAAAAATAGCTTCTATGTTCTTATGCCATACTATAATTTTTAGTATCAAAGCATGACAAATCATTGCTTGCTTTATTTTGATGTTAAGTTTGGGGCACTATGCTATACAGAAGCACTCATTTATGTCTTACATTTCCATTCTACTACTTTGTAGTTGGAAGGGTTTTAAGAACAACAAAATATTGTCCCACAATGGACCAAAGCCATCAGAAACAGTGAGCGTGGTCTAAATGATACTTTTCTTTTGTTCTTTTTCAGAAAGTAGAGATTTTACCTTGAAAAATGAGCAAATTTAAAGAGGGTCTGAAGAAAGGTTCAGAATATTTGAACAGTAATAGGTGACAAGTCCTGTCTACCAAGATAAATCATGACTTTGATGGTTATTTACTGCAAGGGCTGAGTACACTTATGAAAATAAAAGTTAAAAATCAAAAAAGTAGAAAGAAAGTGTACAGCACTGTTATGTGTTGATAATGAGTAATGATGTACAGGAATTTTCTAGAAAAAAAGAAGTGTTTGTTGAGTGTCTCCTGTAAACCTGCATTCTTTCTCCTTTTTGCCTATCTTTCGGTCATGGCAGTTGAGAGAAAGAGAAAGAGAAGCCACTCAGAAAATTCTTAACAGTTAAGATAAATAAAATGACAGCTTTCCCCCATCATTATCTGAACACAGTAATCTCAGTCAGATCCACCTATCCAAACCATGCAGTTACCAAAGCAAGTGATGTGACCTTTAAGGAAAGCACCTTTCATTTCTAAGTCTAGAGCGTAAATTGAAAAGATAAAGGCATGAAGACAGAAATGACAGAACTGTCCAAGATAATGCCCTATCTACAGCAATATTAAAGTATGAGTGAATTGCTGTCTTCGATATATAAGAATACCTGTTTTAATACCTAAATACTAGTTGGATTATCCAGCCCTACTGAATGTATTCTGCATCAAAGGATGCTCTTCCACACTTTCTTACACAGGTCAGACTGACTTTCAGCTATGGAAATGTCATAACATTTGGTGTATAGGAAGAGGCGGCCTTTTAGTGGTGACAATGAGTATGTATTTCTTTCAAACTTAAACACGTGGAAAATGATGGCATGATAAATGTAGTTGTCCAACATACATAGCACACAACATGTTAACAGCTGTACAAATGCCTACTATTAGGATGACTACACTTTGCAGATGAGACAATCTCAGATCTTGCTCTGACCAAAAGAGAGAGATAGATTCCCTCCTTTCTCCTAACCCATGCCTTCCTCATTACATGCCCCTGCTTCCTTATTTGCCTTTGGCTTTCTTCCAGTCTTCTCTGAGATTATTAAATTCAATCCCCAACACCCACTCTTAAAAGACACTGTTCTCATTTTTTTAGTTTGGTTTTCTTCAGGTTCAGCAGCTTAACTGTTTGAAATCAAGATCTGTCAGCTGCCAGGGCCAGCCTGAAGAAAGGCTGGAGTATGAAGCCATGACCTCTTTCCATGAGGCTGGAGCAGGTTCTCCTCATTTCAGCAGTGGTGAAACATTGGAGTGGGTAAAGTCATGGATGTGTAACCTTACAGTCTTCTACTCAGAAAAACAAAGCATGTTAGGATTTGCAGGAAACCAGTCTAACAGCACATAAACACTATAAACTATATAGTACAGAGGGGGAAGTCAATGCATGATAAGCAGATCCTTTCTACAGTGACATGTGAAGAATCTTTTGCAGTGAGGGAGGGAGCACAGCTTTCACTCTTTTGATTTAATTAGAAAATTATCTTTGATTATGATCAATATTTTGCCAGTTGGAGGATGAATTTAGTTCTCCGTGTAGCTGTTGGATGCCCTGTATGGAAATTAACACTAGTTGAAAATTATTCCATGCTACATGTGCGAGTGAACAGTCATGTTTACTAACGTAACTTGATTACCTAGGTCTACCCTACTTGGACACACAAGACTTTTCCATCTGTTTCTACAAAGTTCATTATGTCACTTTTAATTTTTGCTCTTCATATAAAGACAGAATTAGCATGTTTATGGTTAAGGGGCTAAATAGCATCCTTGATGCTACATATCAATTCCTGTATTTTTTCCAAGCTTGAGTGACTCTGAATTTAAAAGTTGATATTCAGATGTGCAAATGATGGCTAGGTTATCACAATTTATTGCACAGTTCTAGTGCAGAATGTAGTAGTACCATCAAAATGAAATAAAATAGCAAATCTATAAGGCAAATAGGAAAATTTCAAAGCCGGTCACATTGGAAAAGTTTGTGACTTAAGCAGTTATTGTTCATGCTACGGTGTCATTAACTAGGCCATTCTAGTTCTTGTCCATTTCTTTAGTTATTTTTCATACTTTCTACTCTTTCTCTTTTTTACTTCAACCCTTGGACTTTTTCTTGACACCAAAATATATTTTATTTACAATGATTTTTCTTCTGGTTTTTTTTGCATACATATACTCCAAAATAATTGAATTTTCAAGCTCGTTTTCTTGTCTCAGAAAACCAATGAGAATCTTGTTATTGACTTAGGTGAGTGCAGTCAGACTACAATGGCTTCACAGGGACATACAAGCGAACTCAGTTAACTACTCTTCTAAGCTGTGTAACAAGAAAGTGTCCAATAGGCTTGCCAAAAAACCCCAAACTAAATTAGGGCACATTTCAAGGTGCAGTGCACAAAGAATGAAAAACATAAGAATAACTTTTAGTTCAGATTTCAGCAGTGTCCCAAAAACACCTTTTGCACTTCTTGCATGTTTTTCCTAAAGCAGTCTTGATATAGACACATGGCTCTTAAAGTACTTGCCAAAGTAGTTCATTATGTTATTATGTACTCCAATGGCACTGAGGAGCCCTCAGGATAGGCACCGTTCAAGAACTTACAGTTTAAAATGGATCAGAATAGGGAGCAAGAACAAAAACACAAAGTGAAGTAAATTGTTTATGAGCATTCAGAAGGTCAGTAGCAGGTACGGCACCTACATTTGGAAGTCCTTGTTCCCGATCTTCCTCAGGGGCATTGCATTGATGTGCTATGTCTTACTCTTGTCCAGGGAAGACCTCCTTTCTCCAGATTGCTCTGCAGCTCATGACATGGAACAGGAGACACCCGAAGGGCATGGTAGGTGCTTGGGGAATGCATTATAATGACTTGAGATCTTTCCGCCTTGGATACAGGCCCAAGTGGAGTTCAAATAATCACTTGCAGACTTAGCTCCATCTTACTGAAATATTGAACAAAGACCAATTCTCTGTTAAAGTGCCTCCTCCATACAGGCACAAGAAGAGCTAGGGAGATACTTTAGGTCTACAAGTCAACTACATGTTGACAGGGCACTTGCAACTGTACATGCTGTTCACTTTGTGCAGCTGTAGCATGATTCTGTGCCTTAAATGACCTCTCAGGCAAGCAGTTCTATATACATGCTCCTGTTCACTTATCTGTTATTTTCTCCTTGGACCAAAACCAGGATTGAAATTAATGATATAAGTAAAAATAAAACAAAAAAATCCAGCAGGACTTTCATGAGACTCAGTCTCCCTTTGCCCCACTGCCAACAGAGGCAACTTGGCCAAAGCAACCCTTCTTCATCCCCATGTGGTGACAAGGCACAAGGAGATTTGAGACTTCAGCAATCTTTTCTTATTTTTTCCACAGACCTTCTTTGCTACTGAATTACTGTGTGAAAGAAAAATTCCTTGTACATCAGGACTTTTTTTTTTTATCATGGCAGTCATATTCAGAAACAGAATAGGGTATATCTGTGATCCATCTAAAGCTCACTCCATTTGACACTTAATGAGAATGCTCTTCTAGATTTCTGTTAAACTCCTTCAACATTTAGTCACGTTCTGATATCAAGTAAAATGCTTTAAAGCTTTTTAAAAAGGGTAATTTACGAATAAGCCTGCAGAACAGACCCAACAAAATTCTGTCCAAGACAGCAAATATAAATCCTTTCTTTACAGCACTAAAGCAGGTAGTCTAACAAAACAGAATTGCTCTTACAGACCCAGGGAACAAAAAAAGAGAGGGAGAGCAAGGAAGGGGAGGGAAGAAGAAAAGAAAAAAGTCAATTAAGCTAATGCAAGTTGGGTATCACAAGGTTATAGATATTTCAAGAGCTGAGCAATTTACCCTCTGGAAAGGGAGAAGAGCTCTTGCATAAAATGTCCCCCAGTTCAGATTTATTATGCTTTTACTTGTGTTATATGTGATACAATTAGCAGGAGGTGCCAATGAGGCATTCTCTCAAGGACATGGTCATTCCATACCATCTGCTATTAATTGCATTGTCCTTTCTACAGCTAGCTAGAGGGGAAAAAGTTCTCTGAGAACCACCTGCAAGTTCTGACTGTATGATGACTGGAATTTAAAAATATCTAACCAGAGTATGCAGGTGGGTGAAGAGTACCAGAGCAAAGCTGCTTCTCAAAAACCCAAGAAAAAAATGCCTGAATATAAGGCCCCAGTGAAGATTTAAGTTGTATTGATTTTTTAAAAATTTTCAACTACAATGATAGCTTCCCTGTAAAAATATATTGCAGAAATGAAAAAGGAACAATTAAAGCTGACCACTGGAAATATAGCTGCAGTGTATATGGTTTATTGAAGACATGGATGTTTTAATGGATTTTCATTTGCACGTCCCCTATGCTGCTCATAAAATCAGGAATCAAAGATAAAGACTGACTTCTTTATTCTTTTTTGGAGAGAGGAGGGCAAAAAAGGAAGGAAAAACATAAATGAGACTCTACCCCAACAACATAATTTTATTAGTCTGTTTGTGAAAATACATTGTAGAATTGTGTCAACTGTATGTATTTTGTACCATTTTGTTTACTTGCATCTAGATGGTATGGAGACCTTAGATATCTTAAAAAGGAATGCAGACTAAGCTTTCTACTAAAAAAAAAAAAAAAATTCTCTTGCATATGTCATGGTTTAACCCCAGCTAGCAACTAAGCACCCCAGAGCAGCTCACTCACTCCCTGCTGGCAGGATGGAGGAGAGAATCGAAAAGGTAAAAGTAAGAAAACTAATGGGTTGAGATAAAGACAGTTTAATAGGTGAAGCAAAAGCTACGCATGCAAGCAAAGTGAAACAAGGAATTCATTCACCACTTCCCATTGGCAGGCAAGTGTTCAGCCATCTCCAGGGAAGCAGCACTCCATCACATGTAACAGTTACTTGCGGAGACAAAATACCATCACTCTGAACATCCCCCCCTTCCTTCTTCTCCCTCCAGCTTTACATGCTGAGCATGACTTCATATGGTCTGGAATATCCTTTTGGTCAGTTGGGGTCTGCTGTTCCACCTGTGTCCCCTCCCAACTCCTTGTGCACCCCCAGCCTACTTGCTGGTGGGGTGGGCTGAGAAGTAAAAAAGGCCTCGACTCTGTGTAAGCACTGCTCAGCAGTAATGAAAACATCCCTGTATTGTCAACACTGTTTTCAGCACAAATCCAAAACATAGCCCCATACAAGCTACTATGAAGAAATTTAACTTTTTCTCAGCCAAAACCAGTACACCGTATCACTGTAAAGATCTGTTAATAGACTCATATTGGGAAGTATCCTAGTTTCAGCTGGGATAGAGTTAATTGTCTTCCTAGTAGCTGGTACAGTGTTACGTTTTTGAGTTCCATATGAGAAGAATGTTGATAACACTGATGTTTTCAGTTGTTGCTAAGTAGTGGTTAGTCTAAAGTCAAAGATTTTTGAGCTCCTCATGCCCATCCAGCAAGAAGGCTGGAGGGGCACAAGAAGTTGGCACAGGACACAGCCAGGGCAGCTGACCCAAACTGGCCAACGGG
>JAOBAS010000072.1:12385739-12400016 GCA_025311575.1 Elanoides forficatus | reverse complement strand
TGTGGTGAGCAATTGCACTGCGCATCATTTGTATATTCCAACCTTTTTATTATTACTATCGTCATTTTATTAGTGTTATCGTTATTAGTTTCTTCTTTTCTGTTCTATTCAACTGTTCTTATGTCAACCCATTAATTTTACTTTTTTTTTTTCCTATTCTCTCCCCCGTCCC
The DNA here is from genome assembly GCA_025311575.1 of Elanoides forficatus. Taxonomy (NCBI): domain Eukaryota; kingdom Metazoa; phylum Chordata; class Aves; order Accipitriformes; family Accipitridae; genus Elanoides; species Elanoides forficatus. Next base: position 12,399,844 of record JAOBAS010000072.1, on the reverse strand, counting down.
ACTGGGTGGGGGGGAAGTTAGTGAGTGGCTGCGTGGTGCTTAGTTGCTGGCTGGGGTTAAACCACGACAGGAAGTTTTCCCTGTTATGTTGGGCTAGACTACTGGTTATATGGGTGTACAGCCATATACTAAAATAAGGAAAGCAATCTATTACCACCTTTTCTTAGCTATTTGAACCAGAGAGAATAAAAACTAACCATGTCATGCTGATGTCATGAAGCAGGGCACAAAAGCCTTGACTCTAGTGCACAGCTAAATGGTCACACCATGCAAAAGTATATTCTAACAAATAGAGAAATAGTGAAGTACTGAAGCCAAGAAAACCAGGGAAACCAGGAGGCACAAGCTGAAATCTTAGTCACAGTAAGCTGTGTGGCCCATTCTCCAGGAAACAAAAATACAAGTTCCATACAAAGCTTGTGGACCCCTCAGTTTCAACACAGTAGTTTAATTACGAAATATATGATACCAAACCTGGAAACTTTTCAGATAGAATCAATATGATGTGGATTATGCAGTAAAAATTTTCAGGATTCTGGTTCTTTTCTTTCTGGGTGTCCAGCTTCCCAACAATGTAAAATTTTTATTTCTTATTGATTATGTAAATACCCAAAATCTTCTTCCCATTATGTTCCAGAAACTAATATACAAGGTGCCTGGTGATTCACCTTCTCAATCATTTTGCCTCTTATTTAAGCACTGAACTTAAGTGCTAGCACAGCTAGCCTTTTGCTTCAGAAAATTTTTATATCCTGTGTTCTTCAACTAATTTTTCAGAATATTAATTCAAGACTTTAAACTTAGATATTGAATACTGCAGTGCTTAAATTAACAGTGTCATATTTCTATACACATATTAAAGAAATATCACTGTGTTTTTATCCAAAACCATACAAGACTGAGATCCCTACACTATTTGTTTTCTTTGTAAACTGTTTGCTCTTCCTCCTAGCCAGGACCTGATAGGCCATAACAAATCAGAAGTGAAATTTCATGTCATCTTTGTATTTTCAATTATAGAAAGGAATATTTCTATACTTTTGTTAACCTTTTAAAAAAGCAAAAAAAGAAAACAACTTTACCCTCCTTCAGATCAGGCAGAAGTGGCTTTCAGTCCCTCTTGGGGTATAACCTCTTCCACTTTAGATCTGTTCCCAGCCTGAATGTATTTCTCCACATCCAGCGGGAAGCCTTTTATACCTAAGTGGATTCCTATTTTTGTTACATATTTATACCACCAAGCAGGGCTAGCTGCCCTTTGCATACTCAGAAATGCCATCCCAAATTAGCCTTTCTGAAATTGTTAAAGAAAGTATTCTCTGTACTAGAGGCATACACCAACTTCTTTGTAGCTGGCTGAAATGTGGTTGCTATTAGGACTGAATTATAAGCTTCTGTCAATTGAGTAACTATGTGCAACACTAAAAATCCATTGAAGTCTGCTATGCTCTTGTTCAAAAATGAGAGGCATACCTGAATATTGTGCAAACCTAACACTGCATACAGAGCTCTGAGTACAAAGATAGTTTGTTAGTTACCTTATGACTCTGGTATTGGCAAGAAGTTCATTTGAAACTGAAGTCATGATCTCACCATCCCACATAGAAACCAAAGGAGAAGCAGAACATTTGCCCCAGGTATTGGCAAAGATTGTTCACTATATCTATCAAAATCTATCTCTTTTCCCCCTATGTATGTTACAGCTGTGTCAAAAAGACTAGTGGACTGGTAGAAGACAAAGGAAGAGCAGAGTAATCTGTGCTGAGCAGTTGCAGTGGGCAGTTGCAAATTAAGTCATATTTTCTTTCTTTTGAAAACTTTAAATTATGTTTGGTCTTCCAAATCAGAGAATCATAGAATCAGTCATAGAATCATAGAAACATAGAAGCATAGAACCAGAGAATAGCTTGGATTGGAAGGGACCTTTAAAGATGTACAAGACAACAGGCCTGCTAGCGACAGATGGGGTGCACCTTTCTCAAAGGGGGAAAAGGATCTTTGCACAAGAGTTAGCAAGGCTCATAGAGCTTTAAACTGGATTTGAAGGGAGAAAGGGATAAAACCAGGCTCACTAGAGATAAGCCTGGGGGTTGCACAGAAAAGTTTGAGGCACTGTGTGCTAGCCAGGTCCTTCAGTCTGCTCCACAATGTGCTGAGTACACTGGAGCATATTTGAAATGTATTTATACTCATGCGTGCAGCATAAGGAATAAACAAGAAGAACTAGAAGCTGTGGTCCAGTCCCAGAGCTATGACATCATTGGCATAGGCAAAACCTGGTGGGATGAGTCCTGTTACTGGTGTACTGCGATGGATGGTTATAGGCTCTTCAGGAGGAATAGGCAGGGCAGACGAGGCAAGGGAGTGGCGCTACCCCTACAGGTAGTTTCTCAGGGGGTCCCATTCACTGTTCCCTTAAAAAACTGAAAGTTCATTTTTCTAAGGTTTAGGGTCTTGACTACACTTTTCACCTTGCATATGTCCCTCAAGATCATGAATTCTAACAGGGCGTGATCACTGCCTTTGAGGTTACCATCAATCTTGACTTCTCCAATATGTTCCTTTGCATTAGTGAGCAACAGGTGCAGTAACACATCTCCTCTGCTTGGACTTTCTATCATCTGAATTAGGAAGTTATCTTCAATGTACTCTAAGAGTCTCCTAGACTGCTTGCAACTTGCTGCACTGCTTTTCCAGCAGATGTTAGAGTGATTGAAGTCCCCCAGCAGGATCAGGGTCTGTGAGCTTGATGCTTCCTGTAGTTCAAATAAGAACTCTTCATCAACATCATCCCCTTGATTGAGTGGCCTGTAGTAAACATGAACCACAAGGATTTTCTTGTTGGCTTGGTCTCTAATATTCACCCATGAGTTCTCAACTTGTGCATTGCTGTTCTTCAAAGACAGCTCTGTGCAATGAATCCGTTTCTCTTTTATGTAGAGGACAATCCCCCACATTTCCTTCCCTGCCTGTCCCTCCTAAACAGTTTACAGCCGTTGATTGCAGTGCTCCAGTCACGTGATTCATGCCACCAAGTTTCAGTGACAGTGAACAGATCATAGCTTTTCAGCTGCACAGCTGGAAATCTTACTGTTTCCTCATTTCCTCCCCTATATTACCACACTGTTGAAGGTGTCCCTTGAACAGCATCTGTAAGGTGAATGAAATTGCAAGCGATTGACAAGCTTTCTCATATGGAAGGACCTTGCAAACTCAAGGGGTTGCTTAAATATATGCTATTAAATTGCAAATTGTTAAATCTTATCACATAATCCAGACCTTCAAAAATGCCTAATAAATACATATTTCTTATGAGTTTGCTACATGTTACATTTTAATGCAACGCAATAGGGTGCAAAAAAGCCCCAAGTATCTGTAGCTATATCCTTAGATGTCAAGACATAAGTACACCATCCCCCACATGTTATTCACCAGTGCAACTACATATCATCTCTTGAGAAGCCAGCACCTCTGAGGACACTAAATTCCTTTCCGTAAAAAGAAAACCTTGTAGGCGTACCCAGAGATCAATATCTGCCTCTATCCACTAGGTTATAACCTATTACTGGAATATATAACTCGAAGGCAGTTCCCTAAACTGCAAAAGAAGTCACAAACAGTCAGACCTATGTTGCTAATTTTGCACTCCCCCAGATATTTGTAGCCATCATTTCAACACTCACAAGCAAATCATCCCCAATTGTGTATGTTTTGTTGAAATATGCATGCTATGGCAAGAACTCTTTGGGGAATGCTGTAGTCTCCTCTGAGTGCATCATGTGTGGTTCTGACAGGGACAAACTACCAAAGAAAAGAATAGGGAGAATAGTATTTAATGTAAAACCTCTACCAATGTAATACAGTCAGAAACACAGACAGCTGAGCAAGTTGTAGTAAAACACATCTATGGTTGAATTCAATGGTTATAAAAGACATTGGAACATCAGCCCTAGAGACGGATGCCTTTTATTCAGCCACACAATGCTTTTTTCTGTTCCATCGAACAGGCAGCCCAAATCATACCCAAGGGAAATGCAGCTATAGGACTAGATGCTACTGCACCAAATAAACACCAGCAGACATGACACGTGCTATAAATCCTGCAGGTATGATCAGTGAGAAAGGAACAATAACTGCCAATGTGCCTCATTTCCTTAACAGTATGACCCAGTCTGTATCCATATACACTCTGCAACTGACTGTTATCTTCAAGTAGGTTGAAGTTTTCCATTCAAAGTTGGGTTGGTGGCTGCAGAAAATCACAAGTGGCTAACCCTACTGTGTAGGGTCTTCATTAAGCAGACCTCTTAGTTTACTACTCTCTTGATGCATGAAGTGCATTTAAGATCAAGTGTTTGCCTTGTGACGCTTTGTGTTGGGAAAGGCGTGATGTGTACAAACCCTTCTGTAACAGAAGACAAAACACAGCACGAGTCTGCTCTTGGTATGTTTGCCCCTTTTTGTAGTTCCTAAGCAGCTGTACATCATCACAGACTCTTCTACAGAAAACCTTGGGTGCCAGCTTCATGGAAGAGGTCAGATAAGCTCATTAGCTGTAGCCACAAGGTGGGACTAGATTGGGGAAGATGCAAAGATATGAAAAGAAAACACAGCAGAGGGGTGATTAATGCAGAAAGAGCATAAGATACAAGTTCAGACCTGCCACAGAAGAATCAACAGTTGCTTTTTCCCACAAAAAAGAGAAGTCAGCTCAGTGATGTCCTGAAGTATTTTCCTTAACTTTATAGAAAGGTTTTTTTTTTTTTTCACAGAGTATATAATGGAATTTGCCCTTTATTCATTATGGGGGGAAAGGATGTAAGGACTCAGTCCACCTTTTTGGTCTGGTCAATGTTTTACATACTCTTGGCCAAGAAGCAAATACCTATATGAGCCCATCTAAGTCTTTATTAAATAAGTTTCTGGATTATTATTACAGGACCACTGCTCAAATAGAGTTCTGGTGTGTGTTTTTCTAGGTCTTTTCTTACAAATACTTCACAGACAAAGCTAAATAACTTCTAAATCCAAACTTCTATACTTAGAAATATTTATTCTAGAAAACTAAAATAAAGAGTGTTTAACATTCTTCATGGACAAAACTCCAAGCTGTGAGTGCAGGCTGAGCAGAAAAACAAAGGGTTCATACACAACCTTCTCTCTGCCCACATGTCATTGCACCCAGGCACTTTCTACACTGTGACACACTTCCCATTCCACCTGGTCCTCTAAAAATTGCTTCCTTCTTTCTTCTATCCTTGGAGGCCAGACTGACTGCACCTGCCTCCTTGCTGCCATATCTCACTCCATCCATAGTTTCGTAGCTCTAAGCGGTGACTTTCTCTCTCTTTCCCCTTTACATCCTTCTCTTCCTCCTGTCATCACAGTCTGTTTTTGCAAAGGCAATCAGCAATCAGCAGTCTCCCTTCCTTCCCACACTTCCCCCCAAGCAGTCCACTCATCCTCCTCTTCTTATGGAAACACAGCACCAACTAAGAGCTAAACAAACCAAGAATACAATATGTCGCAGTGGTCTTCTACCATACCTTCATAAAATCTAAGCTGGGATAAATTATTTATTATTCAAATTATATTTAATGTGATGATTGTATCCAAACTGGTTTTTTTCTGGTTTAGAAATGAGGCATATCATACTCAAGGTTGTAAATTTATCCATGAAGTTTGTAATATGATGTAAAAACAAGTTGATTACTGTTTCTTTAGCAATTGGTGCTGTTAATTGATCAATTTTCTAGTATTTGCTTTTTAGTCAATACCTAACTTAGGAGCACTAAGGAAACCAGAGTGACAAGGAGAACACTCTGGACTAGTTTCCAAAGTCATCCTTGGAACTGGCACAAGGAATGATCCTGGACAAATTGCTCTACCACTCTGTGCTTTCACTGCTGCCCCAGCATTTCCACTGCTCCTCACAAGTGAATACTAATGACTGAGCATTTTTTACTGACTATTTCAAAAGCTGGGGCTTTGTGGTGTCCTTAGATCTGCTGATTTCCTGTTAGCAGGTCTTTCTGCTCTTGCTGAACAGGCCTTTTGATGAGGTCTTTAAGAGGTTTGGTAAGAATATCTCAATGGAAGGAGATGGCAAGCCCTCAGCAGCTGTAAAGCACTCTTGAAACTACCTGCTATGAAGAGATGTTTCACCTCCTTTCACTTTACCTCAGCTATTTAACCACAGGGACACAGAGGGAGATTTTGTGGATCAACTGGAAGTGCTGCACTCCCCAGAGAAGCTGGGCTAAGGTTATGTTGTGGCAAACAAAGGAGAGTCTTTGCCGGAGAATAACAAATATGCCAGGTATTCAGCTTTTAGAAGACTAAAGGGATAGTTTTTCTATGAGAAGCACAATGATGTTATGAGAAAAAGTTTACAAGCTCAGGTGCAGAATATGGGAAGTAGGTATATCCAAGTTCATTTTGTTGAAAATTACAAACTCTTTCTCTCCTTGTGGCATCTTAAAGATACTTAAAATTTAGCACTTGGAATATTAATTTTTTTTTATTTTTTTTTTTTTACAAAAAAAACAGCACCGCCACCACTAAAACCACCTTTCTTTCCCCAACCAGAATTCTATCTTCAAACCTTTCTGTAAAGAGAATTTCTTTCAAACATGAATTAATTTCTTATACCACTATACCACACCACAATGACTTTCAGGTTAAATTTTATTAGATTATGGGAGAGAAAAGTCCAAAACACATTTAATTTCATTTTCAAGGAACAAAGTTAATTTGGGAATTTCCAATACATTGGGACATATTTTGGTCGTTAATTTATTTAGAATAGAAAGATTGAATGAGAAATCAAACTTTACACACACATAAAATAAAATTCCTTTTTAAAGTTATATCTTCTCCAACTCCCCATAACGACTAAGAAGAAAAAGAGAAGAGACTGAGTGCCCTGTTACCCTATATTTATCTTTCCTATTTTCAGTACCTTAAAGAACTGAAGTTCTTTGCTACTGCATATTTTAAGACGCATATTTATTCACACAGTGCCATAAAGTATAAATCAATACAAGGTCAGACTTAATTCAGCACTTTTGTTAAGTTCGAAGGAGTATTGCTGATATTTTATTTTTAATGTTTGCATTGAAATATATCTTTTACCTATGTTCAACCACAGAAACAGCAGGCTTAACTGAATTTTCAAGCCCTTTGGTTATGAATTGAACTTCTGAATGCTAAATTAACTATTACTATAAGTATTGCTATAAATATGTCTATAAAACCCAAACACTGTTCTTGATTAATAGATTAAACTAAGGCTAAATTGACTTTTTTCTTAATTTGTTTTCTCCATATTAATCTTATTAAGAATACCTCTGAATTTAATTAACATTTAACACAGAAATTGTGTTTGGTAATTGACTTAAATTTTTTACTAGTTGGTTACATATTAAATACTCATTTTCCAAGAACCCTGCTCATTACTAAAGAATAATAGTTCTAGTGAAAAAAATATTAATCTTGTTGTTGGGGACATTTTTCTTTTTAAGTTAATAAGGCAAACATTTTTGTTGAATCACCTCTAATTTAAGATTATTATGACCAATCGGTCTGGTTCTCTAACTTCTTATACGTAACTATCAGTACATTATACTTCATTGAAAAGCATTGTAAAAGCCAATAGCAAAATACTGTTCTTAGGAAAGTAATTTGTCTTTGTTTAAACAACAATAATTACCAGCCATAGATGCCTGTATAGTTAATTATTTAATAACAGTATTTACTTGTACAAATTAAAACATTGCCTTTCTTTTCAAATAAGCTATGGCTTGTGATCAACATATATAGGGGCTTTTTTATAAATTGCTATGTTATTTTAAGAATTATTTACAGAATTTTGATTTCATTAGGGTACCTCATTCATGAATAAGCATCTTGTGGAAGTATACTTACAAAGAAACCTGTAAATGGAAAAAGCACACCAAAAGGTGTCAGAGACACTGAAAATAATTTGCTATATAATGTGTTATTTTCTACAACACATGACAAAATAGAATATTTTTTCTTCTCAGCTGATGAGAGCAGGACAAATTTCCTTTTCAGGTTTAATGTCTGGAATTGCAGTCCTGCAAAGTTTGTATCTCCCATACTATATATAGCATAAAGATACTGACCTCTCAAATGAGTGAAAAGCATGGATACACCTATGCAGAACAAAGCACGGCATGCATTTCTACACATTGAGCAGAAATACCAAAGCCATTTTACATGCTTTCTTTTAGTCTAAGGAACATAAGATAAATGGGCCAGAGAGATTCCAATGCATGTGTAGGAGTAGAAGTCAGGTACCTTAAATGCCAGAGATCTATAGGTGATCATTATTCTGATAACATGCAACCTACTGATGTACTGCCTTCTGTGGTCTTCCTCCTGTTACTAGAAAAGAGATTACTGAAAGATCACAGTATTGCATTTAGCCTGTCCTGGTTATCTATTTCTACAGAGCGTTTATAAGTATGATGCTCTGAACTTCTGTGCATGATCCAGTTCTGACTGTCCCTTGTAACCTTTACCCCTCTGCTTATTCCTGTACGCCTGCCTTATAATTGGAGTCTAACACTGCACAAGTGATCACTGAAGTGTATCCTCCTCTTTAGATTAAATTATCTCAGCAGGTATGAGTCGGTTGCATATGGATAAAACTTGCTACAGGTAATTTAGTAATCTGCCTAACGTTAGAAAAAAAACCTAGGAAATTTTTTGTGCTTGTGTACGTGTAGATAAACATTAATATATAAAAGTTACAAAAACCTTGTTTATTGACCTACACAAGCTAAAATGTGTCCATTCTTTTTTTCCTCTCCTTTTTTAACATGGATTTCTGAATTTTGTATTTCTTCTCCTGAAAGGAATTGCCTAAGCCAGACATTCTGAGGAAGACTTAGAGTACCTTTCAGAAATTCTGAGAAATCACTCTAAAAGAGATCATTGAGGTTATGCACCATATACTGCAGGCTGATTCAGGCTCGTTTTCCGGAGTGGTCATCCTGATTTATTAGCACACTCTGATTAATTTGAGCAATTTTATTGATTGAGCCTAGAGTTTTGCTGCCTCTGCCTTGGCACTGTCTTGAAAACCATGCTCCTGACCAACAACATTGCCTTGCTGTGGAGCGTACTTGGAAATGTCATCTGAGAGATACATCTGGGATGCTGCTAGAAACCCTCAGCCCAGCTGGCCTTCACAGTATCCTACTGTTAAAAGCATCTTGAAACAGCTGAGATAAACCTTGCTTTTGCTTGGGGTGTACTTCACAGTCTACTGTCCCTCATTGTCCCAGCTACGTATCTTCTGTCCTCTCCTTTGGTGCTCAGCTCAAGAGCATCCCATAAATGGAAAAAATTGTGTGACTCGTGCAGACCTCATGCACCTCCTGCAGCAGAGGCCTAATCTGGCACATCACTACCCTTCCACCTCCAGTTCATTGGGAGGATAATAGTTCTTAAACTGCATATAAGTGGGTGCACATGATTTGTTCTCTCTCCTGCAGTTACTGCTCTAAGATCCATCTAAGCAGACTCAAAATTTGTCTTTGCTTCTTTGTCATTTGCCACCACTAAAGGTAGCTTTTTTTGCACAAATCATCATTTCATACATATTATGACAATGTGTCATTATAAAATATTTCATTATTTCATACATGATGACCTTTGAGTGTTCCTTATTCAAGGATTCATGAAAGCTTAGCATGAGGTATGTCTAATGATCCCTGTATAAACACTCTAAAAGCTCTCTCCTGCAAAGGCTCAGGCAGGTATGAGTCATTTTTGAAACTCACCCTTCAGTCTAAGGTCCTTTGGCAGTGCTTGACAGTTCTCATTTTCTAAATACAGTACAATGTGCCAATCTGAAATAAATGTAAATTATCACCTTTCTTCCACGTTAATTAAGGTCTGATTAATGCATTCCAGCAGCTGTTGCTGGTACAGTAGGGGAATGCCTTTTGTTGCAAAAGCAAAACTCATGTATAAATCATACTTCTGCTTCATCTGTTGAACTCTGGGTTAGCTGTAAAGATTGCCTTGCCTAAAAATATTGTCAACCCGGTCTCTTGAACAAAAGAAGCTTGAGGAGTACATGCTGGATTTGCAGTTGTCCACCCCATATAAATTCTGCTATTGTAAAGAAAACAAAGTTGCAAAATTAAAATTGATTCCAAACTCTCTTCCCCAAAGATGCTCAAGGAAAAGCAGGACAAGTTCTATGGAGCCATTTGGGCTAGGCATCTACCTGTCATGTGTGTCAATTACCATTCTTAGGAAGTATTCTGAATTTGTGCCAAAAAACAGATGCTGAAAATTGAGACGAACTGTATCATTATGAGAGATCTTTAACATATGATTAAGGTAAAATGTGTCTTTTTAGTTTGTATCTTAAATGACATTTTCAGGGGGTTTTTTAATACATATTTTTGTAGAGCTCTACTTGTGAAATATTCCTATGTAGATCAACAAACATGAAGTTTGTGAGCCCTTTTGTGAGACACTGCTCAAGAGTGGAAGACAGGTGCTATAAACAAACAGGACTGCCACATCAGAAAGACAAGTAAGAAAACTAACTTCCAATAATTCTGTCCAATAAAATGACTAAACCTTGAAAGGCAAATGAGATGTGGGTAGCCAGAAAGGCAGGCTGGTTAGACGGGAAAAATTACTGAACACAAAAAAAAAAGCCTGTCAGCCTGGGAACCAGGCCTGGGAACCAGAACTTCCTTGAAAAGTGCAGTTGGCCTCTGTATTTCAGCTAAGATACCTAGAAACTGAAGACATCCTGAGATAATGCTGATAAGCATAAAAAAACCCCAAATATTGTAACAGCAACTTTTGGATGTGGAAACAGTCTGGGAAAATAAAATTGGTCTGAAAGAACACGAAACATAATCACCTATTGGATGTTAGCAGTGAAAACAGTAATTAATAGCATTAGCTGCTCAATGTAGTGGTGTCCTACACCCTCTTATGTTTCTAGGATATTAAAAGGACTCAATTTTTACCCAAAATGGAGCTTCTCTCTGTGAAAACTTCCTATGCTGCACATCCTCTTCCTTTCCTACGCAGGCTGAAACCTGCACAAGCTTTCTACAGTATCTTGGTCTCTCTCCAGTGATGCCTGGCTGACTCCTGGCTCTGATTGGGGTCATCTTTGAAGAGAGACACTGTCTGTTATCATATTGGTCCCCTTTCTGGGCCACTTTTGGAGTGGTTTGGTTTGTCCTTCCCTCTTTTGGGTGTAGTTGGGTCCCCGTCTGGGACTGGTTTGCCTTTCCCTCTGGGGTGGTTTGGCTCATTCTGAAATCTAATTCTCTTCATCCCAATATTATATATCCATACAATTAATCTATCATATCTGCTGCTATATTGTTGGTAATTTTCCTTCACTACTGGTAAGTTTATGATAACCTGTAATAGTATATACCTGCTTGGCTGTTGCTATTATTGATATTCATTGTTGCTCTATGATTGATTGCTGCTACTATTGATTACTGATAGTAATTTGTAAATAACTTGATGTATGTGTATTTATATTCACTTTGTCAATCATAGGTATACTTGCTAGTGGTGATTTTGTGGTCTATAACTGCTTGTGGTGATTTTTTTTGGTATTTGTGGTAATCTGTTAATAAAGTAGAAAAATTTAGAAGATAAAAGCTTCCATGTTCTTGCATACTACAGTATCTTACAAACCCACAGTCACGACCTCTACACACCCACAGGCTGTGTAACTTTCTAGGTCATGACAAAATAGTGGAAGAAAATCACTCCAGACGAGTGGGATGCCCATGACCTGAGTAAGAGCTAGGTCAACAATTGTCACCTCACTCAGAGGTCTCTGGTTTCAAACTACTTGGCCCTTCACATTTAAAGAAGAGATGCATGTCTGTGTGCTGCTCTGACCCAAAAGGAAAAGGGAGAAGAAAAAAAATCAGTCTCATGCAGTATCTACTCTTACTAAAGTGCTATCAAAATAAATTAATATCAACATAAGTATGATTTTATTTTTTTGTGTTTGCAGTTGTTGGTGGACAGGAAACTACAGAACACTGAATGGAAACAGCTTCGTACTATCATTTTCTGTTGCTTATTAATACTTTTAAGAAAAAAGCTTTAAATCATCTTTCATATGTAAGCTTAAACCTGGCTGTTCTTCAGCCACCATGATATACTTACCTGTTTTATTTGAGCCCTCTTTTTCCTCAAATGCTGTCATCAGAGCATGCCCAATAGTACAACATGATCCTCTGAGCATGTGTCTATTAGATTTTGGACATACAGTCTCAGGGTTCAAGGTGAGGTGAACTCAAGGAAGGTGTTTCTCTTTTATGACAGAAAACTGCATGATTTCTCATCATACCTTTTCACAATTATGTCAATGATTAACCATAGAATATCTTGAGTTGTAAGGCTAGGATTCTTAATGGTATGGAAAAATTGTCTCCATGGAAAGAGGTAGAGACCAATAACTGAGACCACAGAGAAGACCCACCTGATAACTCTCATGTTTTAATCACTGCTGAATTGAATAAGATGCAGATATGGGAATCAGCTGAGAATATCTGTTGCAAATCTTGCATTAAAAGGCAAAGAATGAGTATTTAGTTTCATAATATGGGATAATCCATATGTAAGAATAGCATAAAATCTAGTTTTATTCAGCTTCTGAACTTTAAGACACCATGGTTTTTTTGAGCAGAGAGGTGAAGAACAACTAAATATATCCGATTTCTGTCTTTATGAATTAATCAGAAAACATTCCTTCAACTACATGTTGTGAAGAAGGAAGCCAGGAGGCCTACATATTTATATAAATCATTGAATGTTGTAGCATATCTTCATCTCCCTGAGGATCATAATTCTATATAAGTCTATTAATATTTGTGAAGTATTATGTTAAAAATAATAATAAAATTACAGACTAATGCCTTTATGTATTTCATGCAACAAGCATACATACAGCTTCTTTTCAGCAAAAAGGTGTGGTAACTAATAACTACAAAAAGAAAGTAAAAGTCAATGGGACATTTCTGCTGTCCCTTCAAAGGAAAGTTTATCTAAAACATTGCTCTAAAAGCTTGGAAGATACTATTCTGCACTCTCAGGGACAACATACAACATATTTCTGTTGCATTCAGCTAAGTCTCTACCAACAAAACTAATTTCCTAGATCAGTTCTTGGACCAATAATACTACATTTTCAAAGCTCTGACATATAGTCATCTTGATAATAGAATAAATGTTCTTCCTAATAGAGGGTTCTAAACAGGAGTTTTTCTAGCCACAGTCATCCAGAATTTGCTTCCCAAACATAAGGTTGGTTTAATTCTCTTTTCACTTTCCTGGGAAATATGACAACATTCTTTTAAAATGAGCGAGATTCAATGTCAGAGCTAAGATTTTAATTTTATCCAAAAATTTTAATTTTGTTGGGGTTAGTTTGCTTGTTTTGGAGTAATATATCTAAATCTAAATATAAATACCATGTTAACACCAAGATAAATTTACAATTGGCGTGGGTTCACTTTATTTAATATTCATGTATCTTCTTTCTTCCAGTGATACAGGTTAATGGAAGTTATATTGCATGTTAATTTGGTCTCCTTTGAGCATGGTGTAACAAGATAAGTTGCTTGGGACATGGAGAATTGTATTAATCATCTACTGTTGTAAGAATCTGCCCAATGAGCAAACAAAGAAACAATGCATTTGTTTGGGTATACTTTTCATGTTTGATCTCAGCCAAAAATAGACCAAGAGACTATCTAAAGCAAAACACTACAGCATAATCAGAAAATGCCATTATTGTGCTTTTAATCTCCTCTTCTGGACCTTGGCAAAAATATTAATTAGTGACATTTGAAGTAAGCCCTAACCTTATATTCCTACTGGACCTTGGTTTGGCACATTTCTATATATTCCTATACATCTTTCTCCTTTTTTTTCCTTTTGTTTTTATTTTTGGTACTAATTTTCACCTCAATTTACATGCAAACTAACCTATATTAATATTTTGAAATGTCGTGGTTTAACCCCAGCCAGCAACCAAGCACCACGCAGCCGCTCACTCACTCCCCCCC
>JAOBAS010000072.1:12345108-12366703 GCA_025311575.1 Elanoides forficatus | reverse complement strand
TCTTGAAGCCTGCTGCTTGCAGTTCGTCCTTGAAGCCAGCTGCTTGCAGAGGCCTCTGGCTCACAGATTGAACAGTCTCATTGTGTCTGGATTGTTCAGTATGTGTCCATTGCTTTCTAAATATCCCACAGGGAAGAAATAAAATTTACAGCAATTTTGAAGAAGAAAGGAAAAACCCCACCATTACAAATAGTTCTGGGTTTATGTCTAGCCAAGCAAGTAGGAAGGCAGAGGCATATAATAATGTGATTACTTTGGTAACGATATGCATTAGATACATTATGGGAAACAATAATACTCCCTACTGAATGCAGTCAATCCAGTTATTGATTTTTCTTAATGGTAAAAGCACTACTCCAAAACCAAAAAGAGATATACTTTATTTATTCTCCCTCCCTCATGAGCCCCATCTCCACAGGCCCCTTGATGCAGAGTAGTAGACAGAGATAATGGAGTAATGTATATCTAATCTGACACCTACTGGGCCAGGCTAATGTTTCAGCTAAAAGCTGCCTGAATCACTGATGCTATTGAAAACAAAATGTATGAATAACAAAAATAAAAAAAATCAAACTTCATTTTTACTTGAAACCTTGGTTAATTTTATTTTGTTTCATTCATGTCCTTTCATTCTGCTTTTTAAGGACCTATGAGCATATACTTCTTGCAATGAGTTCATCTGACTGCAAAGCTAGCTAAACCTCTCTGATGGGCTGCTCCAAAGTCCTTGCACTCATTATCTGCACTCCTTCAACTTCTATTTAATATGGTGTCCTGGTTTCAGTTGGGATGGAGATAATTGTCGTCCTAGTAGCTGGTACAGTGCTATGTTTTGAGTTCAGTAGGAGAAGAATGTTGATAACACACTGATGTTTTAGTTGTTGTTAAGTAGTGTTTAGACTAAGTCAAGGATTTTTCAGCTTCTCATGCCCAGCCAGCGAGAAAGCTGGACGGGCACAAGAAGTTGTGAGGGGACACAGCCAGGGCAGCTGACCCAAACTGGCCAAAGGGATATTCCAGACCATGTGACGTCAGGGATTGCCGCTCGGGAACTGACTGTGTGTCGGTAGGTAGGTG
Organism: Elanoides forficatus; assembly: GCA_025311575.1. Lineage (NCBI taxonomy): Eukaryota > Metazoa > Chordata > Aves > Accipitriformes > Accipitridae > Elanoides > Elanoides forficatus. Next base: position 12,365,626 of record JAOBAS010000072.1, on the reverse strand, counting down.
GTGAGCAATTGCATTGTGCATCACTTGTATATTCCAATCCTTTTATTATTACTATTGTCATTTTATTATTGCTATTATTATCATTATTAGTTTCTTCCTTTCTGTTCTATTAACCTCTTCTTAACTCAACCCATGAATTTTACTTTTTTTTTTTCCGAGTCTATCCCCCATCCCACTGCGGGGGGGCCGGGGGGGGCGGTGATAGAGCGGCTGCATGCTATTTGATTGCTGGCTGAGGTTAAACCACATATGGCTAGATTTTTAACAAGCTTGCAAAATACAGATTCACCAAAGCTTCATCTTCTATGCTGCCATCCCTGTTTTCAGCAACAAAAAAAATATCTGACATAGAATCAAATCACGATCTATAGCAAACTAAAGTTTTGGTATTCACTCTTTTTTTTTCCTCCATGACAAGAATAAAGCCCCTGAATAGGTAAAGAAGAAGAATATAATTGAGTCAAAAGTCTCTTGTATAATTGATCTGAAACATCAGTAAAATCAAAGTATTTGTACCAACCATTTTTATTGAGGCTGATCTTCATTCCTACTCACTTGAAGTTCCATTTTCTGAGTGCAAAGAGAACAAAAAAGCTCTATATCTTGCTGTTATCCCTTGAGCAGCTTAATTTAAAACTTTCACAGATGTCTGGAAATGTCCAAGATGACAAAGCTCTAATCAACTAGAGAGTAGGCTATCCATTTAGTATTCTCTACTATCACCAGTATGGATACCTTTATATTGGTGCATAACTAATGTGTTTTCACAAAAAGAAATAAAACAGGACAGTTTAAAAGTTAAACTTAATAAATAATCATGTTTTAGTGTCATGTTGCTAATTAATGAATGGCCCAACACTTTTTTTGATACAAATATATAACTTAGTATTCAAAATCATGGATTGAGACAGAGAAAATTATTATATCTGGATCAAAAATTGTAATTATATTCAGCATAGTCTATTTAAAATAAGTAATTTTCATACCAGCCTCTCAAGAATGGAGAACAAATAAGTAAACAAAGAAATCAGTTTGGAATCAACATATACAGCATATGATTCATGGGTTCCAATCTTATTGTGTAAATGTAGGCCTCTACATCCATATTTAGAAACATAATTTCTTACAAATACTGGGTCTTTACAGTTGACTTGTGTTGCAAATCTTCCACTGAAATGCCTTATTATGATGCAAGGAGCCTAAGCAGGAAGTCAAATTTGACTGTTACTACTTAGGTCCTTTGAATGTGCTCTCAAAAGTTTCTTTTTGTGAATTCTTATCTCAAAGGTATGGCAATGATTTTATAGATCATTCACAGTGTTCTTAAATCAAATAACAAACCTCTTCCAGGCTACATAGCTGAGCCAAAATGTGGGACCTTGACAAAGAACCTCAAGGACCTGCCAGTCGTCATCCAAAATCACACCAGCCCTATGCACAATCTGTTCCTCTTGTGCTTCTGAGGACTGCTGTAGTTCTCACTACAAAGAGAAAAGTGAGCACATGTGTGAGTGGCAGAAAATGGAGATGACAATCCAGGTGTCTGAATTGGTGAATAGGGTTATGTAAAAGAGAGCAGCAATAGGAGCTTCCCTTGAAATGGAGAAAAAAACATTCGGGGGAGAGGACTCTGAAAAACCATTCAAAGTGACAACTGCGAGAGGAGAATGAAAGTTCTAGCAATGCAGGAAACAGGGAGCAAGAAAAAAAGATTGAAAACCTGAATACAAATGAATGGGTGAAAGGAGAAGCAGAAGAGAAACAAGAGGGAAGAGAAAGGATGATCAAATACAAAAAAGAGTAACAAAAATTGGCAACAAAAATTCAGTCATGTGGACTGCTGTTAAAAGTAGTTGTAGTTTTGTTTGGAAAAAAAACACCAGTAGAATGGCACAAAAGGTGGTCATTAAACATTATCTTTTACCTGTTTTCCCCTAGGTCTGTTGCTTATACCCTTATTTTACAAAATATTATCATTATCAACCTGCATCTGAAATATATTTAATATTCAGAAATTATACTGCTTTTGTGACCAGAAAAAAATGAGGCACTGTGGGAATGTGGAGATCTCTCCGTTCAGTAGATTTTAACTCCTAGAATTTTTAGACTGATTTAGGAAACTAGATTATCTAAAAAGAGTAATTTACGTCTCCTCCAACACTTACTTGCAAGAGAGTTATGCAACAAACCAAAACCAAAACAAAATCCCACCACCAAACAACAGCAAAGAGGACTTGACTTGATCTCCACCGTCTCAGGTTAGTAACCCAGCCAGTGTCTCAGCAGCTTTAGCCTTTGAAGAAATCATAGAGTAAGGAAACCAGTGTTTCACTAAGGCCAACAAGATGACTTGTTTCTGCTGCCTCCATCCTGGAATCAATGGCAAGACTGGTATTATAGATTTCAAGTCTTTTCAGATATGTTCATCATTCACTTATACATTGACTTCTACCACTAAGTTTGGCATTTAACACCTCTGCAAATCAGCTCCAGTGCACAGCTGTAAAACCTGAAGAATTAAATGCTTTAGACTGGTAAATATTCAGAGTCTTCTCTTTTCCTGATCACTAGTTCTGATCAAATTTCCTATGTCAGTAACAAAAATCAAGTGAGCTGAATACTAATACTTCCATGCTTCGGCTGAGAAACAACTCATTCCCTGCTTACTCCCAATATGTAACATGGGCACATTAAGAGGAATCATATTTTTTAGAATCCAGTCTATAATTGCCATAATCAATTTAGGTCACTTCTGGGATAGGAACACACTCTAAAATAAACCTAATTTTGTGTGTTCTTGTACAATTGTATAAAGAAAACTAGAAGGCTTTTCGTATCACAGACTGCAGCCTCACCACCGTGAAACTTCCAGCTATTGTTTTACATGTTCCTGCAGTATGACTCACACTTTTTTCCTGAATGATTAACGATTGAGAATATAATATTGAATATAAGAAAATCTTTCTCTCCATTATAATCTAATTCATTTTCACTGTCATTAAACTGAAAAGCTAGGACACCCCCATTAGCAATATGATAATTTTCGTGGAAAACAGCAGGAAAATATTGCAGAAGAAAAAAACAAAAACAAAACCAAAAAACCCCAAAACATTTAACAATTATATTTTTTTATGATCCACCTACAAATATAAACATTTCTGAAAGTTTAACCTAATAAAGCAAGGAAGCGTAAAGGAAGAAAGAAAGTGTTAGCTTTTAAGGATTAAATTGGGAGAGTGATAAGGAGACCTACAATTAAATCGTGATTTAAGAACCTGAAGGTTTTCTTGTATCTTCAATTTTATAAGGAGTTACCATTATTTAAAGGTACCATATTAGGTTCTCTTTTTCATTCATTCTTATTTAGAACCTTCCTAGCTTTAAAATATACCTAGTTAGTTCTCCAGTTTAGACAGACATCATTCTTCAAAGATGAAATGCTGGCTTTATCCAGTGGTTGCACTTCCCATATCCCCAGCCAAACATGAATAGTTTTAGCAAAATCTGTTTGTGTTAATTTTGAATAGAATACTACAGAAACATTTTAATAATTTTCACATTTTACAAATCTGAAAATACCCAGAAATCTTTGATTCTGCATTTTCTTCCATCCATCTTTAAACCTAAGCTGCTCAAACCAGAGCTGATACTTTTATTTCAAAATGTGCACTGGAAATGTAGGTGTTGACATTTGTTGTCCCGCAAAAGCATATTTGCTGAATGAGAGAATATCCTTAGGCGGATTCTGAAATTTCTTTATGTATTCATAATAAGCTATAAGAATGTGTTCCCCCCTTTCCTTAAAATGGCATTGTGGCAATCTTAAGTTAATGAGCTTCAACAGGCAATGCAGCTATATAGAATAAATAGATTCCATATGATTAAAAAGCAGGCAAAAATATAAAAGTAATAAGCATTCATACCCATATGGCTATTTCACATTCATATATAAACATTGACAAAACCAATGAAAACACGTAAAGTTATATATCCTTAAAAATAGGAAAACATTATAGGTTGTAACTGGGCTTCCCAGGTTAACATGCTTTTTAAAATACCCAGCTTTAATTAGACTAAACTAAACCAAATTCACCTTCCTTCTTTTTTAATAGAAATGTGATTTTGTCAGGATATAACTTTTCTGTAAAAAAGATGCAAAACAAATGAGACAGAAAGATGGAAAAACCTAGGCATCCACAATAACGATAAAAGCATCACCCTCATAATTGTGATTCCTACAAAAAATAAAACAAAGTCTTATAAATGAACTCAGTTATATATGTCATACTTATTTTGTTAAGTAAATATGCCATCACAGAAGCAAAAAATATGGGAAAAAATGTTTAAGGGATTTGTGTCTGCTGCTATACATAAATAAAACATATGTTGAGTTATAGTTAGAATACCAGCATTTTCTTGGGTTTTCCTAGCCTTTTTTTTCATCCTAACATCACATGCTACTTAAAAGAGAAACAGTCTTAATCTGGAAAATACAAATTTTAATATCTTCAATAAAAAAAGCTTTGCTTTCTTGCTACTGTTTTATATATTATTATTATACTGTCAGAGGTATTTGCCCTTGCAAAGTGCTTTGCATTTGTGGCAACTCTACAGGCTTGTATTGTGGCTCTATTTATATAAGGAGCAATATATAATGAATATTATTATTTCCACAAGAGAAATAGCCAGCTTTGTTAGTGTTCTGCCTCCATTGCATGAAACCTGTTACTGCTGATAAAAACTAAAAACCGCTGTCATACTTAACATGGTTTTTGGCTTTGGATGTTTTCGCTGATGGTGCTGAAATCCTCCGCCTGCTGCAGGGTAACTAGCCCAGGGAAAGAAAAAGTGAAATTTAGCTAAAGAGATTGGTATTTCAGCTTCCTCCTGAACCTCTATGTGGAAACCAAGAGGTGATTTAGCATCCACTCTGCCAGCAACTGTTGTCTTGTCTTGCCTCTTAACATCTTTTTAGTGTGGCTGTAAAACCCTATCGAGATGAGCTTATAGTATTTCAGAGGACATCTAGCACTAATTTTTTATACAAAATGTGCCAGTGAGCAGAGAACCAGAGGGGGAGGAGGAACCAGCAGAAATGCTCGCTGCAGTGGTTCCATACTTGCCATTGAGAAGCGGAGATGAAGCACATTCTTGTATCTCGGGGAAAGAGCTCCCTCTCCTTCTGTTTGTGCCGTGGATTAGGGAGACCACCCTTCATCTACAAAGACACTTTTGAAATGACATGAAGAGGCCTGCTGTGCATTTGCAGCTTGGTGTAGCACCATGCAGTGGCAAAAACAAAGTGCTGCAGTCTAATGAAATGCCTTAAAATCTATTTCTCTGGAGAAAAAACTTTGGTTGGCAAAGAAAACAGCAAACATGAGTATATCTGAGAATCCCAAACCTGAATTTTTTAGTAATACAAAATATAAAGTTTCCTATTTGATAAAAATAGAATTTTATTTGTGATTTCATTAGTGAAAAGTAGGTGTGGAGATATGCTTTAAAAATGCTACAAATAAATAGGTTTTCTACCATGTTAAATGCTTTCAGTGGAGTCCATTCAGCTCTACATGAAGCCCTATGTATATGCGAAATATGTTTTAATTATATTTTGGGGGACAGAAGATCATTAATTTTATATTTCCATAACCCTTCACATAAAAGACCTATACTAGGGCTGTTATTATTATAGTAAAAATAGTAGTTTTAAACAGAAAAATAATTTATAAATTCCATCTGCAGCACTAAGAAAGAGAGTAAAATGAAATGTTATGTACTTTCCTCTTATTTGTAATCAACAGAGTTTAATAAGGGGGACATTGTGTCCAAGTGAACTAACAGTTGGTTTATTATCGCTGTTAAGTTATCAAGATCCTACACAACTACCTGAAAATTTTCACACAGATCCCACATTTTGACTTTAGCCACAAAACAGTGATTCATTGAAACAGATCTTGAGAGAAGTTCATTGAATAAATCTTAGAGAGGAGTTCAGGTCTGACAATGAAATATGTTTCTCATTCTTCTGCGTGCATGTGTGTGTAACATGCGAAACCCTGAAACATTTGTTTTGCATTCTGCACATCAGTCCAATGCCAAAAAGAGTTAATGTGCAGAAATAGAGCAGCACCCCTGGAAAATACCTTAAAAATTTGCACGCATATCCACCAAGACATATGATAAGGAAGAATCAGTGAAATGCTAATGGAAAAAGAGATCATTTCCCTGTAAGAAGGCAAGGTAAGCTTTAAAGAGAACCAAATTATGTCTGCAGGGTAAGGACAGATCTGCTGGCAGCACTTAAGTAAATTTGATTGAAAGCAGCTCATAATTCCCAAGTGTAGAAATATTAGACTGCTTGTACTAACAGAAATTATATTCTACTTTGATGATCTAATTCTTGAAATGTATAGCAGAAATGCAGAACAAACACAAGGGGCTGAAGCCAGCTCCAGGCAGGCACTCAGCTAACGTGTCACTGGGTTCCAATAATTTTTGGCACATTCCCTGCATTTCAAAAGGCCAGAAAATAGGTGCAATTCTTAAAACTTCTGCATGTTACAATTCTGAATTTGAGTGGAACTGCAATGTGTGAACATATAGCACTGCTGTCTGTATACCATGGCTAGTGTAAAAGAATGTTCTGTATGCTTTAAAGCACAAACCAAACATGATATGCAATTTAACTCATCTAGTGATATTCCTGTGATATCCAGTGATATTCTTGCTATATTGTGCAGGATTTTACAAATATTTTACTGTGTTTTCTCCTCCTCTTCACTGGATTTATTCTGCTTCTGCTTTGTGACTCAAAGCAATGAGCTAAAAGCTTTACTGCTCAGCTAAATGAGCTTACACATTGGTCTTCAGCTTGAGTAAGGAAAAGAGACATCACATATGACTACCTCTGTGTTTATCCCATACTCCTAAAAAAGTATCATGCTCTCAGGAAATTTCACAGTGTATCATGATCACAGTGATGTTCTGGAGACACCTTTACACTGTCAGCATATTTAGACCATTGCAAAATGATGGTTAATTCTATTGATGCACATTGTACAGCCACCATTAGCATTAGCAACTTGTGGGCCATGGAAACATACCTCAGATCCTCTAGCATGATTTCCATTTCAGGCTTTGGATGGGCTAATGAAATAAGACAAAAAACACTTTTTCAAAATAAAATATTAAAAAATTCCACTGTTAAACAACTTATGGTAATAATTTATTAATGAAAGGCATTCTCACGTGGCAGTAGCAGCTGTTGACTGAAAGACCCTGTCTGTACCAGTACTCATATCAGCTGTACTTGTTCCACAAAAGCAGTTGGACTAATATTGAGGTCAGATGTGAATCTTTTCTGGAAAAAAAAAAGACTTTTGTGTCTTTAATTTTTAAGGAGTTTTTTTAGTTTCCATTTGTACAACTAGAAATTCAAAATCAGTCTCTCTTTTTTTTGTTTTGTTTTAACATATCCATCTACAGCATCAATTAAACCACCTACAAAAGAGTGCATTATGAAAGGGATATTTCCAAAGCTGATTTACAAATTTGAAGTGTTGTTATCCTCAATTTCAGTCATGTGAAACAGGCATGGTGACTTGTTCAAAATCATCGAGAAAGCAAGACAAGCACACCAAGAACAGAACCCACTTCAGTGCTCTCCTGAAACTTGTCAGTAGTATAGCTGTTAGTTTATCATAAAAACTTCAGTCTTTGTTCCACTTTATTCCTGTCTTTTCTATAACATCAGTGTCTACTAATACCTTCATAGAATCACAGAATCATAGAGGTTTGGGTTGACAGGACCCTTAAAGGTCATCTAATCCAACCCCCCTGCAATGAGCCGGGACATCTTCAACTAGATCACTTTACCACAATGTTGTTTCTTCCCATGTCCCAAAAGACACATATTTATGAAACTACTGTTTTTATTTGCCTGATCTCTTAAATACCTTCTATCACTGACTTTTCTGTATTTAAGTGTTTGGGTTGATAATTAAGACTCCTCAGTAAATACTCAATCTAAGGACTGCACACTATGTCTAGAACATTGCAAATGTAGTACCCCTGTGTAAGAAAACAGAAAAAAAAGTAACCAAGACAAATCCTCTAATCTGATCTTAGTGTTATAAAAAAATATTAGGTCATAGTTTGAAAGAATGGGAGATGATTCAGATGGAACTGGGGGAAATATTTTGAACAGTTTACCAGAGTAAGCAAGTTAGTATCTTTCTTAACAACCTTTCTAGAAAAAAGAAAACAGGGTGGCTTCTATCTGGCTGGACATTTTGATACAGTGTCCCATAAAACCAGTTGCTTCTGTTGGTAGCAGAACAGACAGTAGCAAAAGAAAATGATTAAATGAAACACAGCAATGGCTTGTAATGTAAATGGATCAGTTGGGCTTGAGCCAAGTAAAGTTCTTTAGTGGTTCACTGTGACAGTAATCTTTTAATTAATAACAATTTCATTAATGATTTTTGCACAAAATGCAGGGCCACACAAAGCTGAATTGAAATCTGGGAGGCACTGTAAATACAGGGAAGGATCAGGGTGCAGTCAGGAAAGAAAGGCAGTCTGGAGGACTGGACATGAAGAAACAAGCTGAAACACAGAGACTTGGGATGGCTACCAAGATTTATTTTCTTTTTTTCTTTCTGACTGGAGGCAGAATAAGCAGTGAACTGGGTGGTCATGACTTGAAAGCGACTTTAGAAATGAAAGAAAGTGTTTTCATCAAACACAGGCTGAATGTGTGTTGCTCATGAAGAACAGCTACAAATAAGCAAATTCATTTCTGTATTTTATCAGTTATATTCAGGAAGGTTTAAGGAGTAAGTGCCACTTTACAAAACATAAGTTAAGCTTCTTTTGTGGCTACCCAAAGAAAGAGGAACACAGACTAGAAGAAGGTCTACAAAGACAACAAGGAGAGACACCTGTCTAGGAAAAGGGCATTAAAGAGTGTTATTCATTTAGCCTAGAAATAGTAAAGAAGAGAAGGGATCACTATCAATGAACACCTGAAATGGAGAGCAACCGAATACACTAAACAACAGTGCTAGTTTAATTACAAATAGAGACAGAATGGTTATGGTAAACCAGGGACAGAATTACAAAACTTTCTCACTTTCAGGTATTATAAGGCTCTGCAAAATCTGTCCCAGCATGTGACTGTTTTAGATGGGAGCGTGTGAAGTTGTACAGGAGAAGGAATGGTGGGAAGGGGAAAACTTTAACAGTGTACAAAAAGAGGTTATATAACAATACTGCAGTGCTGGAGTTGCTATTGCAAAGTCTTTCCTATTTCTCCTTTTCCCCTTGTATCACTTCCTAATTAGCCCTCACAACTTGCCTGTGACATAGATACTCAGCTTTCTTCCTCTTCAGCTGAAACAGAAATACAGACAGATAAGTTTGCATCAGTCTTCACTGAAATGTTCTATTGTGCTCTCTACTAAAGAGGTACAGTTTCACCTTGTATCAAGACATAACCACTGGAGCATGCTACAGTTGCATGTGTCACTTGCTCATGTAATTTGACTTTTTCAGACAGAGTATAAAATGAAGAGGAAGAAAAAGCAATAGCTTGATATGTTCATCATTCATCAGCTAATTAGTAGACATAAAAAATCTAATGCAATTATTGTCATACTTGCATCTAACTTGGTTTTGGCTTGTAAGAAATAAAACAAACCCTGACTAAAAGCCAATCATAAAAAAAAAAATTAAAAAAAAAATAAAATAAAAAGAAAGTTTAGCTCCTTTCATTGGCTGGTAAAATTGTCAAAAAAATTCTGAGCTAAAAAGGTATAAATGCTATATTTTTTGTAGATACATGAATATTCAGGCTCTTAAATTAAGCACAGGATTGAATGAAAACAGTGGTCAGGGACAGAGCATAAACGGTTGGTCGCCTTTTAGAAACCTTCAAAATTGCTTGATTTGATACTTGAGGATTTTCTCATGACTGTCTTTTGAGATCAATGTTATCCTTGGAGCTACTAAAAGTGTGTCGTCTTTTGAACAGCTGTTTCTTTGATTTATTTCTGAATTCAGTGTAGCTGCCTTGACTGCCTCATTGAGAAGGGTAACAGTTTGGAGTCTGTAGTCTAGTCTCCTGTCAATGCTTTGAGGATTAACATGTATCATTGGTATTGGCACTAGAGGTACTACATGTGTAAGTCCATGTGTCAGTGGGAAGAGACTCCATAGCATCAGGTTGCTGCACAGATAAGAGGATTATAGCTAAATAGTTCCTAATTGGTGTGAGTGATGCTCTTTTTGTTCTTTTTTTTTTTCTTGGCCTGGGCTGATCAGTGAAAGCAAGAGCAGAATATTTTGACACTGAATAGCATGATCAATAGCTCTTTGACAGTCTTCTATAGTTATCTAAGGGAGGACAGGAAATGTTCTTTATTCCGTCAGGAAACATCATGCTTTCTGTCTGCATGATCTGGTTAGCTGGTAGGGTCTTTCAGTTTACGTTATAGAGACTTCACAGACCCTACATTTGAATTTTCAAACAAAAAACATTCTAAATAGATGGCTGCATAAATCTTGACCATTAGTTTTTTAACCATAAATGTCAAAAAGTACTCATACCTGTAACACATGCAGTGTGGAACTACACAGAGCACTCCTTCCCTGACCAGCTGTGGATTTGGCCCTTTTTTTGCAAGACACTCTATTAAAACAAAATAAGACCTTTACTCTCTCTCTCTCTCTCTCTCTCTCCACACACACATATATTTTCTCCCTCAGAAGCTATTCCCACTGAAATAGTCCACTATGCACAAAGAGAAAGTGTCTGCAGTTTCAGTCCTGCAAGTGTTCAGACTCACGGCTGATACTCAAAGGCATCAAAAGCCTTAGAATCTTATGAACAGTAGGAAACAGGAATAAATGAAGTTTATTAGATTTATACATATGACACATAGTTTTCCATTTTTCCAATTCTGTCTAAATCCACCTTTAAAATACTAAATTTAAAATCTGTGGCTACTTGGATATGTAAAGCTTAGATGCTCTTAACATAAAAGCAATTGAAAAATATATGCAACCTGAGAGAAAGAAGTGATATTTCCTTAAAAGACAAACCAGCCATGACATTTTTGTTGTTATTGTTTTTATTGTCACATTTCCTTCCCACTTTAATTCATCCCAAAAGACACCACTGCAGCTTTCTTAAAGGCAAGCTGCTGGGAAAGGCAGAGTCTAAACCAACCTACTATTTAATTCTTATCCTTAGTTATGAATCAGTGAACAGGCACTACACGGTGCTTTGCCTTATAGATTTTGCCTTCCTGATTGAATTTCCCCCTTTGTAATAATTGCTTTTAGTACCAAGAACACCAAGTTTCAGAAAACAGTTTAACCAAGAGATGAAGTCCCTAGCTGGGATGTGAACTTGTGGCACTGAAGTGCAGGGGAAGAAGTGTATTGAAGCAGTGACAGAGCTTTGTCTCACTAAAATAAGACCCGAAGCCCTTCTGTAATTAACTCAGTGCTGGCTGACTCCCTACATTTGCTCTCAGCTAAAGGGAATGTTGTACACTAGCTTGAAAAATGAAGGATCTCTCATTTACACATGAAAAACTATCCTCCTCTGGAGCTCACCAGGGCAGACTGTGGTGCTGCGTACACATAGTGCACCCAGGGGCTTGGGTGGCTGCCTGCACGCTGCCTGCACACTGCACTCCCACGAGACCCTAGCAGCCTGCCTGCTGCCATGCAGCATCAGGCTTTGCAGCCACATCTGATTCCCTTTTGACTTTTTTTTTTTATTATGATAGTCTGAAATATGGCACTTCACTGAGTGTCCAGTCCAAGAGCTGCCAACAGAGCTGAGAGCCAGAAGGTGCAAGCTAGTCCAGGCACTGCAGGGCTCATCACAGGAAAATGTGAGTTTTGTTTTCTCTGAGGCCTCTTTTAGGAGACATGGTCTTCTGTGCATTGCTGTGTAAAGAGATTCATGTCAACATAACAGGCTGTCTTGTTAAGCTGATTAAAAAAACCCAACCCCACAACAACTTTTCCCCAGCTAACCAGAGCTAAATTAGGCCAATAATGTGAAATGCAGAGGGAACTTGCTTTGAAATGCTTTCCTCACTTACTTTCACTATAGGCACATGCGTTATCTAAGAAAAACTGAAGATGGCTATAGTTCCACTTGCAAAAGCACATTTTTTCAGATGTATAGACTGGGATTACATCAGCATTGTTGAATTGCACCCATCCAATAGATGTAATGCTCTTTTCCCTCCAGGAAGGAAAGTAGATTCAAAGAGAACTTCTACAATTCCTCCAGCTGGTGTACCAACACCATTCAGAGGAGGTAGACCAGAGCCAGAAAAACAAGGTTGAATTATTAGAAACATGAGACTAATTCCATATAAAGAGACCTCATTTCCTCCCCACAACACAGATGCAAAACTGTCTTCAATATCATAATGTTGCAAAAAAGGAAAACAGCAATTTTTTTCTGAAAATATTTGTAGAGGTCTCTTACCAAGTTTGTTTCTCAGTCACTTTATTTTCTCCCATTCTGTTGCTCTTTTCTCACAATTTCTTCCAAGAAAATATATTTTCCCTTTTTCATAACTTGGTATTTTAAAAACATTTTATTAAACATTTGTCTTCTCTGACCGTGATAAAGCCTATCTTTATTTATGTATTTGCAGGATTTACATCCCAAAATAGTAGAAGGACACCAGCTGAATAGATAAAGCAGTGCAAAATAAAAACAGACAGACTGAAATATTTGTCAAAAAGGCAACATTTGCCCACACAGTTATTGTCATGTCAGAAGTGATATGTTGTAATTATTTCGTATTTTAATTTAAAAATCTCTATGCATAGAGTACAGGCAGGGGCAGTAACTGGTAATATCTTTGGCCACATTTTCCTTTCCAGAGAAAACATTTTCCTTTACAAGCATTTTATGACCTTTTGAAAAAGAGTGCTCTAGAATTACTTTGATTTGTGGTATGACTTTGACATTTGTCCAGCCAGCAGTCCTGGAGTTTGCTGCATTTCAATTTGGGAATCTTTTCAAAGCAAAAGAGTTGCACTTCAGTTCACATGTTTTCACTGCCATCATGGTCTGTTAAGGCCAGATACATAAAGTTATTTAAAGATCTGAGGCAGCAGATGAGTGACTCAGATGCCTAGCTCTTAGTACTTAATGTCTTCTTTTGTGTCCAATTACCTGAATGTTTCCATTCTGTTTGTCAGGTTTATTTGCATCCATATGGGAAGTCTTGTAATATCACATGTTCAAGATCAACCTGGATATCAGACAACAGCAATCAGCACCTTAAGCTACTCAAGAATATGTCAATATTTAGTTGAGTTGTTAAAGATGAAGGCAGAAGTTTGTACTCAAGTGGGGAGCATGCCTCATATGGGTCCTCAGTGCCTGTCAGATGAGCCTTGTGCTAGCTGTTCAAAAGCTGCATTTTGAATTTGGAAGAAGCTTCCTGCTAGAGTCTGAAGGTGCATTTCCAGTCTTGCATTTATGGGAATCAAAACAGATTGTCATATTAGCAGAAAAAAACCCCAAACAAAACAGTAAAGAAAAATCCTAAAAATTGTGCAGAGAAGAAATCATTTAAGTCCAAAAGTTGCCTCATGTCCTATGAGTTGTCCGAGTCCAAAACCGAATGTTTTTCAGAGGCAAAAGCATGTCCAGCAAACAGCTTTCTCTATCTATAGGCCTCCATATGGTCTTAATTTTAAAACTACCCTCAATTCCATCAACATCTATCCAAAATGTATTTCAAATTCTGGATACAGTACTTAGTTTAATTTAATGGCAAAGAAGTATTTTTCTCCCCTTTCAACTTCAAATGTTTTCATTAGTAAAACACATTTCAGAAAGTAAAAAGCAATTTACTATCCAGACCTATCCATATTAACCAAAAGTGTATTCATAAAGTTGCATTGGTTTCCTGCTTGAAGGTAACAGCTGTCTGTTTCCTGACTGTTACTGTTAAAAGCATCTTTCTCTAAAATGAATGATGATATGTAGGCCATGAGGCAAATGTTTCCTGAAAGAGATTGTCCCAAAATTGTGGTATTACTGAAATCTTTTGGCTTCTTAAAAATAATTTAGCATTGATAGCCTATGTGATGACAGGAGGCCTTGAACTAACAAAAGTTTGGGAGAGAAGGCAGCTTGGAAAAAGAAGCCTAAGTATTATTTAATACAACACATTTAAAACCAGAAATTAACCATTAGCTTTGCATTCAGGCAATCTTCCTTGTGGCATATGATCTACAAAGTCATATAAGACCCTGTATTTCAATATTTCATACTAGTAAAATTATTTTCTAGAATTGTCGTCATATGCTGAAATTATTTTTAAGATCTCTTCTGATTACATAATACTCTACTTCTGACTACATAATACTCTACTTCTGACAGTCCACTATAAGTAATTTGAAACTTCTTATGGATGTACTACAGTAATCTTTACAGTGGTTACTTTTGTTGTTACTGATGGCTACAAAATATTTTCTCTATTTGTCTCTTTACAACAGGTGGAACTCAGATAAGTGATGAATAATAACTTCACACTCACTACAGTTGCCACATTCCACATATGGATCTAAAGCTACTAGTTTAAATAAATAAATAAATAATATTTGTGTTGAGAATCTGATCTGCCTTCACTGTGTGAGTAAACAAACTACAGAAATGTTTTACAAATATTACGCTATAGAAAGCTGTTAACTCATATTAAATAGATGAGGTAAGAATCATATGTTGCTTAAAGAAATTCTGAGTGTCCTGTAGCTGTGTTTCATTCAGTTAGATGAAACCTAATCTGAAATGCTTCAGCAGAACCTTTTCAGATTTCAGTAGTGACTGTAGTGATTTCTTTTATGAAATACATGAAGTTTGTTTTTAGCAAGGGCTACTTAAAGGTAAACTGTCATTTGTCATCAAAATACACAGGACAGGAAGACAGAACTCTCCTAAGCAGTTTCACTTCCAAATCCAGTGTATTACAGAATTACAGAGTGAGCTGTGCTCTCCAAATCAAATCCACTGATTGATTCCCCTTGCTACAATGAATCAACCAAAATTCCCCAAAAGGTGGAACTTGCAGTCATCCTGACACCACTGATCCCTGCCTCCATAATGAAGTGTATCCTGCCTCACTACAGCCAGAGAGGCAAGACTTTCTGGTCATGTAGGATCATGCTACTCCCCAAGACCTAGAATAAAAGTTTTTAACTTCTTGTATACAGGGTAAGTGGACCCCCTATTTTGTATATTCCTGAAGTCCACCATGCCCAAGTGCTACAGCTCCAGCTCCACACACTGGTGCTGGAAGTTAATTCTGAGAGATAGTGCTTAGGAAAAGTTTGTATTACACCTGTTTTCCACAGCTGAGAAATGTCTTGAAAGTCTTAGGTAGAAAACTAAAGAAGTCTACAGGCAGATACACTCAAAAACTGTTGGATTTGGGGTTTTTTTAATTGCTTTTCTCTTTATGTAACTGTATTTAGAATATTCTGGTTGACTATCTAACTATTTGCATTGCTAGAAATACACATTGATTTTTCTCTCAATGTTTGCATAGCATTTAATTTCATCCATCAAGCACAAATAATTCCATTCTCAGGAAGTGAAGATCCAAATATAAAAAAGAGATTGTAAATGAATCCCAAGAATTTTTATGTATTTATCAAAAAGCTGCAAAGTTTGGTTTGAATTTCAGTGTGAAAGAGTCAACTGCCAAGTGAAAGGAAGGAGGTCTACTTGCAGTTGTAATTGAGGATCCTTTTGGCAGGGACATGCAATGAAGAAACAGGCAAAATCTTCAAGCAGTCCCCATATTGTTGTACCATGGAAGTGCTACTGACACCTCCAGTTTCTTCAATGAGACTGAGTAACATTGCACATAACTGATCAAAAGCATATTCATGTGTTTCCACATGCAGGAATGGTTGTTGAACATGACTCTAGAATAGGAATTTTCCTCACATCTTACTTGTAGCATTTCAGCTGTAAATTCTCCCGGATGCTCTGTGAACATGTGTGATGTCCTTGGTGATTCTAACTCTCCCTCAGCTACTTTCCCCTTCTCTCCTCTCCATGAACTAACATCCGCACCTTCAGCAGTTCCCAGTAAATTTACAAGTCATTTATTATAATCTTTGGACAACTTCTCAAACATTAACATGCTTAAAAAAAAAAATAAATCCTAATTTCTTAATACAGAGCAGATCAAGCTGCAGTTAAGTGTTCCTGAGTTTGATCCAATGATCTTCCCTTAAAATCAAAGGGAAGATCTGAATTCTTTCAGTTAATCCTGGTCTCCAGATGGGATGTTCTTGTCTTGTTCTTATGTCTTTGCTGGGTGTTTAACTTACTTGAAAAACTGCAGATTATTACAAAAAAAATCACTGTCTTTTAGCGAATGAGTGGTTCTCACATCTTCTTCCAAAAATTTCAATTGCTGCTGCTTTAAAGGCAGGCAAGTTACTTTTTTGTCAACAGTATTATTTTGTGTCATGAGTCAGGAAAACTTTAAACTTTATGGAACTTTATGAACCACAGGTAAATCCACAATTCTGTTTACAGTGCAATAAAATTGTACATGCAAGTATTCACAGGTTGTTAACATTGTAGGATTAAGATTATGAAAACCTTCTAGACTACCATAAGTAAAGATATATGAATCCTCCAGGACTTAAAGAATCACAAATATATTGATAATAATTTAAACATAGGTTTTTTCACATCATAATTTCAAAATTAGTTTCATGGACAGTTTTGTAATTGTTTACCCTGCAGATTTTGCTTTTAATTAGCTCATCCTCAACAATGCAATTTAATTGCTAATGAGTTCCTTGAAAGAATAATGACAGATGTTTTATTCTTTTACTGAAAATCACTTTGCACAGAAGTGGTTGACTTAGTTCTACACAGGATTTATCCACAATAGTTGGCTAGTATTAGTCTTGCCTTGTCTTCAAGTTTGCAATGAAATCTGAAATAAATAATCAGAACGTTTAATGAAGAGCAAGGTATGTCCTACTTATTCCTATATGCCAACAAATACTGCTGGTTGACTCTTGAGGATTTGGCTGTACTCTAAACACAAGCTACAAGTAGGAAATACTGTTTGAATACTATTCCACTTTGAACTGGATTTTCAGTTAAATGTACCAATTTTTCTGGATTTAGAAAACCAAAAGAACTGAAAATTCCAGGTAGCTATTGTCACTTATCTAATATCAGCACTTGTCACAAAAACATAAAGATATCCGGCCTTGCTCCAGTATTAGTAACTTGTCCTCATAACTGAAGTTATGGCTTCCACCCTACACCATATGTAGAATAAGAACAGGGCAAGCATATAGCATAATTTCTTGGTGCTATTACTGGCTCAGCTTCCAGCTGTTTACATTTCACTGCCTTCCTGGGATGTGTATGGTTTCTCTGTATTTAATAGCTGCCAATGGGATTTTTTTCCTTAGCTTACCTTGAGCTGAGGAAAACACAAACTCCTACAGTTCACTACATCCTGATCAAAAACATCCACAAATCAGTAACCCACTGTATGATGTATCACTGTTTTCCATTTTTTCTGAACTTGGTTTCCTTTATTTCCCTCTGCTCCCATATTAGATGAAAGATACCCATCCAATTTCTCCAAGGTCTTTGTAGGCTTCTGTGTTATCCCCCTCAACTGTTTCTTCTCCAGACAAGAGTCCTAACTTACCCACTCATCCCTCTTTTGGAAAATATTTAATGCCTTTGATCATTCTTATTGCCTTTCTCTGAAATTCTTTGAGTTCAACAGGTATTAAACTTTGGAAAGGCTAAATAATGCTTTCCAAGGCGGAATATAATGGGACTTCACATCAGAGAACTTGAGAAATTATAGTAAGGAAGAGGAAGGTAATAGTCTAGAATTAAGGTGTAATCAAAACAGACAATAAATCAAGTGTAGCTAAACGTAGCTACAATGTGTAGCTAAAGTAAAACCTATACCCAAACTAATGTACGCATCAAGCAATCTACTCCACAAATTACTAATAACATGATCCAATAATGACTGAATGGCTTGAAAAAAATCTCATTGGTTTCAAGGCCCACAATGTCAATAAAATTCTGTTTTGTAGCACTGGTGCTATCACATCTGAGAAGCAATAGAAAGCTTTTGCTTAGTTATTGGAGAAGTTTCACACAGGATAGAGAAACTGGGAAGCTTTGGCTTGCTTCTAGCTGAGAGATGGAAAAGGTCGGTGAGTTTTTTGGGAGGCTGAGGAGTAGAATGACAGGAATCTCCCTGTCTCCTCATTTTGTGCCCAGTCCCTTCATACACTAACCCTCTCCACTCTTCTTTTTCCTTGTTTTGCAGAAGGAGTGAAGGGGAAGGAGCCAAAAGCAGTCCTGCAGCAAGAGGAAAGGGTTGTGGAAGAAGAATAGAAGTGGTACAGAGATTGGGTGCTCATGGCTTCCTCTGCTGGGGATGAGCAAGAGGGCTTTACAAGCCAAAAGAAGAATCAGCGATTGGGAAAGCAGGCACTGCTCCCGCAGTCAGCCTCCACCTCTGCTGGCATGAGCTCAGCAGGCAAAGTCTGCATCCTGTCTGCTTTGCCAGTGCTTAAAGCCAACCCTCCCTGGACCACAGCCTGACATCCAGATACAAAGCTTAATTTACATGAGGAAAGTCTGAGTAGTACATACTCTTATGCCAGCTTGGAAACAGGATGCTTCTACTGCGTAAACTGCAGCAATTAAGTTTTGCACTTGCCTCTGCATTTACTGTAGTTATAATGTTTATATTGCTATCTATCCCTAGATTTCTAAATAAATGCATTCACATGGCAGCAAACAGTTACTCTAATCAGTAAAAAGGAAAAGAACAAGAATCAGTGTGGTGTGCAGAACACAAATAAACTCTATACCATTCTTATTAGCTGCTGAGTATTTTTAAATGTGTAGTAATTAAATACAACTGTATTGTTAAAGTTGAGCTTCAGATCATTTAAAACAAAAGGTCACTGCTTCTTGCATGACACAGCAATCTTATGAACAATTGCCGAATCAGCCCATTGCCCATGGGCATCTCAGAAAAAAGTGAGTTTTTTGAGCCAAGGTTTGAAAAATTATTCATCTACACTATACCTAAACAATGATATCAGTGACAAATGACACCAAGTGGCAAATGGTTTTGTAAAAGCTTTGAAAATGTACCATAAAAGGGCAAAACAGAATCCTAGAAGTGAAATAGTGTGTTTTCTAATGTTGAGGTAAGAACAGCCCTCATGGCACTGGTGTCAAGTAATCGACCAAAAATTATGAAATAATCTCAGCAACACACAAATTTATCACCTCACCTTTTGCCAGGATTATTAATTTTTCACCATAACTTAGTTATAAAGAATTATTCTAAACCAGAGCAAAATTTCTCCAGTGTAAATCACAAAATATTGTAGAGAAATTACCATACTAAGGGACTTGCAGAAGTTTATAACCTGAGTGGAAGATGAGAACACATTAGAGAATCAATTTAGAAACATTAATTGAAAAAAAGAAGCAGCATCAAGGTTTTTCAAAAAACATTATTGCTGACTAAAAAAACAGTAGTGGTTATATTTTATTGTTATTTCAGTCAAGTATTGAAGGAAAGGAAGAACATATACATGTGTGTGGTTTTAAAAAATATCAACTTAAAAACTAAAAAAAATATATTAAATTTTCGATCTGCTGTGAGAAAGACTTCAGTGCATTACTTTTGAAAGTATTCTTTGAACCCGTTGCATCAATGACTGATTCTTATTAAGGTTGCACAGCTAGACCAAACAAACCAGGATTGTACACCCATCTAAGCAGCCATAATAGCAAAAAAAATGTTAGCCATTGCAGGGTATAGAAACAGAATTTTGCTTAGGGAAAGTCCTTACTTCAAATGTAACTTTCAAGAAAAGTCCGAGGGCTAGGCAATGTGAAAAAGGATAACCCTAATCCCCTACTTGCCCTAACTGTATTTTAACACAGTAGATTGTTCCAAACAGCTAGTTTTGGCTTGAAATATCTTTACTACAGTAGTACGCCTCTGCTTGAAAAGGGTAGTCTTTTCGTGCACTAAGTAACTCCAGTGTCAACTGAGTCTATCATTGCTGAGACTGTGCACTCCACATTTATTCTTAGCATATCAGACTCTTGCTTGATTCCTACACAGGCTGTTTACTAAATCCTCAGTCACATCGTTTAGATTTAAAAGACATTTCTACCACTTTATGGCTTTACATCAGAGATAGACATGTCTAATATTAAGGATGAAAAACTGGTTCTCAGCTGCTCATTTTCCTTTTTTTCCCATCCTTCCCTCCTCCTTCTTTTTATCTTATCCTGCTTCATTTTGTTTTTGTATTGGCTTTGCGTGGCAAGGTTTTGGTAGCGGGGCGGGGGGTTACAGGGGTGGCTTCTTTAAGAAGCTGCTGGAAGCTTCCCCTGTGTTCGACAGAGCCAATACCAGCCGGC
>JAOBAS010000072.1:12316175-12336005 GCA_025311575.1 Elanoides forficatus | reverse complement strand
GCCTCTGTAACTTGCAGGTTGAACAGTCCCATTGTGTCTGGATTGTTCACTATGTGTCCATTGCTTTCTAAATATCCTACATGGAATCATAGGGTGTACACTAAAAATATTAGGAGATCATTCTGAAAAAGAAAAGAAAGTGCTTTTTTATACAGCACATAATGAGCTTCTGGGATATGGCATCACAAAAGGTTTACAGAGGCAAACAGCATTAACAAATTTTAAAAAAGATTAGCCTGATTCATGGATAATAGGCCTTCAGACAGACCTGTAAAGTAGACAGGTAGTGGGTAACCTATTTAATACTGGGATAATTGTGGGAGCTGGACAAATATGAGGGGAAAGGACCACCAACACCACTGCCACTGCTGGAGGAAGACTACCAGGTCAGACCAACCATCAGTGTGACCACCTGGGAAACTTCTAAGACTTCTTTCTTTGAAACATAGCCCTTTTAACTTGCTTGCAAAATCTGACCTGTAGATAACTTTTCATAACTAAGTTTCCAGGTTAAGCCATATTTTCTTCTTTAGTGCTTTATTCACTGACTGTCTACAGAATCTCTGAGAACAACTGAAACTTAAACAGTAACTTATTGTAGCTACTCTTCCAAGTGATGACAAATCTTCCCTTAGAAGTGAGTCCACAACAGCTTTATTAAACAATATTTAACATTTTTAACTACTCTGACAGTTCTGATATTTAAGGGTTCGAATTCCAGTGATTTGACAGAAGATTTTTAGTAGGGAACACATTTTTGTCTTGGGTTCATAAAAATTTCCATGTCACAAAAAAGGCAGTAAAATATGACACCAAGATTCACCTGTCCTCATCAGAAGCTTGCACAAAGCAGGTAAGGGTCTGACCTGTCATCTACAGGATGACCTATGTGTTAAATCACAAAAGCACATCTTCACTGTATGATAGCTTCCTCACAGATGTTTGGTCTATGGGTAAATGGGGAGACATACACCCATCCACTGTTTCCAGTCTTTTAATCATCATAAACCACTGAAAACAGAACAAGAAAAAGAGCACCAGCAAACAGCAATAAATACTAAAATGGGAGAAAACAATTTTTAAAAGCAGTAAAATGAAGATAGACAAATCATCCTTCAACACACAAGTTATATGAAGTATGCAATTTAAGTCAGATGAATGGTGTGTAATTTTTTTTAAAGTCACAGTTTGTTCCCAGTATTAAGCAACAAGAAAGGGAAAAGGTCAAAGTAAGAATACCTCCATCTTTTGAAAAATAAAAAAAAACCTTCTTCTATTTGTCAGGGATGAACCAACAAAAGTTACGTTTTATCTACACTATTAAGCACACAGTGTCTCACATAAACCAGAAGTATATTGAATTATAGGAAAACAATATTTTTTAAAAGGTACTATTTGGTTCTCCTTATTTCCTCCTGCTTGTGTGTAAACTCTTACAGAAATGGTGCACTGCACCAAAATTCACCTATAAATGGCATTTCAAATAAAAAAGAAATAAAAATTGTAAAAAAATACAGTTAAATGAACACTCTGATAAATGAGTTTCCTCAGTTTCTTAGGGAATGACATATGCAAGGTTTCTAATTTTAACATAAAGGCAACAAATACACAGTACAAAACAAATTTGAAAGAGCCTTTCGTTAAAACAACCCTTTACTCTGAAAGATAAATGAGATATTTATTATGGATTTAGGTTTTTTCCAAAATACAGTACGACTGTTTGCACAAGGATGTGAAGGATCAAATCACAGTCTACAACAGCTTGGAAAGAATACCATTAGACTTGATGGGTGTAATGATATTATAAGTTCAGTCAGAGTGCAAAAGAAACAAACCTCTCAGGTGCTTGTCAGGGGCAGGTGTGACCTGCCCCTGACAGATTCACACTGTGTTTTGGGATTTATCCCCTGTGTCCACTTGTCATTAGTGCCCACTTCTGATCTGGTGAAAGGTTGTTACATAGCATCATGCAGTCATTGCTATCACTGTCCTTTCTTTCAGGGTTATTCACATTTTTCCCCTTCATAGGTTTTGATGAAAAGCTTTTGATTGTTTCTCATAATCTGATGAAATAACCTCCTTTCATGCTTTTGTGCAACTGGCCTATTCCTTGGTCCTGCAAAACAGTTCCTGCAAAGGGAAGGCAAGAGTAGTTCAACTTCTCTGGGAGAGATGTCCCTCCTGCAGAAGCAACCCTGTGCATCCAGCATTCATTACAGGTCCTGACCTTCAGCAGTGTGCTAAGGGATCATTCCAGTATTAGCTAATAGATGGTCAGGAAAACAGCCAAAGTCCCTCACACCATTTATTTTGAGCTGTGTCTATCACACCCATGGCCATTTGCAATTTTCATAAAGGAAGGCGTGCAGGTGAAGCAAAACCAAGTCTGCCCCAAAATTTTCAGGTGCCTGAAGGGACTTTTTAGCATAGCAACCACATAGCTATTACATGCTGTGATAACAAATTTATTACCCGGAAGGAATTTAGAGGTTGAGAAATTTATAATTTTGTCCACAAGAGCTAGGCCAAGTTGGCACAGCAAAATGGGACATGTCTTTGTTAATTAAAAAATCTGTGAGGTAAAAGATAGGATTGGTAGATTGTCTGGCAAAAGCCTTAGCATCAATTCATCTTATAACAACAACTTAGAATGCATTTTCTGCTATAAGTTATTTTATTCAGCGGAATGTGGAATATAGTCTGCTGGCAAAATCTCAATTTCTGTAAGTTACATCCAAGTACTTTTTTAGCACACTAAGCCAGTTTAACAACACTGATAAAGCACTTCAGATGTAGTCTGCTCAAAATTCCTTAAGCTAACACCTAACTCTTTGCAGTAAACATCCTACTTGCATATATTTTGATCACATAGGTCGTCTTTTTCCATATTTCAGACTGTATGCATTCCTGACCATGGGATATTGATTCCTCGATATAAAAAGAATGAGGTGCAATGTGTGGACTAGACCTCCTGTGAGATAAGGAATACACAATGATTTTGAATTCATTGATTTTAACAAAACACAAGTGGAAAACAAGCAGAAGTGAAATATGTCATCCAGATTTATGTTACACTATAGCAAAATCAGAAATCTTTCATGTTGAAAATCTACTTAAATCTACTGTCAGAAAAGCAAGTAGAGCTAAGATAATAATGTGAAAGCCTGTTCTAAGACAGATATTGTTTTGGTCATTATACATATGTTAAGCTTAGCATCTTCATTTTGGTTTTATGTCAGGTTTGGGTTTTTTTTTATTTTGTTGCTTGATTGCTTTTTTACACAAATGTCTGTGTTCATGTTTAAAACTGAACAAAAATCCAGGCATTTACTACTTATTTTAGGCCTTTATTAATATTTTAACAGACAAAATAGTAGACAGATGTTATTAAAGGATGTACAGTGGGTTCCTTTTTAAATGCTTGAGTGGTAGAATCTAGTGAACTAAGTAGTACCGTTATAAATTTTTAAGTAGAAGTTTGTAACTTTTTTGTAAATATTAATTTAAGGACTTCCATCATCCTTTCAACACACTGATTTGTACTGAAATTGCAGTTCCATGATAGTTCCTTTCCTGATTTCTGTAAATGATGACAAGGATTTTCTTATTAACTAAATGCTTGCCAGTGGAAGAGTGTGTATCTTCAAAAAGTAACAAACACTATGAACCAAATCAGAGACACATTATTGGCAAAAAAAGGAAGGGATTTTATGATTCTACTTGCTTCCAAGTTCACCAAAGCTATCAGCAGACCTCACCTGGCCTTTCCAACAGGAGACCTGATGGAAGGCAGGAAAATGTTTTGCAGTTTGTACAAAATGCCACATAGCCAGAATGAAAACTTGGTAGAAACAACATAGTTTACAGTTTAAGGTTATTGTATATTAATGATTATTAAATTTTCCTGAATTGGCAGGTGAGCATGAGGTCTCTGATATAGACTCCTGTTCTGATTTATCAATCATTAATAGTCAACAAGAAAGATATTATTTCTTCCCCAGCATTCTTGGCTAACCCAGAATGCCCTAGGTAGCTATAGTAATAAAAGTAATCTGCCCAATGAGTGTTGCCAGCCTCTAAGCCTCTTGAGTTTATTCCAGCTGCTAAGATTTTCTGGGAAGACGGATGTGTTCACTGATACTTGGCAAAGTACAGAAATTCAGGGATATCTGTTTGGCTCTACTATTGGAATAAATTAGTAACTAGAAGATTTGCTTCTTGTGATGTCCAAACAAACTAATAAGCTGAAATGAAGCATTTTGGAGGAAGAAAACAATACTCTATACAATTAACCAGATATGGTATCTTTCAATACATACATCACAGCATGCATCAGAAAGGCCACAACTCTGAAAAGGGATCAAAAGTAAAGATGGGTTTGTAAGAGATACTGGATCTGCAGCACGTTGATAATCTCACTGAATCACTGACAAGACTTCACTTCTCTGTGTACGTTATATCACAGACATCATATATTTAACAAAAAAAGCCCAAACAAACAAAAAACCCCACCAAAACAAAACAAAACAAAACAAAAACTTAGTCAGTGTTGCTTCTGAATGACATGATCTTACACCGTTTATAGAACCCTAACAAGTCAAACATTTTTGAAGATCAGGAGAATAAAATCATTCTGTGGAAAATAGTCTCTATGCAGATGTTACAGCAAAAGAACAGGAAAAGAGAATATTCTCTTATATACTATTTTTTCTCTCATATTATTTATGAAAGTTATATGATTTTTTTTTTTTTTTTTTTTTAAAGCTCCCCTTTAGGTTCCAATCTATAGAATATCATGCTGGATGTTCTTATGAATAAAGTAAGGAACTCTTCTTCCACTGATCTTAAACTTGGGGGTTTATTCCAAGAACCTGTATAGGTAATTATTGCATCAAATAATCTTCTAATTTCTAGATGTTGTTTGAAAGTTGACTGGTAACTTTTACTATGATCAAGGCAGCAGCCAAGACAACTTTCCCAATGGTCTATCACACAATGGCAAAGAGTGGCATTGACCACTTGCTTTCTATTATATGTTAGTGGTTTCTGGAGCCCAAACATTTTATTTTGTCAAAGATAAAAATTAAATCTACTACTGCCTTTCATCCTTCTTTTGGCCCCATACCTCTTTCCATAGTAGCTTTCCTAAATATGCAAAAATTACTCTTTTACATGAAGATAACTATAAAAGCTGGGTAGGTTCATTTGTAGTTTCAGAATTCAGATCTGAGCAACATCAATCTTATACAATTCACAGTTTAACCAACTTCTTTTAAACAAATTTAGTATTAATAACAAAAAATTCTCTTTTGTTATAAACTCAATAAACTTCACTAAAAATAACTTTTTTTCGCCCTTAAGCAAATAATATTATTTATTTAAAAACAAACAAACAAACAAACAAAACAAAACAAGAAGTTACGATTGCCATGAGAATTGCAATATACCACCTTGCACATGTTAGACTAGTGACCACCCATGGCTATGAACTTTTGTGAATAAACCTGTTTCTATAAATGCTCTCATCCAGCTCACCGTCTGCTTTATCCACCTGTTGCATGATGCCTAAATCTTAGGCTGAAGTCTCTAGTGTAAGGACTGTTTTGTGCCATTTGTGAAATGTTTGGGACAATTAAACTCTGACCCCTGTTGAGATACTTAGGGACTTCTATCATTCAGGCAATGAATAATTAGAAGATCAGAAATATAAAACTCTCTGTGATGATTTCATGTAGTCTCAGACATAAGTTTTATATTTTCAGTCAAGTCTGCTCTCATCACCTATGAAATAAGCCTGAAACTCCAGCACCTGCAATGCTAGAATACAGGTCAATATGCTCCATATTTTACATCACATGGTCTGTGATGATGACCTAAACTTGGGAAAGGATAACCATTTGAAATAAGTATGTCTCTAGAAATGGCAGATTCTTGCAGAAGTCAAGCAAGAGTGCAGAAATATTTTATAAACTGAAAATATTTTCCATTTTCTCTAATTTAACAGAAACATATAATCAACAAATACTCACATCTTGGATTTAGAATTAACATCTTGACTGATAGTTCAGTAATATCGTATATCACTGTTGTGTTTTAACCCCAGCCAGCAACTAAGCACCATGCAACTTCTCACTCACTTCCCCCCATCCAGTGGGATGGGGGAGAGAATTGGGGAAAAAAAAGTAAAACTTGTGGGTTGAGATAAAGACAGTTTAATAGGACAGGAAGGAAGAAAATAATAATGATAATAATAATAGTAATAAAATGACGATAATAATACTAAAATAATTGGAGTATACAAAACAAACGATGCAGAATGCAATTGCTCACCACTCACTAACCAATGGCCGGTTAGTTCCTGAGCAGCGATCCACACCCCCAGGTAAACTCCCCCCATTTTATATACTGGGCATGATGTCACATGGTAGGGAATACCCTGTTGGCCAGTTTGGGTCAGCTGCCCTGGCTGTGTCCTGTGCCAACTTCTTGTGCCCCTCCAGCCTTCTTGCTGGCTGGGCATGAAGAGCTGAAAAATCCTTGAATTTAGACTAAACATTACTGAGCAACAACTGAAAACATCAGTGTGTTATCTACATTATTCTCATACTGAATCAAAGACATAACACTATACCAGCTACTAGAAGGAAAATTAATTCTATCCCAGCTAAAACCAGGACAATCATCCAAACCTAAATTGTAGTGAGTCTGTAGTCCTGATTCAGTTTATGGTATGAATTATCAATTCAATAATTGGTAATTATATAATTGACAGCATAAAAAAGCCCATGAAATTGAGTTAATTTCTTTGCGTTTTGAAGAACAGAACTGAATTTACTTTGTTGTAAATTCTCTGAATTTAAGTTTCTCAAACTATGTAGTATGTACAGCTTAGGCTGAAAGTTAACTCAGCAACAAAACTACTTTTATATTTTATATTTTGTCTGGGTGAATGGTGCATTTCCAAATTGCACATTTAGTACAAGGGATTAGCTGAAGCCAATTTGGAAACAGGGTAGAAGAAAAAAACATACATTGAAAAAGGATATGAAAACATACAAAATGCTAGCAAATGTGTTAATGGATGCTGGCAGGCAGCAGATAGCCAAGGTATACCTAACATTGATCAGCAGTTTTGCTCTGATCTGACATCCAAAAAAGCTTATGCATTTTAAGAGGCTTTGGTGAGCAGCTTACCCTTCACTCTTGGCAAGAGTAGGAAGAAACATTGTTTGTTTGGAATTTTTCCCTCTGCCGATAGCAATGATCATTTAGGTCAGCATTTGGCAAACAATTTTTTTTTTCCAGCTTTTATAATCTAGCTGTAGTGGTAATTGCCTATAAACAGTAAGCACTTCCCAGTTCAGTAATGTGTCTGCTGCGGTTCCTCCTGTTGGTCTGTCTGGTACGAAATATCAACTTTCATGATAAACATCTCTCTGGGAAGGTGAATAACTTCCTTTCATTCCTAGCAATAGCATTTCAACTCAAAGTTGAATATGGACTTGAATGCCTGCTCCTGGATTTCTTCTTCAGACAGGCAGCTCTTGTCCCTCACAAGCAACAAGGAGTCCCAATACTTGCGGTTTTGTGAATTTTATCTTAAGTCACTAACTTCCAGAATTCAGAAATGCTTAAGAACTACATACCATATTTTTCTTTTTCTGAACATGAGTTTAAATTCTTGCTGCTTCAGACTGAAAGGGGCATGCTTACAGACTAGTCACACAGAATTATCAGTATGATGTATTACACCTTTTAAGATTCAGGTTCTTATTACTTTTAGAATATTTTGGTTTAAATATATGCAAACCACAATGAAACCCTGTTATCATCAGGAAACAACTAATTTATCTACAAAATGTACCTAAATTCCCCAACTCAGCACACCAGCTGCTTAAACCATAGACTTTAGAAAATAACTAGGGTTAGTCTGTCTATATGAATAGACTGTTTGGCAAAGGTGTTTTGTTCCAAGCTATCTTGCTGCTGGATGCTTTCGTTTATTTTGGGGAAAAGAAAATGTTGTCAAACTTTGACATATATGTTTCTCCACCACTTGATAAGAAAGTGATCTTGTTCTAGAACAGCAACTTTTGTTATCAGTAAAATATAATGCAAGTCTGTAAAAAGGACAGAGAGTTGATATCACAAAGACTTTGGAGAGAGAGATTTTACCAAATGTGTAAAAGAAATCACATGCCTAAGCAAAAAAAAAATAGTAATCTGGCCATGCCCAGCGCACAGCTCTGTCTATCACATATTAATAATAAAAATGAACTCAAAATCCTGAACTGTGTACATACAAATGCCACTTGCACATCCACCAGCAAATACATAGCTCTGTCCTAAGCTATGTGATTTTAGTCCACAAGGTCTGAAGGCTGCTCAGACCCTGCACACTCAGCTATTGCAGTAGTGAACAGCAAGGTACATCAGTAGCTATTATGTGCCTCACTATCCACTCTTCAAACAAGCTCACGGCTGCATAAGCAAACTCAAGTGCATATCCACCTTGTTTTTGATGATAAGCACTATTGATAAAAAATAGTAGCTCAAAATGCAAGCACAAAGTTTTAATGTGTGCATCATGGTACTTTTTATTGTAATTAAGAATACCTCATGTGTCATAGCTGACATACTAATTTACAAGGAGGGAGGGTCCTGACAAGGAGAACTTACTATACAAGAGTAAAAGTAGAAACTGTCACTTATAGCGACAGTTTGATACAGCAAGATTATGTGAGTTGAGTAACATTACATGGGAAGGTCACCCAAGCTGCATCCCTAACTGATATTTTCTGATACCAACTCTTTTTTTTTTTTCTCTTCTATGTACTACTTACTGCAGTGTGTCTTTCCCTTTATAAAGATTAATCACAGGTGGTTTTGTTATACCTAAAAAGGAGGAATTCTAAAACTGATCAAAACCAATTTATCAATACAATGTGATAAATAAATACCTATAAATAAAAAAAAAATTGCAAATGCTATTGCTTTAAAATTAGGCCCCAAATAGTATCTTGCAAAATCCTAAGTGGTAATTTTAATTTAAATTATTTATTTGATATAAATCAAGTACTTGAAGTGAAGCTAGAACCAATTGATGTGATCTGCATAATTTTTACATTACTTTTATCAAAAGTAACTGTTTCACATACCTTTATTCACTGTACTCAAAGTCAGTCCATAGCGAGTATGAAGACTGGTATAATCATCTGTACTTGCACCTATATTCATTGATAAATTCTATACATGATATCAAAATGACCCAAATAAAAATTTGTCAATTGATGAACTTCAAATTCATTTCTCTGACTCAAAGTTATGGGATCCATTCCAGTGTAGATAACTCCTACACTAAATCCTTAATGTATTAATATTTTTTTAATGTAGAAAGAGAAGTAGAAACCTTACCAGTTTATTATGCCAAATGAAGCCAGCTTAAGAATTTATTACTAATCATCAGATCACGAGTTTCACTTAGCTTTACCTTTCATTACTCCTGTAGATATATAAATGTGTAGAGATGTATACAGAGTTTTGGCCTCCTAAAGCTATTAATGTATTCAAAATGTGTAACTATTTTGAAATAAAATCAGTTTTGCCATTAGGTTGACATTGGTTTCTACTGTGCAGATGGACTGAACAAACTACAAAACACTGTGTTAAGGATGAAAGCACATTTTCTGTATCTCTGTATTAACTCTTCATGTCGGTCTATCCACATCTTACAAGTATACTTAAGTTATGACAAATTAGAATTTTTTGAAATAAAAACTAGAGTTAAAATCATATGCAAAGTATACATACAAAATTTAATTAACACATCTCAATGAAAACTTCATGAGAAAGTGCAAAAATAGAAAAACAGTTTTAATGGGACTTGTAGGAATATATCTTATCACATCTTGGGCTGAAAGTACCAATTCAGAGAGGGCACTGTATTGCTTAAATAATCTTGCATTTTCTATAACAAGATAAAACTCCAGTACGGACATGCCCAAGTTACCTTTAAGCCTACCAGCTGAGGTATAAGAAACCATGCTAGCTGCAGCAATAGGGAACTCAGTGGGGACTAATTTACCATCCTAAAGAGCAGAATTATTCTGTGCTGAGTTCAGTGTACCTACAAGAAGCCTGAGTCATTTTGGTAATTAAGCTAAGGCAGAAAGCTAAAACTGGACAGGGAGAGATGTGGGGAGCTGCAGTCTGTGGCTGCGGGACTCCTTTCCACTCCTGTACCTGAGCATGTCCCTGCACAGAGCACTTCTGGGCAGCATCCCCTTGCCTCTGAATCAATGAAACCCCTGACTCTACATCCACCTACTCTTTCTCTTTTCTGTGGTAGTTTAGCTCCCATTTCCTTCCATCTTATCTAAGAATACTTTTCCCTCCTTGATATTCCTGGGTCCCACAGCAAGCACTACCCTTTGAAATTGGGGCTGGTCTTTAGGAGAAAGAGGGAAGCTTTAGCTGTAAATCTCGTTTCTGGAAGGGATGCAAACCAGCAGAAAGGTAGTCAATGACAAGAGGTGGATTCCTCTGTCTGGGCTGAGATTTGGGAGGATGTGAAAGCTGGAGTTCCTGGCACCATTCTGAGTCTGGCATCACCCCTGACTGAAATGTTACAGCTAGCACCCACACACCCAGACTCCTGAGAACTGGCAATACCGCAGCCTTGACATGAAAAAAGGCATGTGTTAAAGCTGCCAGTATTTATGGGCACTGTGCCCAGCGTTCAGAAAGAGAAATGACTGGGATGTGCTGGGGAAGCACTTTTTCATGTTTCTTACCTAAGTGTTCCAGCAGAATGTGGCCCTTTTTAGACCCTGTATTGTCCTAATAGGGATTTCTGTGGGCCAGCTCAAAAGCATGTAATTTTCACACTCCGGAGTAGCTGAGATATTCACCCCACTTGGGCATGTCCAGCATGGTTGCGCAACCACCAGCTCAGTTTTACACAGAGAAAATGGAAACTAATGTGCCTGTGTGCTGGTGCTGTTATAGACGCATTTAAGTTTTAACAGTTTTATCAGTTTCTCAGCTGGTATGAATTAATACAGCTTCAATGTTCACACTGGCTGTGGGTTCAGCCCTTAAAAATGAATGTAGGTGCCAAAAGTGGCCATGTGGCACCTGGAGCACACTGTTCATCTACACAGTATCAATAGCGATAAGCCATGCAAGCGGCCCTATACGTCACAGCAATGCATTGCTGGAGATCATAAGGGCTTTCTGCTTCATCAGAGTGGGTAGTAAAAAACATGGCATGACATTTATCTTGCTGTCTATTCAGCTGCCTTATCTCTTCTCCCATTCAAAACAACAACAACAACAAAAGAGATATCAATTATGGTAAATTGTGGTGGTGGTTTTATGACATAGACATCTGCATGTTAGGAACTGAACTGAAATCGCATCTTTCTGCCATGGAACAGACATCATATGTAATGACTTTCAGTCACCCTTGTCTCGCTGTGGACTTAAATCAACAATTTAGTGATGAAAAGGTTTGGATGTCCTCAGGAATTCCCTAAGCCTGAACAGACGGAGCCACTACTAATCCACTGAGTTCCAAAAGTTATTCTGCTGAAAGATGCCAGAGCATTCATAACTTCCAAGCAAAGGAAATACCACAAATTGTTACCTAACTGAAAACAAACAAACAAACTAACAAAACACTGTGAGAATGAAAGCAAAAGTCAGTAACTATCTTGTATTTTCTTACAAGTTATATGTTGCACTTTAATCAATGAAAACAAAATATAGATTTTGTTTCTAGGAATCTAAAACATTGGAGATGTTAAAATCCTCATTTAGTTCTTATTATATGTCCATATTTATGTAAAAAAATGTATTTAGTTCAGGATTATGTGTGTTATTGTATAAAGTTGTAACTTAAATTCAAAAATCCTATGTAACATCAGCTCTTCTGTTAACTTGTGTGCCCCATAGAAAGTGTTCCTGTCAATAATTTAATTTCAGTGAGACCGAATAAGAGAAAAAAAAAAAAAAAACATGTCATTCTAAGCAGATGGTTGCCACAGACTGTGTACCACAACTAAGAGTTAATACACAAGTTTGTGCATCTTGATACACTATAAACAATTACTGCATATAAATGCTGAATGAAATAAGCCTTGGGTAACACTTCAGCAAAATAATTAATTTTCATTATTTCCCTGTTTCTCAGTGTTTTTTGACTTTGCTAGGTGTATAACAAATAGACTACCCCTGCCCACTCTCAGATGTAAAGCCTCTGCAATGCTCTGGCTCCTGCAGAAAGTTCCCTGTGTTTCTACCTTTTCACTAAGTGTGAAAAACAAGCAGCCCCCACACCACAGTAGGACTACTGCAGGCACTCCTTCAGGCGTGACAATAGAAATTATAGTGTCGAAAATAAAATTATAAGGAAATGCAAAAAGCACCAAATGGCTTTCTGAAATGTAATCCAAATATAAGCCATTGTCACTTTGCTTCCCCATTTACTTTCTGAATACCAGGAATTATTGCATAAAAAGTTCCATTAAGGTAGCAGTGGTCACATCTATTGCTACGCATGGAAGCAGACTGTGTCTTCCAAATGGATGCACCATTTAGTAGCTTTGAGGGGTTTTAGGTAATCCTTTCACTTATAAGGAACCAAGTGAACTTTGATGAAAAACCATGTAGCAGACAAATGGTTTACAAGCCTTTGTCAAAATATTTAAACAATTATATAAAACATTGTTTTGCCTATATAATATTCCTTCATTTTCTCTTCTTTCAACTACCACCTTCTCCGTGTTTTACCTCTCTGCTCCTCAAATTAGTCACTTACTAATCACAGTCATCACTGTATTTTTTCTTTAAATTGCTGGTGAAAAATCACAGGACCTCTTGAACTTTTTAACCTGTGTGTACCCCAGTGTGCTAGGCACTGTACCTACACAATAAAAAGACGTGCATGACACTGAATTGGAGAACTATTGTAACTGCCAACAACTGCCCATGGTTAAGCAAAAAATGAGTCATCCACTCATGCAAGTGTCCAGTCAGTAGCAACCACTATGTGATATCAGTGTAAGAATTATAGTGCATATTTTGATTCTGATAAGATTATCTACTCTTGTTGTAAGGAAATAAAACACTTTGTGTACGTTCACACTGATAAACTGGTTGGAATTTTTTTGTGACTTAGAAAGAATGAAATTAATTTTTTTTGTCTACATCTTTCCCATTTAAAAAACAACAAAAAAAGAGGAGGACAGTTGCTGACTAACATAAGGCAAGAGATTTTTTATTTTGTTTAGTTGAAAAGTTACTGGGGAGAAAGTGAGGTGAAAGGATCTTTTTGGACAGCCATTATCTTCCAAATAACATGACAATGTTTTCTGGATTTTGTCCTACTGATATATAGAAGGACCCAGAGAATCACAGTATGTACAGTTGTGCTTTGTAGAGTTCACCATTTATATGATTTCACCTGAAAGGATTTCATGTAAAATTGCCATCATTACATTTTTTATACTTCTGTCCAACATATTGAATGGCAGCTGATTGACCTGGTTTGAGTTCACACTTCTTGATTTTTCTCAACAAGTACATTTTTTTGGCAATTACCAGCTATGAACATAGTCCAGAAAATCATCCAGCTTAACAGACTTGAGCTATTTTAAACTTAACCTGCTCTGAAAAGTTATTTCTTATCCTAAAGATTAAGAGCTATTAAATCCTGAGAAAAACACAACATAGTTGTGCCTACACTGATATGCTTGACTAGTTTTCCAGGTGACCTAAGACCTTCCAAGCCGTATCTCTCTTATACAGATCCTGTCCCCTTCCCAGGGAGGTGCCCAATGCCCAGGGCGAGGGCTGCCCCAGCTGCCCACCAGCCTGCCCTGCTCCCCAGCTGTGTGTGGCGAGACAGTTGCCACAATTCCCAGGAGTCCACAGGACCCATGGT
Organism: Elanoides forficatus; assembly: GCA_025311575.1. NCBI lineage: Eukaryota > Metazoa > Chordata > Aves > Accipitriformes > Accipitridae > Elanoides > Elanoides forficatus. Next base: position 12,322,060 of record JAOBAS010000072.1, on the reverse strand, counting down.
GCCCTGAGAGCCTGAAGGAAGATCTTGCAAGTGAAATCTGGGACAAAAAACATGTGTTGAGGACTTTGGCTTTTTGAAACCCTTGCTCACGAGGTTGCCTGCTGACTAGCACACCCGTATTAAGCTTATACTTTCTTTTGAGAGGAAGCCTCTCTTCTCATCCTTCACATCCCTCTGGTTTCTAGTCTGGCTGACAACTGGACTGTTTCACCTCTCCATGCTCAGGCAATGTCTCCATGTTCCTCCCAGTTAGTCCACCTCCATTTCTACTTCTGAATGCTTCCAGTTCACCTCTGAGATCAGTCAGGACCTCCCTGCTCCTCTGTGCTGGGCCTCTGTCTGTTGGAAACGACTGCACTTGTGGTTTGAGGAGTTTTCCTTGAAACTTACCAGTTCTCCTGTTCACCTTTACTCTCCAGCAGTTTTCTGTGGGATCCTGCCAAGAGAGTCCTGGAACAAGCTGAAATCTGCTGCCCTGAAGTCCATAGCTGTGACTCTGCAAAGCTGGTGAAGAGTCTAGAGAGCAAGTTGTATGAGGAGTGGTTGAGGGAACCGGGGTTGTTTAGCCTGGAGAAAGGGAGGCTCAAGTGAGACCTTATCTCTCTCTAAACTACCTGAAAGGAAGTTGTAACAAGGTGGGTGTTGGTCTCTCTTCCCAAGTAGCAAGTGATAGGACTAGAGGAAACGACTTCAGGTTGCATCAGGGGAGGTTCAGATCGGATATTAGGAAAAATTTCTTCACCAAAAGGGTTGTCAAGCACTGGAACAGGCTGCCCAGGGAAGAGTTTGAGTCGTCTTCCCTGGAGGTATTTAAAAGACATGTGGATGTTGTGCTAAGGGATATGGTTTACTAGTGGACTTTGCAGTGTTAGGCTTACAGTTGAACTCAATGATCTTAAAGGTGTTTTCACAGCTAATTATTCTATGATTCTGTCTTATGGGCTTTTCTTGGCTCCACAGTTTCATGGTGTCACATCTTAAAGTTGGAGTGACTCAAGTTCGTGGATTTCCTTTGTCAGAATTAAGGTGAAACGACACCAGGGAGTTCAAACAACAATCAACATTTATTCAGCCTAGCTAACCTTGCCCAAGTACAAGTGAACTTATCAATATGAACCTTGCAACATGTTGTTAAGCCACTGTTTCAAAAGAGAAGGGAGGTGTAGAAAAAGAAATGGAAAAAGGAACATGAAATGTATCAGGAGAGCCCCCCCCCAAGTCACGAGGTTCAGAGCAGACCTCCTTGCTTTCTGGACTCCTTCTCAAAGAGGAGCCCAGGGGTGGCTAGATCCACTCCTAGTCTCAGACTTGGTCAACGGTTTATGTTTAAATGGATGAGGTGTAGGGACTGTGGAAAAGAGAGAAGGAAAAGAGGGAGAGAGAGAAAGAGAGAAAGAAAGAAAGAGAAAGAGAAGGAAGGAAAGAGAGAAAGAAAGAAAGGGAGAAAGAAAGAAAGAGAGAGAGAGAGAAAGAAAGAGAGAAAGAAAGAAAGGAAGAAAGGGAGAAAGAAAGAAAGAGAGAGAGAGAGAGAGAGAAAGAAAGAAAGAAAGAAGAAAAGGGTTTCATCAGTCCTCGGTCCAGCATTGGTCCAGCCAGCATAGAGATCCAGTTCTGGAGGGCACGCACTGAGAACTCGTTCTCCCTTCTTTTATAGTGTGTTAGTTGATGGTCTCAACATACGCAGTCCCCACTCCTGGAGTTCTCTGGAATCTGTCAGTGAGCTTTGTGGGGGGTGGGGTTCATTGCAGAGCTGCCTCTCTTCTCCTGCTGGCATGACTGCTTAAGAGAGAAGCACAGTCCCATCCTCTGTGGGCCTCCTCCTCCAGCCGCATATGCTGTGCTCCTTCTCCTGGTCACTTAAGATAAGGAATTGTAGCTTTGGAGAAGTGTGGTCCCACCCTCCATGGCACCCTATCCTCTGGCCACATTGTCCTGTTCACAAAACTCCAATGTTTTTACAGAGGCCATTTTCTCCACCAAAGTACTTTAACAAATGTTTGAGACGTTGACTATAATTTGTCAAACCGTCACACCACCCCATGGCTCAAACAGTTGCTGGACTTTGATTCTTGTTCATATCATCTTCATCTGTGGTGATTTTAATATAGTGGACAGTAGGAGAAGAGAGAGAGACAGCTGGGGATAGTAAGCAGCTAATCATACATCTTACTATGGCAGGGCCTGCTATTAAACATATAAATCCAATTAATATCACCTACACCCAAGTCTGTTACCTGTCCAGAAGATATCACGGGCTTACGTGCAACAGATAGTTTTTCTTATTGCAGGAGCCATCAAGTTTTTTTGTCTTATTAAAACTATGTACCTGAAAATAAAAAGTTTTCATTTTTGACGATGCTAAATAAATCATTAAAATTAATACAATGTAAGAAAGAGTTTCTTCAGGAAATAACATAAATATTGTAATATTTTGATTTGGTAGTAGTTTTGTAGTTCAATGGGCTTCTTATTGCTACATCTCTCGTTCCTTCTGAAACCTAGGATCACATAGCCCACCCTGTATCCTGCTTCATGGATAGTTCTTAAATCTGGCAGTTGGGTAAGGATGTATGGCAGTTTGAGCTATCTATGAGCTTTTCTACATTGCTTAAACCTTTTCTGCAGTACATACAGCTCACTGGAATATGTTGAGAATGATTCAGAGTAGTCTGCTGAACAGACCCTTGCAAGAATTTCTTGATAGTTCAATGGCAAATTTCCCATGGGGCTGAATGTATCAATTTTTACTTAGCATAATTCAAACCTGCAATTGCAAAGGGTGCTGTCATTTACAGTGTCATTGCACCAGTCAGACCAATTCATCCCAAGTGCATCTAAATAAGGCATGTGCTTAAAAGCAAACACACTTAAACATGCAATACCAACATAAAGTATACTTAGTGACTCCAATTGCTAGACTGACTGTTCAAATGGAACATTTCTGCCAAATGCATCATACCCTGTTTCTATCAAGTATGTGGAATTCAGATACTCTTATGCATTAAGAATACAATTAATAAATAATGATTAAATACAAATAAGAAGTGATCAAAAGCACAACTAAGAACTGCTCTAATGATAGAAAGGCTTCCTATTGTCCATCCATGTAATTCAGCTAGTTTCTACAAAGCTAATAATAGTATTATTCAAACCCAAAATATCTTGTCTTCATCTAGCAACAGAAAGTGATGTGGTTTGGCAGTTACTCAAGTGTTGCCCACATACCAAAAGCTAAGTAATTTGTGACTGTGCTTTCAAATAAAGAGTTTAGTTTGAGTTTCTGTTACTAAGACTAAACTGGCAAGTACTGTGAGAGGTCTAGGTTGCATAACACTCAGGTCCAAGTACGGCATTGTCAAATATCTCTTGATAATCTCAAATGGCTGAGGATAGAAAAAATATAATTGACCAAAACATCTCCATCTCAGATTACTCTATACTTGGCTTCTTCAACTTGCCTTAGATACTTCAGTTGGTTCATTTTCTCAAAATACATCCCATTGCTTCTCATGAATCTCCTGGCCTGATTATACTCTTGTATCACACAGATGTCTCATTTGAGGTCAGTTTTCCATTGCACTAGGCTTTGGACAGAGAGATGGGAATGAGTTGCATTGCAGTTTTAGATACCACAGTGCAATTCTCTTTAGAGAAAAGAATCATGTGCTTTTAGATTGGAAGCCCCTTTGGAGTAAGCAAATAACTGGTACAAAATATCTGATCTACCTGATAACCTAAAAAAGCAGTTACATTCAGTAGCTGATGAAAAAATACTTCCAAAATTACTGCTTACTACTGAAACCCATATTGTGTTACCAGAGTTCGGGACTGTTTCCATAGTAAAAAGCAGTAGGAAAAAAAAAAAAAGAGTTACAAAATCTGTGAAGAGTGATAACATATGTTTCTTAATGGAAGAGGGAGAGAGAAAGAAGGAGGATTGCACTGATGATATGGCCTGCAGCGTTCTGTGTATGAAACAGTCTTTACAGCAAGACACAGTCTGTCTGCATTGGCTGATACAATGTTTTTACTCATACATTTCTACCACTGTTGTTCACAGTGCACACAATTTGATACAGCTCCTGCCAACAGTTTTAATTGGACTTATGCTGACTATGCAGCAATCAAACACTGCTGTTGCATTGACTGTGCATTTCTGCTATGCCAGCTCTGGGAAGCAAAATGAGGTAAGCGGTGTGCAGTGCCTTGCTACCTGTTGCAGAGCCCACTGAGTTCAAGAGGATTTTTTCCAATGCTTTCTGTGGGGCTTAAATTAGGTGTTATGTTTCTGGTAGGAAGTCTTCACTCCATCCAACCCTCCTCTAAAATAAGGGGCTATGACTTCCTTTTTAATGTATTAGGCATATAACAGCAAACTACGCAGCAAGTTCACAATTTCTCCTTAGGCACTTTAGACCAGTTCTGTTCATGGCTCCACTAAGGTTGTACTGGGGGGTGCAAGAGCAGAAAGCAGCTTGATAGATTAGATTTTCACCTCCCTACTTCTAATATTGATCCTTCAGTCTCATTATCTTCCTTTAGATGATCAACTCTGGGTACAATATGCACTTACTTGGCCAGCTACAACAAAGCCACCCTACTAAAGGGGGGGGGGGGGGTTGGCTTTTGTTCAACAAACATAAAACTGTGCTGTCTGATTCTGAGATAACAGTCAGGAAAAGTGATTGGATTCTTCAAAGTCTCAGAACTGTTTTTCTCTTGTTGTTGTAATGTGATTATTTCTTTCAATGTTATATTTCAGCTGATGGGTGCTTTTGCTCTGTTATTTAGTCCTCCCATATTCTCTTTTCCCTCTATCCAATTTCTTCTGCATTCTCCTGTAACTTTGATAAACTTCTTACATTTGATTTGTAACCATTTAAAAATTGTGTTCACCATAAATATGATACATTGGAAAATAAATGGATTTTATGCATATACCACAAAAAAAATTCACGTCCTGTACTAAATTCACATATCACTTAAAATAATAACTATAATTACTGGATGACAAATACACTGACAGGTGCTCAGCAAAAGATTACTTTACACTTTCTACCATTTTATTTGTATCACTATACAGCAAAAGGTACTGGCAGTATCTAGAAATTCTTAATAAAATCAAGACCTATTTTTTTCCCCATTTATACTACTTCACATCTCTCCCTCAGTTTCTGAAATACAGCTGATATATGCTAGCTGAATGTTTTTTTCTCCCTATCCAAAGTCAGTCACAACACTCCCCAACTTCATAAACTAAGACTGTATGAAATGCCAAGATGTCAAAAAGTCAAGCATAGAAAAATAACAAATATAATGAGTATGTACATGAGAGTGAGAGACAATCTTACAGAAGACTCTTAAATATTCTGTTATATAAAGTAGAAAAAAACTAACAGAAAACAAAAATGAAAAAAAGTGAAACCCACAACACATATTTGTACAGCTAAGAAAATATTTCTTATCTGAAATAGGAACTATGAAGTTCTCCAAGTGAAAATTCAATTTAAAACAAAATGTTTAAAATTAAAAAATAATTCTAATTATTTTTTAGTTGGAATGCTTCTACAAGAGAGTGAGAAAGGGTATAGAGCTGTCAGCAGCTGATATTTGAGATTATGCCTGAAACACAAGCAATTTAGGATTGAACACTTTCTCTAGTGCATTCAGAGTTCACTTTGCACCAATCTTGTGTGAGTCTCTTAACCATCTTTCTGCATAAGCATGTCTTGTGTTTTCTGGTTTATTCCCTGTCGTGGTTTAACCCTAGCCAGCAACTAAGCACCACGCAGCCGCTCACTCACTCTGCCCACACCCAGTGGGATGGGGGAGAAAATCAGGAAAAGAAGTAAAACTTGTGGGTTGAGATAAGAACAGTTTAATAG
>JAOBAS010000072.1:12270881-12284507 GCA_025311575.1 Elanoides forficatus | reverse complement strand
GAGGAGAGGAGAGGAGAGGAGAGGAGAGGAGAGGAATTTCTTCTGTAGGCATGCTGTTTACTAGGAGAAATACTCATATCCCGCCACCTCCCTTTTGTGACAAATAACCAAATGATAAATCCACAGGTTCCTTCGAGTTCAGTGTTTTTTTAAGACTGAAACAAGAACTGTTGGTTCTTACAAATACTCTAAATCATCTGTTTTGTTCTTTCCTCTTCCACACAACACAGTAGTTATAAAAAGCTAAGAAGTGTCTTTTTTTTTTTTTTTTTTAAATAATCAGAACGTGTGTCACTGAGCAACAAGCAAAGTTTTCAGGACACATGACTTGAGCTTGCAAACTCTAATGTTTATAAGCAATGTTACATGATCCAAAGACATCAGTAGGTTTTGCTTATGCAAATAAAACTATTGACAAGAGTATATTCAGCCCTTAATCCATAATTATTCACAAGGCTGAGATTTTTCTTGGATGAAATTCTAAATATTTCTATGAATAAATTATATCTGCATGCTCTTTTACATTAAAAAGCCATCACAGAACATACAAATCAATACAGTACTAGCAATTTGTTTTCTGCAAAACAATACTTACATGTCAAATGATTTCTTATCTGCTGAAATAAGTTTATTATATAATGTACTAAAGAAAAAATGGCACTTCTACTTCATAAAAGCTGTGTAAACAGGATGATGCAGGAAAAAAGACCTTGAAATTAAGTGGTAAATTAACCTGAGATGCTTAACTTCTTGCTTTGAATCCATCATTGGTGAAAAAGAAAATTATGATATTGTCATAGAGGAGAAAAATCTGAGAGTTTGTTTTGACTGAAAACATTATATAATTACCACCATGCAAATTCATATTGTCCAGTTTGGTACTTAACCCAAAAGCTGCAGCATTCCTCAAATTTGCATTGGAAGTTGTTCAAAGTTGGATTGATATTTTCTATCACCAGGTGCCCTTAAAAAGTTTTGCCTATTCTTGACAGACTTCATGAAGCATACACTGGAGCACCAATATGCAAAGATGTATGCAAAACTCATTCATGTGCCATAATCTTAGATGTTTTAGAGCTGATACAGTACCAATGACCTTTTTCCTTGAAAACAGAAGCTGCTTCAGTAAGAAAATAGCTGTTCTTCTCAAACTACTGCATGACAAAACTATGTCTTCTTTCCAGAACTGCCCTCACAACTTCTGCTGCACCCTAAACCTGCCACTGCCAAGATTTAAGAAATGACTGAAAAACATACCATACATATAAGCTTCAGGTCAAAATTTCTACAAACAAGGATGATGGTTCAATACACATTGATTCTTCAGGAAGGAGACAGGCCCTTAAAGACAGGGTAAATAATAATTTTAATAATAAGAACAATTTTAAAAATACATTTATGTCTGTAAAGGCTTGAAACCTGCACTTAAATCTGAGCTTTCTCAAAGTCTGAGAGTTTCTATATTTCCCAGGCATAATGAGAAAATCATAGGAAAGTGGACAAAATTTGAATACAATATTCCAAACCTCTTTCTATATACTATTTGTATCAAGATGTAAGAAAATCATCTATTTGGAAGTATGTGCTTTATATTATCCTTCAAAAATCTTCATCAGTCATTACATGTGTGAACAAAACATTTTTGTATAACAGTCTACTCCTATTCTTAGATTCTCCCATGAAGAAAAACTAATTTATCGGAGGGGCGGTAATCAGAAGCGTGAGAAACAGATAAATCAGTTTTTCAGGATCTCTCTTGAGTCCTAGGTCCTTTCTGAAAATAGATTAATGAGAGAAATAGAACGTGTTTTTTTCTGTGAAATCTTGCATGTAGACAAGATGACAATCTCTAGGAATTAGTTTGGACAATGTTATATATCTGTGTGATTGTCTAAGAAATATCGTAGAACTTAAGTGAGATTTTAAAAGTTCACACATCTTGTGTAAGATTTAGGAACATAACTTGCATTTCTTTGCTTTCTCTTTCACCAAAGGCCATCAAAGGACTTTTTGTTTTGAACTTTTGTCTTTCTATGTATACCGCTCATCTTCCCAGCCAGTCAGTGCACTACGTAAAGAAACTTACCACTTCATTTTAAATACAGTAATATCAAAAATTGTAAGAAAAAAATACTCTCTTGCATCCACTGTTTATGTTTAACATGCAGTCTTACAGTGGAGAGCATGATCAAGAACTAAACACCAAAACTGACCAATTCGTTGCTGACTCATGTTAAGTGATTACCACCTTCTACCTTGTTTTTTTTCTCTCCACCCTGTCCTGAAGTCCGTACATACATGTTTACCACTGCTTAACCATTTTCTTGTCCACCCTCTGACCTGTCTTTGTTGAGTTACTCTGGATTAACTTGTGAAAACCAAACCATTTCATTTTTGCCCAAGCACAGCTCTGCACAATCAAGTTAAAGGACATACATGTTTACCACTGCTTAACCATTTTCTTGTCCACCCTCTGACCTGTCTTTGTTGAGTTACTCTGGATTAACTTGTGAAAACCAAACCATTTCATTTTTGCCCAAGCACAGCTCTGCACAATCAGGTTAAAGGACAAAATGATGAGCAATCAAATCATAAAACTGAGATCAATAATTTTGAGCAGTTAAGGGCTATGACCTCTGAATCCAGACCCTACTAAGGTGAAAGCTTGCCTGGAAACACAATGAAATGTAAAGACGTCATATTTGCATAGTCCTCAACACACGTTTCAAAAGTAGATTCATTCTGTTTCCATAAAAATATACAAACAAGATAATTTTTTAGGAATGCTTGTCACAAAGACTACATTCTGTGATAGTGAAGTTTGGAATTTAATTGATATTACTGCCTTTTAGGGATTGGAAGATTAAAATTTTAGCCACAGTGGAGTTAACCTTTTCCTAAGACTGATTTGACACTACAGTGAAATCTTTATGATTAACAAGACCATAAACCTTCAATATCTAAAAATTTTCCTGCAGTCTGTGGGTTTGTCTGCATTCTACCCAGCAGTCTAGTTCTCCTACACAAAGATTTAAGTGACTGAGAGAAAATTCACAAGATAGCACAAAATGCTACATGAAGTCATTGTCCCCCCTTTATTTTTTTAGGAAATAGATTTAGTCTGCATATAACTGATTAAAAAAAAAAAAGGGAAAAAACAACCTAAATTTAGGACCTTAGATGTAGACCTTAGCAGTTTTTAAAGCCTTCAGTGCACAAAAGTTACTGTTTGTGGCAATATACTCCCCTTAGCAGGAAATAAAACTTCTCCAGGCAGGGAGAAGAGAAAAAAACCTAAACCCTGGAGGCCACAGGTTGAAATTTGAACTGGCCAATGGAGATGCGCCAGGTACACTGTGATCTTTTGGACAACAGGGATTAAAATGACCACAGGTCAGATTGGACAGGGGTATAGACGGGGTCCCACTGCAGGACATGTTGGAGTCAGTCCTCCTTGGAGCAGGGGGTCTGCAGTCGGGGACTCCCCCTGGGATTGGGGTCACCGCCCAAGGTAACTCCTGGAGGGAGAGAGCCCTCAGCTTTTAGGTGAGTGATACGCGCGGTTTTGAGCCATCACTTTAAATCTTGGGGATACTTAAGTTGGCTGTGTAGTACTAATTCCTCTTACATCATTAAGCCTCTAGTTCACTAATGATATTGGAGTTCTAACTAACTTTTTACTGAAGAATAAATCTGAGCTTTAACACCTGTTGGATTTGATTGTGCATGCCTCCGTAACACTATTATACTCAAATAGCAAAAATAATGACTGTAACAATTTCTAATTTTTCATTACAGGGTTTTTTTGCTAATGTTGCTCCTAAAGGCTGCATAAAAATATTATGAGTAGTGTTACAGGTATATATATGTAACTTTAAATATATACATATGTATATTATAGATACGAATATTATATGTAACATTAGTAATTGAAAACCATTTAGAAAAATCTTACAGTGCATCAAATCCAATTTGTTGTGTAAGCTCCTTAGTGTTGGGCATTTAGAAGAGAGAAAAATCGGGTAAGTGAACGATTATGGGTTTAATAAGTGTTAGCTCCAGGGTTTTTTTCAAATCTTAAGACATGCTGTAAAGGTTTGTCATGATTTCACTGGAAAGTAATTAGAAGTCACCTCAAACTTGAAAGTTTTTGAAAAATTGAAGAATGGCAATTTTTTTGTTTTATAATAATGGCAAGTATACCCAAAACACTGAAAATTACTCTGGTTCCCTTTCTATGTAAAGAAATGAGGCCAAGTTCAAAATCAGCACAATCAGGCTCAACTCTGTTATAGTATTTTTGAGCCACTATACATCTCTATCTGATTAATACTACTGTGATGCTTGGAAGTGGAAGAGTTTACAAAATTAAAAAAAAAAAAAAAGGTCACCATGACATTACATCTAACTCACTACTTGGTAATGGTATTTCTTTGGCCTAATTTGAAACTGGAAAACATCATAGAAAGGCAAGAGTTTCCCCATAATATCCCAGTCTTGATATGTGAAAAACAAAAGCTAGAAGAGTGTGTCAGAAACTCACATTTAACAGATAGATTTTTTGCAAATAATACTTCCATGAAGGCCAGCTGAATCACCAATGCATAATCACTGTAATTCTGAGATATCTGCTTGGCTCAGCAGTTTTAATACACAGATCAATTTTGCATTACTTCCTTCTGGCTGTAAGTGCCTGTGAGCGCTCATAGTGGGAGGTCATAAAACATTTATAGGCCTAAGAATGTAAATTGCAGTAAAGAGTGAATCCTCAATCTGTGGACAGACCCTTGACAGAGATATTTCTGAGAAGTGTGGGGTAAGAATTTGCTCTGTCTCACGCCTCACAAAATTTTCATATTCATTTTCTTTACAGAGGTTACCTTTTGATTAGTATTTGGGATTCTAAGATATATAATGCTAAATGTCACATATACTAAAAAAAGAATGTAATAATATTAATTGTTTATTATTAATGTCTCATGTACAAAAAAGGGGGAAAAAATAAACAATGTTGCAGTTCTACTCTAGGTGATAAAGCCAACAGATAATTCAAGAAAAATAGAAAGATCATGCTGACAAAAGACTATATAGTAATACTTTGTATGTAACACAAGGACTGGCTTCTTTCAGATCAAATATGAATAGAGAGATGGTTTATTTAGTTTTATTTCACATGACTTCCTTGTGTGACAAAGTTCATATTGAGTGCTAAACATGTCAGCTTCTCCTTCAATATTCTGTCATCAAAATCAAATAATCTTTTCAGTTAAGCATGCTATGGCCATTGAGCTCCAGAAGTCCATTTGAGGCTTCATACCTCACAGCTTAGACACCCAAGCCTTCCTGACAAAGTCTACAGTATAAAAACAGTACAAAGTTTTCAAGTTCTGAAGCACGCAGGGATTCAGTAATGAGAAAACCACAGAATTTCCAAACTCTTTGTGTATGTACATCTTTCATGATTTTTGGAATGGCTTACTAATATAACAAAAGGGGCAAACTGGGCTGGATAGAGACAAGCATGCCTTCTGGCAATCACTAACAATCGCTAACAATGTGTGTGACCACTGTCATTAAATCAATGCTGAAACTATCCTATTAAAAAGTGAGAACTAAGGAGAAAATACATCATGAAATAATTATACAAAGCCAGTGTTTAGCCATAACGAGCCAGCAGGCTACAGGTATTGTCCACATCACATAAATTCACAAACTCTGCTGGGAAGAAGCTATGATATAAGGTAGAGAATAAAGTCAATAGTGCCAACAAATGAAATTAGGAGAACGTCAAATGCAATATACATCCTTATTCGTGGTATGGCAACCCTCTTCCGTTGCCTTTCTCTCCCCCATGCTCTGTGGAGGTCCTTTGGCAAAACTTCGGATGGCTGCCTTGCATCAGCAGAGACAAACCAGAAACAGCAGTTAACGTCCAATAGCATAAGAAACCCCACTAAATTGCACCCTCTTGGCAAAAAAATCCAAATAACCAGTAATGAGTAGAAAGTTTGATACATATCATAAAGAACTGAACACAAGTACTAGTTCTGAACTGAAATGTCTTTTCTATTCAGTATCTGAACTGAATATTCTTTACATCTTGTGGTAGCAGGAGCCTGCAGAGCAAACCTTGCCACCTTTCACACTAGAGCAGGCTGGTGAAAACACATGCTACGCTAATAAAAGCTAGTAGGATGTCGATGACTGGCTGACTATTGTGTGTTCTCATGCTTTCACCTACTGAAGAAAAGCTAGCAGGTATACTGCAGCTTGGTCCCATACATACTCACAGAGTGTCCTGTATTTAATGTGCATTCCTATCCTGTCACCTCCAAAAAATTTTCCTCTTTTTGCCCCCCAATAACTTATAGAATGACTCATAGCTTTTTTATACACAGTGCTAAAACTGTGGACTGATATATATCTAAGTCTGACAACTGAGTAGTCTGTCCTACTTAACCCTTGCTTTGACCTCCTGTCCCACAAATGTTAGAAAACTATGTTATTAATTAAAAAACTAGAAAATTACCAGTCTTGAATTTGATAAGAATCAAAGGACTAAACAGCAGACAGATATCCTATGCATAGATACATGTTGGGAAGGTGTTTTTTAGAAGGTTTTGGTGTTACAGAATCACAGAGTAGTTGAGCTGAGAAGGGACCTTTTGAGTTTGTCTAGTACAACCCATATGCTCTTTTTTATACACCCAATTGTAGTTGGAATTTCCTTCTTCATCACTACCTAAGCTGTTCCTTTCAACTGTCTTTATGCAAAGCAAACAGTGCACTCCTATTACCAAGTACACAGGATGACAGGAGAAAAAGAATCAACAATATGCAATTCAGTTAGAGTGACATTTATTAGGCTCTGAAGGTCTCATGTGAACGTCAGTGAATGTCATATGCTGATTTTACAGTATTTACTTTTTATATACTTTGTAGGTTGAAATGGCATTTATATGTCTTGCCTTTCTATGATAATGAAAATTGAAATCTAATATCCACAATATCTGGGTTTTTTCCAGAGCTACTCAATAAAATCCAGGACCTTTAACCACAATTTGAGTTTAGCCTTATAAATGACAGATGAAAGTTTTAACATCTAGGCAGGGCAGGTACTGGAAAATATATGCAAATGCATAAATGTAGGAGTCAGAACATGCAGTTTCTCTCCCTACCAATATCAATGATCTTTGTTTTCTTTCAAATTTGGAAGTCATTTAGTCTTATCTGCATAATGGGGATAACAGCTATTTGACAAGGTGCTCAATCACAGATTCTATTCTTGGATCCCTGGGGACACAAGGTAGCAATTACACACCTTTCTTCTTCCAACACCTCTGGTCTGTTGTGTCAGTTGCTATCTCCAGCTCAGCTCCCTGCATCTCTCATCCCAATCCTGGTTCTCACTTTGACTCAGTGTAACTCCAGTCTTTCCTTGTCACTGAGCTCTTCGCCTCAGTACATGCTCTTGCTAAGCTCTTTCCAAAGGGTTCATCATTTATTTGCTTATCTGCATCCTGGTATCCTCTGTGGGAGGTATGATAGTATGATAGCAGGAACTTGGAAAGTAGAGGGAAGACAATTTCACTGGTCTCTGTCTCAGTACTTTGTATTCCTCCAGACCTTTGCTACAAGAAGAAGAAAACAAAAGTTTTACTCAAACCTAAAAGCCCCAAGGTGGAACATGTACAGAACAAACCATCTTTCACAAAGTTAAGTGCCACACTCAAAAATTAAAGTCTTCATTAATCATGTGAAAAACTGTGGGGGGTTTAATTTTTTCCTACAGCATAGAATTTCACTAAATTATAATGATTTAAAGGATTTTCAGGTGGAAGACAAATATAAAAACCAAAAAAGCCTCTCCACCCATCAGGCCAATGCAATATCCTTGGAAACTTTCAAGACCCTTTCCAGACAGGGCAAAAAAATTCTTAACAAAAAGAAATTATTTTTTATATTTTTTTTTAGGACAAATGACAGTATTTTCCACTGTGCCTCCTGACAAATAAGCTGGTGTTTCCAACATTACCACCTAAATTTGGCCTAAGAAAAACACATAATCTGAAACAAACATTTGCAAAGTTGCACAAAATTTTAAAAGGGTAGTTCAAGTGTTAAGGGTGCCGTAAGAGGTAATGTGGTTATCTGAACATCCTGTAGCAATGCTGGGTCATACTCCACAGATCCCGATTTCCTGTAAGAAGAGAGATACACTCTACAAATGTCTGACAGTTAGTTTTAGCTCTTCTCAATATTAAAACATGAATTCTTTCTGATTGTATAATGAGAACAGAAATTTAAGAGTATGGAACTATCATAGTATTTTTTGAAGAAAAAACTGGAGCAAATTAAATTAGTAAAGCTTCCACACTTCTCCATTCTGATCCTGAAGACCAGAGTCTATATAAAGAAAAAAAGTTTATTCCCTTCTCATTAGTAGTGGAACTCTCTGCAAGAACTGATTTTGGTCCATCACAGCAAGTCATTCAGATTCTGTCCTAATGTTTGTCTGCTAAAACTACAGTTCATCTAAAGCATTCAAGATTATAATTAATCTCTACAATCAACTTCAAGAGATCGTTCCATCACTAAGTGCATCCCCCACTTACTCTTCATTGAGAAGTGTAGTGTTTCCCCCCCCGCTCCAAATTATTTCCACAGTCTGTCAAAAATTAGTCAGTGGAAGCATGGCTATGCATGCTCATAACAAACTGAACAAGACTATCATATTTCAGTGCTTTCAGATGGCTCATGAAGCACCTGTAACTCTCAGGATCAGGACAATCTTGGAAAGGTTGTACAAAGTCCAGAAGTGTAGCAGTTTTAGTTCCAGACAGTTTTGCTCAAGAATGATCAAGAATGACCATTTACAACAGTCTGTTTAGGATTGCTTTGGTTAGGGCAAGTCTAGCATTTCTAGAAACTAGCGTTTCTGCATTCTTGGTGCTAGATATGATATTCTAGTAAGGATGGAGTTGAAGTATTATAGATTTGTAGCCTTTGCATCAAGGAGTGTGTTCTGTGGGATTAAGGCAAAAAATGAATGCACAGACCTAGGAACAGCAGCTAATTTTGTTTCATTTTAATTTCTGAATGGAACCATCCAAGACCTTTGGCAACTTCACAGATATTGTCTGCTGCTTGACCTACTGTTATGCAGTCATATTAACATTAACAGCTATTTCTTCAGCTGTACCAGTGAAATTCATAACACCACTGTAATTCACACATGGAAATTTCAGCACAGTGGATAACCCAAAGAAAGATGTGTCATGTTAGCATGCTGCCCCACATGATAACACAGAAATAACTTTTGGCTCTGATTTTGAAGAGGGTACCCAAAGTCTTTGGTAATTTAGTAGATGAAGAAATATGCAAAGAATGAATGATGACATGTGAATTTACTATTTCAATAATTTGAACAAGCTGAGAGCAATTATATTTTGACAGAGTTGAGGAGTGGAAGCATCTCTTCACACAGAATTCAAGATCTTTTGTTTGCTAAACAAATCTAAATTAACTTGGTCTTGCTCCCTTTAGAAATTACCGAAGAATGTCAAGTCAAACATGACTTTTGCTGTGGAGAGGGAAAAGAAAATACATTGTAGAAATATTTTATAAACAATAGAAAAGATTGGCAAATAAGTTGAAACCTGAAAGAAGTTTCATCGTCATTGTTTATATTGCTTTTTAACTAGCTCATAATTGCAATATGCAACCATAACTATTCCACAGGATTTTTATCATGTTTTTCCATATTATGTTTTTCCCTTCCCCTAGTTTATCTTTGGTTTACTTCTAATTTTTCTGAAAAATTCTTCTCTGATGTGGTTTTATCTCCATTTGTCTTTGTGGTTTTATGTTCATTTTAGAGAAGAATTTGTTAGTTATCTTCCTTTCTTTTTTCAACCAGAATACATGATATAGTGCAACATCAAACACCTATTTTTGGGAAATCTACAAGCAGCACAAAATGGAACAGTAGTTTTTGCTTTTCCTTTAACTATCCACAAGTAAGTGGGTTCTCTGTCTTCCATTTAGTCAGTCCGATATTTTCCTATTTCACATTGTGGTCTCTTTTTTGTGTGTTAGTCTTTTCTTATGACTCGTGTGCCTTTCCTGGATTCTTCTGTCTGTGTCTTTGTCTAATTCAGTATTTTATGACATAAAGTATTAACCTACAGAAACAAATACCATGAGATACCATAGAGACAACAAAAAAGGACTTCTTTTATTAAACAGATAATAAGAAAACTCCAAACTCTAATTTAGTGTTTCTTTTAAATGTATTCTCTGGAGGGTAAACAAGCAAATGAGTGTTATAAATTCTCTTCTTGAAGGCTCCTCTACAGGAATCATCTCCAAACTTTTTTGTTTACTCTTCTGAACCAGAGAATGCAAGAAATGAAGAGGAAAATCATATATCCTATAAACTCCACTAATGTGGCTTGTATACTTCTAAGTAAAACAAAAATATCCCAGCATTTTTTATCCAGGTTATTTATACACACATGCTATGCTAATTTTCTTTCTGAGGCAATGACACTGATAGTAGGGGTATTCTCATAGCTAAGTAGTGGTTGATTGGGTGAAAGGATAGCCATATGTCTTCTGAGTGACTCTGATTCAGTAGTTTGTATCTGTTATTTTCCTGAGCTTCAGGGAGGATGGGAGGATCTTACTACCCCAGTTGTTCACTGAATTTTCATCTAGAAACCCTATTGAATTGACAATGGTTACATGAGTCTCGAGTTACCTATTCTGTGGATGATGCACACTGCAGTGCAACTAACAAGCATAAAGATATCAGTGTAAGCAAGAAAAGAAACTAGTTATCTGAAGTTCAGACTGTGTGGTCATGGAAACTTTTAATCCAAAATGAGGGGCGGGGGGGAGAAATCTGACCCTTAATGATTATAACTAATGACTGCAATGAATGCTTTAGCTAAGAGAAAAAGGTCAAAAGACTACTTAGCATGTAAGAAGAGGTAAAAATGACTCAATATAGAGCCAACTATTTTCCAACTCAGACTTGAATATATTGTTCAGTATACCTTGTAAACATTCCACTTTTTCATACACAGTGGGTCTCATCCTGCTTTCCTTACATTTGTTTGTCAGTAGTCTGAACAAATAAAACTCAAGTTCATATCTGATATCGCACACCTGGGGTGATGTTACATGGGATTCACGAAACACTATACTGGAGTGGATCCACTTACCATTTAACAAGATCATATACTTTTGACAATAGCTTCTGCATCCTGTTTTGTAATGCACTAGGTCATTATAGAAAAGAAGACAAGGCCATTTCTTTCTTCTTTTCAACTTCTTTTCTAGGCACCTGTGCGATAGTATTTCCTATCATTCATATGATTTAGCACGATTACTTATGGAAACTTTATGCCTCTTAAGACATAATTCTACAACAATTATCAAATAGTTTTATATTGTGCTATATAACCTTGTATAAGAAAGTTATTAATAGACTCATAAAAATCAGAGGAAAGTTAATGATGTAACTGAATCATCCTGCATTTCTTATACATGAAAAGTCCCATGCCATGTATTTAAGTGACTGAAACATTTTATTAGATCAGCTGCAGAATGATACCTGAATATGTTAAGTCTGTGTGACAGGTCTGTACATATGTCAGTATGTTAAATTTGGAGTGTTAATGTTGTAATTTTTTCATTGTTCAATGACTGCTTGTTTTACTTTGTAATTGCATTGTTTCTTTTTTTGGTTTGGGTTTTGTTTGGTTTGTTGGGGTTTTTTTTTTCATTTTGATAATTTTGAAGGTTAACATATTTTATTCTGGTTTTGGAATTGATCATATGTTAGTTTAGCTTAGATTGTCTGCAGTGGGAATGCCTCTTTTTAAGTTATGAGATATTCTTTTTTCATTCACATGCTAATGATGCCAAACTCTTGTGACTTAAGTGTTTGTGCTAGGTGTCCATTTCTATTCAATCTCCCTCCCCAGTTAATGCAGTTCAATCTTACTCAAAGTCTGTGTGAGAAAAAGTTGTTTCATCTGTATAAAAAAACCTGACCATTATTTCAGTAAGAGCGTTAACTTTCAAGCAAGGACAGGAAATTGCAGCTGTACTTTGTAAGAAGAGCTCTATTTCTTTGTTAGAAAGTGAAAACTGACATCTCTGAAAATTTTCTAATGCAAACATGCAAAACTGAATTTCCTTGCTCTTTCAGTACATGCTGTAGCATCAGACATATTGGCTTAGAATAAGGAAAGCTGCCACTTTTACTCTCAATGTTTCTTATTAGACCTAGGCAGGTTGGAAGAAATGGAATAGCTTAATCTGAATAAAAATGAATGAAGAAGGCTGCTCTGAAAAGACTAACAGAAGGACTAGGAACACCAGAGAGAGAGGTTATCAGAAGAAATCGACAGGACCTGAAGGCAGTGAAAAAACGGGCATGGGGAACAGGTGATGAGGCTAGAAGGGAAAGAAGCTGTGAGGGAGAGGTGCCACCAAGTTGTCTCTACAACTGTTGGTACCAGACTGACTCTGACTGGTACTCTTTTCCTAGCAGATTTCCTTCCAGAACCTATCAAAATGCAGAGGAAGCAGACTGAAATAAGAGATATCAGCTCTCACTTCCATTTCTATTAAAAAACTTGGGATTTAGGCAGAGGATGCCACATCTAGTTCTGCACTCTCATGATTCTACATCCATGTAAATCACTACAGCTGTACTGTAGAGACAGATTTGGGACTAACTGGGAATAATGAAGAAACAGCTGCAAAACCCAGTTAAAAATATCCCACTTTCATCCACTCTACACTAGAAATGGCCTGTTAAGCTTTGGTTTATTGGTGGCCTCACCTAACCTGTGCTACATAACACCTAACATACCTGTTGAGACTTGACTCAAAGAAAGAGCAAACAATAATTGCATATCTGTACATTATGTAATAATGGATTCAGAAAGGGGGAATGTATTTTAAAAGATTAAGAGGGAGGCACATACTCTGCACAGGATTAAGAAAAAGTCTTATGTTTACAGGCTTTACTTTGCCAGTAAGTATTCCAGTGAGATATCGGGCTTTCTCTATGCCACCGACCCTGGCCTCACCTTGTCACTGAATTCAAATGTCAAAATGTTGTCAGCAGTTTTCTTGCAGATTCACCTGGGCAGCAACAGTGAAGGGGACAAAGCTAGAGGAGACAAAGGGAAAAGAATTATTACACAAACTCAAACTATCACATCTAGGTTTTTTATTAAATCTATGAAACTATCATCTACTTTCTCCAGATTTACAAACCTTCTCATTTCACGTTTGACAAACAGAATTTCTGAAATCACCTACATGAGCTATCAGGACTTTACAAATAGGGATAACTAGTTAAGAAAGCTTTTCTTTTTTCCCTTTTGTTGCTAGATGTAGACATATCTTCAACAGGCAAATGAACGTTAGCTGCATATAAAATGTAGTGCCTACTATACAAGAATAACTAACATTTGATGTGTCCTCCTTACACTGTCACAGAAAGTGATGCCATACCTGAAAGGGAAAAAACATGATTTTCTCAAAAGGATGGGAGTGGTAGGTCAATTTAAACGGGGGTGGGGGGGAAGGGGGAGATTATTC
>JAOBAS010000072.1:12257273-12270781 GCA_025311575.1 Elanoides forficatus | reverse complement strand
GGTCGGGGGCAAGGGGGAGATTATTCACATGAAGTTTGCTGATTTTTAGTAAGCTTTGAAAACTGATAAACTGTCTTTAAGAAGGAAAATATATTGATTTTGAGTCTATGCTGAGCAGACCTGCTCACTGCTTCAGACACTTGCTACACATCCACCAGATAAAAAGATGATTAAAAGACAAACTCCATTGTCCTGCAATAATGAAATGTGATCAGAGGATAGATGGCTGTCACTGCTTTGTATAATTAGATCTATGCACTCAACGACTGCTTGTGGCAAGGAAGTGAAAGGAGAGAAACAAATTAGCTACTTCGTGCCTCTTGTTTCTCTGTAGTCCTTGGGAAGACTCTTAATCCTGCTCTTGTTCTAAAAGTAAGCCATGAAGACCATCTTTTAACCAGCACAGCAGAAGATGGAGTCAGAACCATGTCCCCCTCTTCTGTACTCCAGAGGTTTCACATACTAAACAATGCAAAACTAACAAAGATTTGTTGTGCAAAGGACAACCTAAAACACATAAAATCAGTCATGAGGTACAGACACCATAAAAAACTCAACTAGAACACCACCACAGGAAATAAGAAGATATCATGTGAAGATAATGCATTTTAATGAGGGAACAAATATAAATACACAGGGAAAATAATCCATTTTCATGGATTTCATAGCAGAAGTATATATTCTGACCCAGCAATCTAGGCTTAGTCTGTCTTCTTCATAAGTAGATAAGCCTGGAGATCAAAACAAATAGAAAAGAAACAATGAAAGGCACACACCTTCTGTGGAATGTATTTACAATTTTTCTCTACACATTTCAAGTTTAGCCATCTTGATGTATTCTGGTATATTGGGTTTGAATGGCAAGGTTTTGGTAGGGGAGGCCTACAGGAGTGGCTTCTGTGAGAAGCTGCTAGAAGCTTCCCCCATGTCTGACAGAGTCAATGCCAGCCGGCTCCAGAAGGACCCGCTGCCAGCCAAGGCTGAGCCCATGAGCAACAGTGGTAGGGACTGGACAGGATAACAGGTTTAAGAAGGGAGAAAAAAAGAACTGTGCAGCAGCAATTGCAGTCAGAGAAAAAGGAGTGAGATCACATAAGAGAAACTACCCTGCAGACCCCCGTGTCAGTGAAGAAGGAGGAGGAGAAGGTGCTCCAGGTGCCGGAGCAGAGATTCCCCTGCAGCCCCTGGGGAAGACCATGGTGAGGCAGGCTGTCCCCCTGCAGCCCAGGCAGATCCACGGTGGAGCAGATCTCCACCTGCAGCCCAGGGAGGTCCACGCTGGAGCAGGTGGGTGCCCGAGGGAGGCTGTGACCCCGTGGGAAGCCCACACTTGAACAGGCTCCTGGCAGGACCTGTGACCCCACAGGGGACCCGCACTGGAGCAGTCTGTGCCTAAAAGAGTGCAGCCAAGAGAAAGGACATACTCTGGAGCAGTTTCTGGAGGACTGCAGCCTGTGAGAAGGACACATGTTGGAGAAGTTTGTGGAGAACTGTTTCCCATGGGAGGGACCCCATGCTGGATTAGAGGAAGAGTGAGGAGTCCTTCCCTTGAGGAGGAGGGAGCAGCAGAGACAACATGTGTTGAACTGACCACAATCCCCATTCCCCATCCCCCTGTGCTGCTGTGGGGGAGGAGCTAGAGAAAACTGGGAGTAGAGTTGTGCCAGGGAAGAAGGGGGGGATGTGGAAAGGTGTTTTAAGATGTGATTTCTCATTATCCTACTCTGACTTGATTGGTAATAAATTAAATTAACTTTTACCCAAGCCGAGTCTGGTTTGCCTATAATGGTAATTGGCGAGTGATCTCTCCCTGTCCTTATCTTAACACATAAGCCTTTTGTTATATTATCTTTCCCCTGTCAGTCTGAGGAGGGGAAGTGATAGGATGGCTTTGGTGGACACCTGGTATCCAGCCAGGGTCAACCCACCACATCTGGCCCACCTATAAACACCTGCAGGGATTTATTCTTTTGTTAATCTCTAGCAAACTGCTAAAGAAAAGCAATACCTGAAATAAATCTCAGGTCTGCAATCTGCTAAATACTCCCAGAGATTCACAAAGTTTATTTATTAGAATATAATTACTACTTTTCATGTAAATGCCCAAATTATTATAATCTAACTAAAAATGGAATAAAATAAAGCAAAAGGCAGAAGTGCCATGTTGGTCATACTAAAAAAATTAAAGTACTGAATACTTTCCTTGACTGGCATTCAGCCCAGTGGAAGGAGCAACCTGCCAAATAACCAATGATCCCCAGTTATCACAAGCTCATATGACTACATTGTTTCAGAAGATGTTAATTTTATTTTCAGATTTGCTATAAAATAGCCATTGTATGAAGCATTAAAACATTTTCTGATTATGTGAATCTGAAATTAAGTCACTCAGTTACCATAATGGAAGAGAAAAACTCCCTGAGATCAGCAAAAGGACCAGCAGCACAAATGAGGTCTGAGACAGCAGCAAGTAACATTTTGCACATGGTAACTGCTGCACATAGGGTGGTAGGTAACTACCATATATAAAGACAAGGCATGTGATTTTTGTCTCCCTTTTTGTCCTCTGCAAACATTTGATAACATTATGTGGATATACTCCTAAAACAAAATGAAGACGCTTTATGTCATTAAGTCTCAAAAAATCAAAATAACCAAAGCAAAGGCAACTTTCCAGAAAGGAGTAGGTCTCTAGAAAGCATAGTTTAAGTGCAAAAGGTACAATCCTCCTTTTAATCTTAATTGCACCTGCAGTTTCACTATTCTGCTTGAAATACAATCTTACCTTTCCCTATTTTATCTTTTTCTTGCAAGCCTACTTTTCATTTCTTTCCTTTCCTCCTTTTAGAGTCCAATTGTTTCTCTACCATACAAGTTTCAATGGCTTCATTATACTTGATCGTTTTAAACTTTTTGTGGTCAGAAATCTTGCACTTTTTTCTGTAGTCTTATATGACAAAAAAAAAAGTAAAAATGGAGAATCTGGCATTTCAGTAGCTATGGATGTTTACTTCAATATTTCTGTTCTGGGAACTCATCTCTTTTCCAGGCTGGCAAGTCTTCACCTTTGTCTTTCATTTTTCTTTGTTTCATTTATAAGCTTTCTAGATTATTGCTGTACTCTAGTTTACAAGTGAATTTCCATAAACAAGATGAGCAAAACTTGACAACTCATTCCCAAATAGTAACCTGCTGTTCCTCAGAGATCATACAGTCATGTGGCACAGCACCAGAGGTGTCTTAGTGCCTTAGCTACAAATGTGCTAAGGGCCAACTGTGTGCGACTCTGTACCCATTCACCAAGCTGTTGTGGCAATGTTATTCCAGAGCCTCTGTGACAGTTTTCCCATGTGTTCCCATGCTGTTGTCCCAGTACAAATGCTCACACAGGCTTGCACCTGCAATCATTCTTATGACAGGTTCTCTTGGGAAGCGATTGTCACTGGCATGAGAAATGCCTCTTTCTCCCTCATTCCTTGCTTTGCAGATTTTAGTTTATGTTAGAGTAAACCACATATAGAGCACAACAAAACAGACAAGTCATTGAAATACTTGAAAGATACTATCCAATATTTCATGTACACAGCCAATGCATATGCAACATTGATGTCTAATTAGCATGCTCCAACCAGTGCTAATAGCATCACAAGCAGGGACAAACAATAGGAAGTTTAAGCAGGTCGTGGGGAAAAGTATGCAGAATTAGGGGAAAAGCATGGCAAAAATTGTCAGCAGCATCATCAGTACCTCCTACTGCACTGGAGAAACCTGCCCCCTCCCTGGAGGAGGACACTTTGTCTGTGACACCCATCGCTGGTTTTTTCAACTGGCTACTGTGGAGAGTTTTCCACTTCTCATCTGTCTCTTCTTTATTTTTCTTCCAAAATTAACTTTCAATGCCACAGTCAATGTGTGCTATCAGCTATGGATCCCACTAAAAAAATCTTCATGCATGTGAGACTGTCTCACCCTCCTTTGTGCAATGGTTACTTTCTTCATGAGCCACTTGCTGCCATCCTTCTTTACCACTTGCTGCCAAATTTAAACATCAGGTTTGTCCTTTTCAGCCATAGAATTACCTCTATTTCAGTGTTGTTAAACTATTCTTAACTCGGGAGTGATTTCTACCTTAAAGCATTGCTTTAAATGTAGATGCAATTTCTTTCATATTCTATCTCTGAGTCAACTAAAATAATCTTGAAACTAGTGTTCAGAGTTGTTTTAAATGCCATCATTCCTAGATCTAATCCTATTTCTGTTCTTAAAATTATATAGAAATGCAATTGTTTTAAACATTTGATCTTCCTCTAAAATAATTTATCAGAAGTTCTACCTGCTAACTACCATGGACTTGATTCTTCAATACCTTCCATGAGCTGCAGACACCATTAATTCTCATCCCTAAGCCATTTCATAAATTAATACACAATCTTTATTTCTAGAGGCTGCACAAACGATCCCCCTACTTTTAACATCAAAAGGTAGAAGAATGTTGTTTCCTACTACAAGAGCTTGCTGGTGTATCAGCCTATAAATTGTAGAGCTTGAAAAAGAGACAAAGTTTGGAACCTGTTTATAGCTTCACATCAAAGAAAGACAATAAATGTTGCATGAACTCAGTCAGCAACTGAGCCAGGATGTGGACTGGAACACTTTGCAAGAACAGGTTGCAAACCACTGAAAACA
The DNA here is from genome assembly GCA_025311575.1 of Elanoides forficatus. Taxonomy (NCBI): domain Eukaryota; kingdom Metazoa; phylum Chordata; class Aves; order Accipitriformes; family Accipitridae; genus Elanoides; species Elanoides forficatus. Next base: position 12,266,095 of record JAOBAS010000072.1, on the reverse strand, counting down.
TCAAATCTAAATAGATAATAAGCATGATCATACCTGTTTTTTTTTGAAACCTTCTAAAGTGTTTAAGGAAACACAGAAAATGGGTGGAAATCAGAAATTGTTACAAAAGTATTTTGATATGTAGGACTGATGTTTCTCTAGAAGTTTGAGTTCTTTAATTCATTTTTTGCAAGCATAAGTGCATGCCCCCATGACATCTGTCTTGTGGTTTAGGAGCATAAAATTTTCTGGTGGAACTTTTAGTCCTTAAATATATATTGATGGCCATTGACATCTACTCATGCCCCTCTTCTTTTGCCCCTCTCCTCAGGACTTGTTGGCTGCTCACCACAGCTCCACTGCCAGCTCGTTAGTTCAGTTCCTGGCTGGGTTGCAACAAAGCCAGAGAGCTAAAGCTTGCAAATCACTGATTCATTTCCCCCCTCATCTACACTTTTTTTTTTTTTTAAATAAAATGCACAATAAATTACTTCAGAAACATTTACTACTTTTAAAAAAAAAATACTGCAATTGCTGTTTGTGGCAAAAGTATTGACAAGTGCTAAATTAATAGGTATGCAACTTCTTTCCTTTTTCTGCTTTGCAGAAAAAGCAAGGTTTTGTCAAATTATAGGACACATGCAAGTTGGTTTCAGTGATCCAGGTCAGTATGAAAACTCCAAATGCACAGTTAATTTCAGCTGTTCCTACTGTGCTGTCAGTACATCCTATCCCAAATGCAAGATATTTCTCCCGCTGTGTTCCTGGCAGGACACATGTTCCCTGCTTCTTTAAAGGGCAACTGTCATCATAAACAGTGAGTAACCCCATCTCTGCTTCTGCAAGTTGAGTATACTTCATCAGTAAGGTGCAGTAAAGATAAAATTAGCATCTGCTGTCTTTCCACAGGTAAAGTATGAAAAAAGGAAAGTTTCCACCCCTGCAAATAAACCACATGAACTGTCACAGTGCTATCAATGTGGATGAAATTGCTTGGATTTGTCTGGGAGGAGGGAAAAACAATACTCCATTCTTTTGGTAATTGCATCATATTTCTATTTTGGTATTATAATACAATTCCTTTAAAATGGCAAATTAAAAAAGAAACACCCTGAAAAGGAGAGATCTTATTTTGAATACTGATTTATATAAAATCTTGGTTTTATTGCATACTCGTAAGGTAGTCCTCAGCAAAGTTTCAGCTTCTTAGAAACCAGTGAAAACTGACAGATACTTCACTCTTTGACCCCTGGCTGACTTGTGGCCCTATTCCCAATAAATATCTCCATATAATCTGAGCCTGATGCACTCAAAAGAATGAGTACGTTCTGTGAACATGAAAGCAGAAAGATTAAATAACTGAAATTACTATTCTATCCATTACCAGAAATTTAACAAGAAAGAAGGTTCTCTTTTTTTAAACAATCCAATTTAACGTATTATTGATATGGGGAATTATGATGTGCGAACACAAGAGCCATCCATCTATGTGCAGTGCACTGCAGCAGCAGGAGAATAAGCCTACCAGCTTTCAAATATTCAGTAGATGAGTAAGATATTATAAAAGGACCCATTTTATAAATGATAAATAATCTTATTTTATAATTAATAGCTAATTATTTTCTTCACATATCCATTCTCTTCCTCTGCCTCATTCTTTTCAAGAACTCTAAGTGTCCTTTATAACTCAAAGATTTTGCAAATTAGATATTGCTTTTTATTCCTTTTTCCAATTCTCCCTTACAAAACATTTAATCCAAAACCTACTTTTAAAAGACTCATATAAAGCTCTGTGCATTTAGATCAAGCCTAAAGATATTCGTAGAAAATTATTCTGGCTGCCTGTGTACCTCAGCACCAAAGTCTGCATATCTTCACACCTTTCCTAATAGCATAGTTTAGCCAACCAAGTAGCCCTGACCGTCCCATCTTACAAAAATGCTAGTATCTCTATTTCCAAGATCTTCTCTTCTAATGCTGTCTATATCATCTCCTATCCTCCTGTTCAAGCGTATTCTTTTATGCTGACCAATAAACCATATTTGTAAAAGCTATACTGCTACATCAATAGATCCAAGCACAGCACGGTTAACAATCTCCAGGTGACAGCACAGTGGCCTTGTTTTATGTTCTCCAACAATTTATCTGTCTTGCTGCTCCCTTTGCCAGCAGCGCACTTAACGGTTCTCTGATAAGTGCCATGCATGCTCTAAGATGTCATATCACTAATAAATAATAACTGTAATATCTATGTATCTCTAACTTCTGTAATAATTTCTATTTTATTAAAATAATAAATATACAACTACCAGTGTTCATTTTTATTGTCTCTTATTCATTTTCCTTTAAAAGTGATTCTGCCAAACACTGCTGTTATGAGCATACATAGGTCACTTCATTCAACTTATCATCTCAGGTGCCCCATGCAACTCTTCCAGACTTTAGTGTGTCTGCTGCCACTCATCTAGGAGGTTGCACATAAATAGTATGAGTTTTTCCTCTGTTCTTTAGTGTTTTAGCCCACCAGCAATCTAAATTTTTTACTACAGATGTTCAGTAAGAATTGTAAATTTGTAATGTTGTTATAGTTTGACCTTTGCTGGCTGCCAGGTGCCCACCAAGCTGCTCTATCACTTCCCTCCTCAGCAGGACAGGGGGGAAAAATAGGCAAAAGGCTCATGGGTTGAGCTGAGGACAGGGAGAACACTCAGCAATTACTGTCATGGGCAAAACTGACTCAGGGAAATTAATTTAATTTATTACCAATCAGGTCAGAGTAGGATAATGAGAAAAAAGAACAAAACTTATAACACTTTCACCTCACCCCTCCCTTCTTCCAGGGCTCAACTTCACTCCTCACTTCTCTGCCTCCCCAACCCCAAGTGGCACAGGGAATGGGGGTTGGGGTCCGTTCATCACAGGTTGTCTCTGCTGCTCTTTCCTCCTTAGGGGGAGGACTCCTCACTCTTCCTCTACTCCAGCATGGGGTCCGCCCCACGGGAAAGAGTTCTCCACAAACTTCTCCAACATGGGTCCTTTCCCATGGGCTGCGGTTCTTCACAAACTGTTCCAGCATGGGTCCTTTCCAAGGAGTGCAATAGAGGCTCCTAGGAGGAACATTACCAGCAGGTCGAGAGAGGCAATCCTTCCTCTCTGTTCATCTGTAATGCTGTGTCTTGTTCTGGGCTCCCTGGTGCAAGGGATACATACACTTACTGGAGCTGCTCCAGCAAAAGGTTGCAAAGACGATGAAGGGACTAAAGCATCTCTCATGCAAGGATGGGCTGAGAGAACTGGGACTCTTCTGCCTGGAAAAAAAAAGGCTCAGGGGCATCTTGTCCATAAGTATAAATACTTAATGGGGGAAGTAAAGAAGATGGAGCCAATGTGGTGTCCAATGACAGGACAAGAGGCAATAGATACACATTGAAATACAGGAAATCACATTTAAACAGAAGAAAAATCTTTTTTACTATGAGGGTGGGCAAGCACTGGAACAGGCTATCCACAGATGTTGTAGAGTCTCTATCTTTGGAGCTATTCAAAACCTGCTGGGACACAGCCCTGAGCTCTAGATGATTCTACTTCATCAGGGGGGATTAGACGAGGTCATTTACAGAGGAGCCTTCCAGCCTTTGTGATTATGTGATTTAGTTAAAGCAAAGCTTGAACCAATCCCCTAAGAAGTAAACAAAAGAAACAGGAATAGCAAAGGAATTATGGATACCTTCCTCTTAGATACAAGAGTCTATACAAGCTTTAGCTGACTTGCTTTAGCCTTCTGAGTGTTTGATGTAACAATAGTCACAGTGTCCATGCTTAATAACAGTAGTTTTACATTACAGATGAATATATGAATTTTTATTTTCCTGACCCATCTATGTGTTTATCTATTAGAAACATCTGCACTAGTATTTATAGAGGCTTGAAAGTAATAAATCAAATGCCTATTTCTGAAATATAAACATCATAACCTGAATGATGACAATTTGTAAAATTCATACAAGACAAACTGGAAGCAAGGCCTTGATAAAACCAGCCAGAAAATCAAATTCACCTAAGCTTCAACAGGAGGTAATGGGAGTCAGATCTGAAAATGAGGTAGGTAAAACTATCAGGTAAAGCTTTCAAGCCTAATGATCAAGCAGAACTTGAAGATGTAGAGAATCTCTTATATACTGTCTGTAGGTAAACAAGAAACATCTTTTCATTTATGGACACAGCTAAGAAGCACCCATTCTAGCTGAGGCAGAGACGGTGCTTTACTTTTGGCTATTTCATGTGATGTTTCAAATTAACAGAGCTTTAGTTTGAATTATGAAAGGCTACTAATTGTGTATCATCATTCTTGAGTTTATGCAATTCACATATTGTACATTATATGCCAAAAGCAGCTAATTTCAGCTAATTCATTTTTCTCCTGATAATAATAACCTTCCTTCACTTTTTTCACTTACATTTTTCCTTACTAATTCTGCATTGTGATCATTAGTATTTCTCTCCCATCACATTTCTTCACACTAAGACATGAACATCACACATCTGTTTTTCTATCTTCTCTCTGCCTGTCCTGCAGCTAGAGCTTCCAATCTCTCTTATCCTTCTTCACCTATGTACACCCACTGACAACTGAACTGCTGTTGAAGGCATAGAGTTTATTTCTATCCCATTTGGATTTCCTACAGGGAGAAAGAACAGTGTGTGAGGAAAGATGTTTCTTTCCCCTTTTTTTCTTGTCTCCTGGGAAGAATTACTATCAATCTTCCCTTTTCTTTCATATTAAAATAAATGCTAATTAATGTTAACATCCCTGCAGCTCCACAGAGACAGGACTGTCCCAAGCCACACAGTGACCCCTTCTACTTTTTGCCTGTCAGCTGCTCACGAGTAGCTTTCATTGCTCCCCTGCCTGAAAGTGGAGCTGATGGAGCAAATGAGAAAATACTCCTAATGGTAGAAAGGAAAAAAACCCAAAGTCTTGGGACTCCCTCCTTAGCTCTTCTGAGACCAATTCCAGGACAAAAACCTTTAATCAACAAATAGGAACTTTTTAATGCCCCTCTGCAGGAATCATCCTTTAAGCAAAATCAAACATGGCTCTGTAGCGTGGAAAATCCTCAAAAGACCTTTTATACCACATGAGCAACCTTTCCCCTGACAATACTTGGAAATCCAGGAGAATAAGCAGTGTCTATATTAATATGTCCAAGAAACTGATCACATGCCAATTAGAAGCCAGTCCTGATAAGTAATAAATATGCTCCATAAATATGTAGCATAAACATGAGTACAGGTAAAAATAAAGGAAAGCAAGAAGACCTATTGTCAGAGAATTTAATATTAAGGCAGACGGCTTTTTATGGGGGCCATTTAGCCGTACAATTGCATTGTCTAAAGTGTGCTTCACTAGGAGGTATTGAAGCAAATGATACACATGTAGTAAAGAAGAAAGGAAAGTTTTACTTACTTCTATGGAGTTCTAACTTATTAAATTCTAAGGGTCTGTTAAGACTTTGGCTTTTTTTTTCGTACTTTCAAGTTTTCTCCCTGGTGGCACAGAGTGTTATTTGAATATCAAATCTGATTGCACTAATAAATCAGATAGATACACAAAACATCTCCATAACATTGACTGCAATTAAAAATATTTGCACTTGTAATCTTTAGGAATAATTTGGTGAAAAAGAAAGACAAGTGAATTTTCAAATTCAGATTATATGGTTTCTTATGTTAAAGTTTTTTTAGAGAATTTTCTGTAAGAAATAAACAAACCTGCCTTCTCCACCATACTCCGCTAATTCCATGTGAGGGCCAGAACTTTGCTACATTTTACTTCACTACCACCATGATAACATCTTGGGTTCAACATAGCATTAGAAGACATACCCACATCCGAAGTTTGCACTCACAGACATATTCTGTATTTAAGACAGCTTGCCTGTGGTTTCTGTCTAATCTTGCTAAGGCATCCATTTAAACAAGTGCTTTCCATAACTAATCAACAATTATTACACTATCAAACATTCACCAAATAATATCTTTTTTTCAGATTACATCATTTTGACTTATAACAATATTTAATTTGACAAAAAATTAGAGCTATATCACTTGAGTCTTTCTTTCTCAGTTCCTTTTAAGATTTTCTCCCATGCATCCAAGTTGAATTTATTTCTCTCAGATGCAAATACAAAAATCCCAATCAAATTAATTTTCACTTTAACTTTACCAGTTATTTTAACTCTTGGACTAAGGACAGATAAAGATTTCCCATAAGCTTAACAATCTGACATTCCCCACACCTGATTATTTTACTCTCCTTTGTTCTCCTGACCTCTGCAAGAAATTTCAGAGATTGTACTATGCTTCAGCCAGCACAGAGGAGCAGGCTAAAAGGGTAGCTAGCTGAAATTAGAATCAAAGCCACAAAACCTAAAGGAAATTTTAGGTTAAGTCTACCTTAGACAAATATAAAAAAATATATTGTTTTAGGAGTCACTGTAAGGCTTTTACAAGTACAACTTCAAATGCATTAACTTTCAGCTTCTACTAACAAAGTATTTTAGAGAATTCAGTTTCAAAAAGTCTATCCCTTGCAAAACTCTTACCAATATCCAGGGTGGCTAGTTTTTCAGAACACAGCTTGCAATCCAGAGAGTGAGAAGAAAAAATTCAAAAGAAAGATACACTGAAATTTCCAGATGGTATCAAAAATTTGTGATCACATTGAATCAAAAAAAGCCAGTCTTCCACATGCCCTGTCTCCATGGTTGATCAGTATGCGATTCTTCATAGGAATGTGGTTTAAAAACATTGAGTGTACTTTTTATTTGGAAATTTTACAGTAATGTCTAAAAAGGAATACTGTCTTACATCACAAATATCAGACAGATCTAAAGTTACTCTCCTTTCCTTAAGGAGATTCCTTAATTTTTCCAACAATTTTTAAGAGGATGACATGAAGTCTCTTGATTTAAGTCCAAGCCCCGTTATTTTCTTACTGTAGACAGTAGGCCTCAATTTTTTTGCAATCATCTGATGGAATATTATTTTGGTTTTGTCAATTTGCATTGTACATGTTTAAGTCCACATCTCCTACTCAAACCTGTTTGTACGCTGGGCAGAACCACTACCTGCCACCTCTCACGAGCTCACGAAGACTCTTACTTCATAGCCTATAATCCTTATATATTATTGTACTTTTATCCTCACTCAGCAAAATATCAATGATGTTTTTGTGAACTTGCATAGTGACTGCCACCACTGCACTTTCAAACTCTCATCCACCTACTGTATGACTGACAGTATCCCGACACGTCCAGTTTCCACCATGTACTTTTTAAATTTCATTCTTTTCACAAATAACAACGAGTATCGAAGATCTTCATCACAACATGGTCCCAATAGGTTATGCTCATTCCTGGGCTCAAGTATGCCATTACTGAATTGATATTCAATTGGCAGCATTCACCTGCAACAACCTGTTGTTTTTATTAGTTCTCTTCAGCCCTTTGTCATTTTTAAGGAGTCACCAAATACCTCTATAATAGATACATCTGATATTAAACAAAGAACAGCTTTTAAATAATAACTTGAAGTAACTTTAAATATAACTTCAGTAACTTCAAGATTCAAACAGAAAAGCAAGCAAATGAACACATAATGTCAAAGAGAAAAGGGTGATTTGGGGGATTTTGACCCTAAGCACCTGCAATTGGTTGTTCTGCATAAATATCCCATACTTTTTACAAATCTGGAGCATTATATCAGAATAGAGTGGGATAGTGAGGATATTTACTCATAGTGCACCTTAAATGAAAGCAACAACTGCACATGAATGCACACATATGTGCATCTGAGTTCCATAAAAACACATGATTTTGTGGATTCATAATGGCTGTTGGCAGTACAGTTAGCATAGAGAAAGCCGTTATTTTTGTATGTTTTCTACTGGTAGCTCTAAACAAAGACTGTCAAATAAACAAAAAAAGAAAACTAGTCCTCTAAAACACAGGCATATATAGTCAAATCAGAGAGTTGCAAAATGTTTCTGGAAAGAAGAAAAATATATCACAACTCTACTTGCTCAATATTTTTTTGTAAAGTGAAGTTAACAAATGAAATTGAAATGTGCCAGAAGCAAAATATAAGGAATTAAATTAATTTAGCATTTGAGATCATCTCCTGAAACACCAACATCAACAAGAAAAATCAAACATCCAGAGTCAGCAAATCTATACATTTACATGTTTGCTGATTAACATCAACTGACCTTTTTAGTACAACAAATTATCTGATTTCATTTCAAGAGAGTGGGTGTTGGCAGTTGAAAGCTCACAATGTCTGGCAATTTGTTAGAAAAAATATTTTATTTCATCAGGACAGTATCTGTGAAATACAGAAATCAATAAAATGAGTTCATATTTTTAATATGACAGAAAACACCACCTGGAAAGTTTGTTTCTTTGTCATAGATGTTTACAATAGACCTCTGATCTCAGATGCATTAGGGAAAATTGTATGATGGTGTACAGAAGCAAAGCCAGGTCTGCAAATCTTTAATGTCAGTGTGTAACCATGCTCAGATGAATCTATTCACCAGCTTTTAAAAGATTCAGATGCACAAGCTGCTTTGTTAGCATCACCAGAAAATGAGACTTGGCACTTTTCTACTGATTTCAGAAGATCTAAGATACCCTGGTTTCAGCTGGGATAGAATTAATTGTCTTCCTAGTAGCTAGTACGGTGCTATGTTTTGAGTTCAGTATAAGAAGAATGTTGATAACACTGATGTTTTCAGTTGTTGCTAAATAGTGTTTAGTCTAAAATCAAGGACTTTTCAGCTT
>JAOBAS010000072.1:12239624-12257173 GCA_025311575.1 Elanoides forficatus | reverse complement strand
TGTTCTATTAAACTGTTCTTATCTCAACCCGCGAGCTTTGCTTCTTTTCCCGATTTCCTCCCCCATCTTGCTGGGGGAGGGGGGGGAAGTGAGTGAGCGGCTGCGTGGTGTTTGGTTGCTGGCTGGGGTTAAACCACGACACCAAATCACGTGCAAGTTCAAGACACACTATTTACCACCATGTTGCACCTTTTGGCACCTGCCTCCATTAAGTCTCATGAGTAGGTATGTCACATAAATGAAACTTCTTGTGTACTTGACACTAAGTGACAGCTGAAGTTCTAAGAAGCAAATTAAATATGTTATTTATGAACTGGGTAAGAAATTTTAATCCTACTATGTAAAACAATGATATTATTTCATCTGGACCAATGGTTCTAGTTCCCTGGCAGTAAAATTAATTTCATCAAGAGGAATTCAATTGCAAAGAAACTGGGCTCTATGTTGATCTCTCATTCCCTGTTTGACATGGACACACACACATGCACAAGCACACACAAAGGAACTGAAATGGCATGGAGATCAGCAGTGAACTATGTATGTGATCGAGGAAATAATTTGTTTGGCCTTCTTGAAGCCAAAGAGCAGTTATGCAGTCATACTTTGCTAGACATTGCTCTAAACACTTTCCCAGCCAGCAGACCAAGCAGTAAACAATGCACACAAATATGTGCAGTATCTTGCAGGGGTAGGACTGGTGATGTATGGAGGAATAGAGGCAAAGAATAGTAGATGGAGCCTACTTCTAATAAACCAAAATAGCTGAAGTGCCCCAACTATCCATGCTCTGAACAACTCTGGGCTACAGACCTAGAAAAACTTCTGGAAATAAGAAAATGTGAAAAGGACTTCTGAGAGAGGAAATAGGTAAGAAACTCTAGGTCAAAACTATAAAAACAGGCATTTGGTATAAAGAAATCAGTCAGATGTTTATCTTGAGTTCTAACATAGAAAAGGCAAAAATGAGTATAAAAGCAAAGTCTTCACTTTGAACACAGCGATACAGTAACTTTTTAATTCTCTCGAAGTATTAATGAGACCAAAAACTTAGGAGAATTAAAAATAAATATTTATACATTTATACCTATTATGAAAACACCAAAGTACTGGAAAAACTGAATATGCAGAAAGTTTATTTTGTTACAATAAGAATAATCCTCATGTTTCAAAGGATGTTGCAGAAAGAGTTTCTCATACATTCTTTTGGTGTTTCTGGCACTGCCAAGGAGATGATACCAGTGCAGGTAAATCAGTGATCTGATTCACTATAGTAATTCATATGATTTTTGCATGGTTAAGCCAAAAGATAGCAGAACAACAGTACATAAAATGAGGAGGAAAAATGTTCAAGTACACCAGAAAAATTTAAAAGAAAATTTAAAAAAAAAAGCCATGGAATTAAACAAAAAAACTCAACCACAGTCATATTATAATGCAGTATATATCAAGGAGAGCTGGGGGAAGGAGAGGGTGGGTGAATGGAGAGAAGAAATCAGACATCTCATTATTAAGTCGAAAGATTAATAAAAGCAGACTATATTTTATCAAAGTTTCCCAGTTTATCAATCAATTTAAATGAGACTCTTTCCATTGCAATGAGAACAGCCAGCCTGAAACTGTGACCACTGACTGATGGATTGGAAGCGGATTAATTTTAGGGTCATAAGAAAATAATGAAATGACCACTCCCCTTGATACTATTAATCCCCTGAAGAATTAATAGTTCTCCTGCAGTAAAATAAAAAAGCACAAGGAGATTGGGAGCATGATTTTTTTGAAGGGCCAAAATATGTATCCTTGAGGAAAAGACAGTTTAATTTTTTTTTCTTCCTGAGTAGCTCACAAATTTTATCACAAATATCTATGAGCCACAATACCATAGGATTATACACTCTATTCCCTATATGTCAGTGATATACAAAGAAGTTGACTGTCATGCTGTGGCAAATAGGTAAACCTATGGATTTCATTCTTTCTGTTTCCTGATATTGATTTGTGTTAAGAGAAACAAAAAAATCAATAATAAATAATAAAAGAATAAATAATAATAATAATAATAATAATAATAATAATAATAATAATAATAATAATAATAATAATAATAATAATAATAATAACAAACTGTACTCCTAAGCAAAGTTCACTGTTAGTTAATGATATATCAGTGCTATGGAGAGCAGAGATGTATCAAAATACTGTAAATGAAGATGTAGCCCTCCACAGAATTTTACACAACTAGATACATAAAAATATACTTGTTTTGGACTGTCTGTATAGTGTCAGAACCTGAAATTTGACATCAGACTGGATATTCCCAATTGGGACTTTGGTCTTCACTAATAATGCTTGATGCTCATTGACCATGTACTGGTCTTTTGGCAGCCTCCATTCATGCCCTTGTCTTCCATTGGCATTATGCCTGCTCACACGTCATTCTCCTTCTTTGACTAGTGCTCAGGTCCCAAATGACGTTTAGCTTAGATGGAAAGCCTGCAAAATGCTGCAAGTGACAGATTATGCTCAGAAGCCAGCTGTTTGCATATTTGAGTAGACAGCAGGAAATCTTCGGAAAACTCATGGGTAAAAATCAGAGAGATATTGCTGGTATTTTCAGACATTGTTTTTAATCTTCACTGTTCATATTGACAGGATGATAATGGCTGTGCACAGGACACCAGCCAAAAACGACCGTGTATATCCACTTTGCTACCAGGACAATGATACCATGGCCGATTGAACCACCTGGTCTGTCAAAGAATATATCCCTTTGGTAACTGCTGCTATTTACTTGTAATATATAAAGTCTTTTCCATGCTAGAGCTGTCTTTTAATTCAGCTTTGTTAGAGTTTCTTGAATGTAAAAATATAACCTGTAATTTTTTTATAGTTTTATTAAAACATCATTTCTCTGTTTATTACTTTTTCATATGCAAAAGCAGAAATTAAAAACAAATATAACTGATGAAATACAATAGATGCGTTCTGTGATACTAGGGTTAAATATGTTCTTCAAAGAATTTCCTTTTGATGATCAAAAATGTGTCAAAAGATTTAATTTCAGTGCTTAAAAAAAACTTTTTTTTTTTTCCCCCAATAGAAGCAAACAAACCTAGCTGTATTCAGACTTCTTTTATTTTCACTTTCAGCAAATATTCTAGCGGGTGATTTGACATCTGAGACTGAATAATACTAAAGTAAAATAACTATATATATTTTACAGGCTAGAGATAAAAATACATCTTGTAAATCTTATGTTCCATCAGGCACATTTTTAAAGTTGAAGTGTTGATTCAAACCAATCACAAATAACCTTCAGAATAAACTCCCTCTATCAGGGAAGTCCCTATGGCTTAGGAAATTGTTTTGAGCAAGGTTAAGAACTTGCTTAGTTTACATCTCTGTAAGGATCTGCCAAAATTAGAAACTAAATAGGAAAGCCAACATCTTTAGAAATTAAGGAAGGCAACATGTTCAACATAATCCAACATGCCTCTTAACACCTAGCCTGTGCTACCAGCTCCCTTAATTTGATCCTGAGGACCATAGAATTTGGTATTTTCTTCAGGCTCTGACTGCAGAAGTAGCTGTATTTCAGTTTTTCTCTGTTTAATGAGTATTTTCATATTCCTCAAGCATGAAGGCTAAAAATAACACTACTTACATTTTTATTTGTCTTCTGGTTGTTTAATTTTAAAGTTCATATTTTCAAAGGCTTATAACTTCTGAGCCACAACTCACTGAATTCACAGTGATGATACTTTTGATTCCAAAGAGGCTAACATCTTTAAAACCACACTAGCTGGTTATCTTGTAAATCTAAGCCACACACAAGCAGTTAGTGTGATTGCAAATATTAATCCCTATTTAATAGTGAGTATTAAGGCTTCTTTCACATCTTCTTGGCTAACTGAATTTTAACATTACCTTTTAACTCTCAGGCAAACAATAAGAATGAGATGTAGTAGCACATGCTCACAGAAAAAGATGAGTTGCGTTTGATGACAATAGTAGTTTCATGTTTTGAAGGGTGCTTAAGGACCACCTACACACACCCACACACTAGCATGTGGCAAGAGTTCAGTGCTGCAAAGTCTGTCAGAAACACAGAACCATAGTCTATAGGTACATTTTTAAGAAACAGAAGAGTGGATCCAAGTCTCCTTTCTAGATCAAGTCAGTCCTGCTAATCTAGTCATGGCTCTTGAGAAAGAAACACATATGGATACATGGTGACTTTGTACACTACTGTTGTTATGATAGAATAATGCTTATTTAGCAGTCAGAAGCAAACTTCAATTGGTAGTTTGTTGAATTCTAACTACTAGCCTATTCTGGTAGCATTAAATTACCTCATTTTAAGGTCTGAGCCATTACATATCTCATTTCACTCTGAGCATTTTTTTGTATAGTATTCATTTAAGAGCACAGAGATCCTGAGAAAAAAATGTGAAAACAATGAAATCTAGATTTTACAAAACACCTAATTTTACAAAACCTAGTCGTGATTGCAAGATATTTTAAAATGCAGAGGTCTACAAAACAGCCTTCTACTAAGTGTTTGGAAATATTTCTACAAGGTGTGAATGTCCCTCTGGGTATGGAAAAAATTAGTCTGAAGAGAGCAGTAGCCCCTATATGCACCACTAATACAATACGTAGTCCACGTCCTCAGTACACTTTCACCTCCACATCCCACTCATGCTGGAGCTGCTTCTGCCCAGTATTACCTATCCATGATATAAATAAATAGAAATAAGCTATTTCCTTTTGACATGGTTGGGTTTTTTTCTTACTTTTATCTAGTTCTTACTCTTTATCTAGTGGATGTCTTATGCCATTACACTAAAAGCAGGTGTTCACTTCCTTTTTCTAGGTAGTAGTCTATATGCATTTGACATTCAGTGATGCTTTTGATCAGATCTCTTGTAAATAAAATATCTTTTGATTGAGAATGGAAAATTGGCACTACTTCCTTGCAAAATTACTCTCAGGCAGTGTGTGTTAAAATGTCCTTTAAAAAATAAGCAATGCATGTGCCTACCTAGATAATACGCTATTATAACTGAAGTGAAGCTTCCTCTAAATCCAGGCACTGATGAAAAACCACACTGGCCTCCCACAAGCAATAGATCACATTGCTTCAGAGCTCCCTCATTGAACTTCCGAAAATTCAGAGCAAGAACTCGTACATTTACATTCACTCATGTTGCACTGCTACCCTCACCTTGCACAACATGTTACCTTAGAGATGCACATGGAACAGCCATTTTCAGAGTCAGTGAGAAAAAGTGAATTATGCTTATGGGTCACTAGGAGAGGAAAAGATCACAGAGAAATAAAGACTAAATATATTGATCTAAAACAGGTCCTGCAAATGAGATAAAAAATAGCATATAAACCAAACATGGAGATAATAAATAGCCAACACAGCATTTCTAGTTTCAGAAGAGGAGAAAAAAGCCACTGCTCTACAGTAAGTCTAATTCTGGTAATCCAGTGCTTCACATGTCTAGATGGTACTGTGGGTCTATTTGCTGGAAATTACATAATAAACAACTAGGATGTGGTATTTTGTTATGTTGGGGATTTTTTTTATTATTTTTGCTTTTTTAAAATTCCATTGTAAAGGGAGCCCTAAATGACCCCAAATCCCAACTAAACTAAGAAGTAAAATAGTAAGACTAAGAGGTAAAATAGTAAGGATTAATATTCTGATAACTATCTACATACCTTATGCTGTGAAACTGCTCTGAAAAATAAATGCAGTCTAAATAAGACCAATGCCAGTGAATGAGACAAATCTTAGTTCATGTCGTTATGTTCTGGTAAGACAAATATAGTGACTAGCAGGTACTAAGACAAATGAAATATGGAGAACAGGAAAAAGAAAATGAATCTGACAGTTGATAGAAATTGGACAAAATACTGTGACAAATCTGTCAAGTGCAGATACCATCACAATGAGCTAAAATACAATGTTAAATTAGAAATGGAAATGAGACACTATTTGAGCAAAATGGCAAGTGGAAGGGGAAAAAAGAATATCTGGTACCCTGCCAAATGCAGCTTTCAGTTTTAGGAGGAACATACATCAGACTTAATCAGGACAGGGTCAAATACACAAAATATACGTAAAAAAAATTTGCCGTAATACTGTCAGCATCAGCTTCAACTGTACCATTAGGTATCTGGATATATGCATATTATGGTCTTATGGCAAGACAGTAAATGTAGTAAACTACATTTAAGGTTGTACTGGAGTTTTCATTTTAACAGGTTCATGTATACTTACAGATTGAGATTATTTTAATACACATGTATGCACAAACATATCTTAAATTACAGTTCATGCTTATATTCTCACTGAAATAAAATTTCTGGAGCATCTTGTGAAGTGTCATTTTCTCTTTGGATGTTACACCACACAGAATGACATGAATAAAGTATACATCTACTGCTAAAATCAGGAGGCAGAGGGAGAGGATCAGAGAAAGCTGCAATACAAGACAAGAGGAAAGATTTCTGAAGAAACAGCAGTAAGAAAAGAGTGGAAACACTGCAAAACAGCAACAGTCTAGTCAAACTGTGAAACAAAAACCACAAATGACCTATTGTTAGAGAACAGAGGAAGTCACTGGAATTCAAGAGTTATTCAAGGTAGGCAGAAGAAGGACATAAGAGCTGATAAGAAGACCTGGCAATGATACTATGACTCAATTTGTAGTTACACAACTGGAAACAAAATCACAAATGAGAAATGAGAAACAACAAAATATGTCCTCAGATTATACTTAAAATTTGTAACTAGTGTCTTCTAAGATGCTTGACAAAGGTCACAGATATTAAATATACAGAAGCCAATTAAATGGACGCTAGTGATCTCTTCCTGAACTCTTTTCCTTACAGGTGAATCTGAAAGCTAGCCTAGCTGACAGAAGCCAGGGACCCCAGTTCATATGCTCTTCATCAGCACTTCAAGACAAAATCCTTCTCCTCTTTTCACCTCTTTTAATTCCAAACTTAATTTCTGGTCCTTTCACAAGTGGATTGCTATTTCATTAGAGGAAGTGTGGCGAACATCTCTGCAGCTTGCTCCCTTAACTGTAAACAAAAGAAAAGCAAGAAGACCACAGCCCTTCTCATAGATTCTCAAGCTGGCCATCCTAATTTCTTCCTTTAATCAGGTTGTCTCTTCTATTTTAAATAGCTTTCTTGCTTGTCAAAATGTTTTCAAGGCTGTCATAATATTTTTGTAAGTGTTATGTGACAAGGAATATTTACTGTATGTACAGCTTTATCAAAACTGCAGTCTTTGGTTTGGACACATGCCCTGAAAATCTAATTTATAGCTTATGCTTTTAGAGTTTAATGTTGTTTCAATAGAGGGCACCCTCCTGCCCCAGACATGCAAACACAAGCATGTGCACATATACTGATGAAATTTTATGGCCCTATAGAGTCACACTGTGGAAAAAAAACAGTACTTTTGCAGATACCCAAGCAAAAGCTTTGTGCTGAAAATCAAAGAGCCTCCTTGTTATACTCTGTGAAACACAGAAGAAAAAAAAGAGCAAGAGAGAAAGATTAGTGCTTGAAAGTTGTGAAGCATCTGTAGTACAAAGACAGCAGAGCGTAAAGGAATATGTATGGCTGTTTTCATATGCAGGGAGCTATACATTTTAAGATGGCATGAGTCAGTGAGAGACCAAGCACAATTGCACTCAACAAAATCTTTTTTCTCTGCAATCAGCCTATATGTATATACACATATAAATATGCATATAATATATATAATAACCATGAGTTAGAAAATAGGAAGATAAACAGACAAAATATAAAGTCACTTTGTGTAGCTTAGGGTTCTGCCAATTTCTGTTCCACACAGTAAATGTCAAGAATTCATGGAGGCAAAACATGCTTTGCAATCTTGCAAATAGTTCTAGTTGTTTCCTGTACTAGAAAAGACAGTACCTCTTACGCTATAAAGGAACATCATTATTGTAGCTGCCTGAATGCTGGGGCAATAGTACTAACAGCACAGATACCTTGACAATATGTGAACAACAGCTGTCTGACAAAGAATTTGTGAGGTGCTTTTTTGCTTGTGAGAATGTCAAGGGCAATTTTTTGGTACAGCACAACTTCATGCCACTTTTTCTGATCACTCCTTTACTGGAGGAAGCAACTGAACTGACACTGAGTATTAGGATGTAGCCTTGATGACTGCAGCATGAAAGGAAATTTTATATACCAAACATACACATAGAATGTGAAAATAAATTTTAAAAAAATATAGGGTCAAAAATGGAAATATCACCTAACAAGGCAATTGGCAAAAAAGGAGAACAATCTAGAATAAAAAAAAAAAATTATCCACTTTAAAGGAAGAAACACTTTTTTGTAATGTTATTTTTTTCTTAGTGATGCAGTATCATCCATTGTATACAAATAATTAACTATCACTGCAGTCATTCACTTTCCAACAAACCATCAATTCTCTCAGAAAAAAGATATTTTGTGGTACTTGTTCTTCCTGCTTGTTGAAAAAGAAAAAGGTTCAAAACTATTGACAGGTACTGTTGTGCATATGGTGCAAAATAAACCCCAAACACATTTTAACAGTTCTTGTGTAGATTGGTACTCATTGTACCAAGCTGACTCAAACCCCATGCTGACCAAAATCCTAGTTTTGCTGCACAGTAACAACAGGTGAGAAAAATAAAGGCCTACATAATAACACAAATATAAGTTCTCACCTGATAAACCTGCATTTCACACAGCATTTTATGTCTACCATATTTGGGCATTCACATCATCACTGCCAGAACCTCTGCTGTTCCTTTAGTGATATACTGTGATTTTGCTAAAACCTTTCTTTCTAGGCTGAAAGAAAATGTTCTGCTGCACTCATATGACAAAGAGTAGCACTTGGCTTTTACGTCGTGCTGCTCCGTAGATCTCCAGGTGTTTCACAGGACATTGCAAACTGGAAACACACTAAAGAGAGCTGCTTAAGGTCAGGAGGCTAGCTACTGAAAAATTCAGAAAGAAAACTTGTGTCTCCCAAACTTGAGTAAAAAACTCCAAGTACAAGTGCACACTGCATCTTCAGTTTCAGTCCTCTTCACAAATAGTTGTGAATTTATTTTGCTCCCACCATTGAATCAGAGTGTAAGAGATTAAAACAGCCTCCCACATAACAAAACATCATCATCTCTTCAACACAGCAGTACTATAACCTGGCATAAAGCTGGGTAATAACAATTTTGCATTAATTTTCTCATTGTGGTCACTCCAGTACACGTCCTGCACAAGCAATGTAATGCTATCACAGAGCAATAATGAAAGAATTAAATTGGCAAGAGAGAGACACTCCAAAATGTGATAAACTATAAAACCACATCTAAAAAATAGTTGTGATGGCAGACACTTTCTCCACAACAGGCAACATGAGAAGTGAAAGGTCAGTTCTTTGCTGTTTGTACCTTACCTCTCACACATCTAGGAAGGAATGAATAGAGCAGTAGAACATAAGGTTATATGTAAAAAGGTTATCAGGCCATCCAGCCTCTTGTTCACAGGAAGTGTTTATATGCAAAAACTTCATAGTAATTATCTATTGAAAATTCAGGAGCAAATTTACTGTATTGAAGAAGTCTCCAAAATCCCACAGCCAGTTACAGAGAACCAGAGTTAGGCATGTCTCAGCAGTGAACCCATTTAGGCAAAAGTGGTAAGTCAAAGGTGCTTTATAAAATTTAACTGTATTTAAAATTCTCAGTATTTAACCACAGCTTGTTCAAGGTGGAGAAGATGTCATATTTTCAGTTAATAAACAGTCAGTATTTGATCCACACACTAAAAATGAATCTGCAATTTAGTTCAGTGGACAAAAAGATTATATGCTGTTACCTTTTTGTTGACAGAATGATCTGAACAAAATCACATTCTGTTGACAAAAATGAAATAAACTTAGTTGTTGAATACTTTGCAAAATGAATGTATAAATAAAGCATTCACAGAAGAAGAGGAATGGCAGTTATTGAAAGCTTCTTTTGAAAGAAGGATACTTTAACTCACAGATGATTTTCACTGCTCTATAGGATCTTACAAAACTCTGTCAATTCAGAATATCCTTTGTAAGACTATTTAGTGTAGTCTTCATACTGGGTAAGGAGGCAGAAAATTTAAGCCTGGCCATGACAATGTAATTTTAGGCTTTGGCAACAAAGTTTCAAAGAGTAGTCGGGCTTTCATTTTTAAAGTCAAAGACCTGCAGATGGGGAAAAAATAAATATCAGTTATTTCCATTTTAAACCAAAAGAAAAGGTGATCCCTTGGTTGTGGATCCCTGCAAGTGTCCTTGTAAAATACAGCAGGTAGATAACTAGCTGCACCCAGCCATCTGAAGATTGTCTGTCTTTGATTTTTAAGGTTCTTCAGTGAAACTGGGAATGGACACATCAGTACACTATTTTAAAGCTCATCAGTATCATCCACTTCAGTACAATTAACTCTTTCTTAAGCCAAATAAATTTTTGCTGTTGCATTCAGTGCTGGAGCAAGTCTGTTCCACCTTGTTAATTTAGCAAGTTTTATATACTAAATCCAAGGATTAGTTACCACTGCATTATAGAATTTCTTTTTCAGCAAGTCACCAATTTTGGCAAGCATTTCAATATTACAGCATTTTTTCCTATGTTCTTAAAGACATAATTCTGTCCTACAGAAGAAAACAAAAAATTTGGAATATCTTTTAAAAATGTAGCCCCACTCCTGTAGCCTCCACTCAGACTTCTGAAATCAACAGATCTTTTGACTGACTGAAAATTGCTGAAATAAGGTCTTGCAAAATGAACATAAATCAAGTAACCTCTTTACATTTGTTCTGCAGTGTTTTTTTTTATAGACATGGCTATGGATGAGGTTCTAATTATAGAAGATACCAAAAAAATGGAGGGAGGAAGAAGACTGAAATATATCTTTAAAAGCCTTTATATAAACAGAAACTGTCTGCAGCTTCTGCTAGCAAATCTACGGCCAGGTAATTTTTTGAGTTGTAAACTGCTATATTCATTGTGACCACTTGGGACACTGTGGCACACCTATTGACAAAACTAAATCGGGTATGACACTCCGAAGTGATCCACCCCTAGAAACATAGTAGACTCACACTAACTCTGTTTGCTGTAGAGTAATCATGCAGCTTGATAGCCACACGCCTTTGGGAAGGCCTGGCACTATACCCAGGAGAACAGAAAGTACGCTTATGTGCATTATTAGTCATGATAGAGCGTACACATATCAGAATATAGAGCTATTTTAAAAATAAGAAAAATGAAAAAAATTAAAATCTAGCTTTTTCCTGTGATAAATGCAACACCATTGTTCTATCTTAGTACATTTTTAGAGTTTTTTTACTGGATTATTTCATAGTTTCCTTCAAAAGTGATAATATACACGTCTGCCCAATCATTAACAGTGTATGTGAAACTTTGATTATGTAACTTCCATGAACAGAAAAGACTTGGGTAACTACATTATTGAAATTAGATATGGTATTTACAAGAACATGCTTTCTGGGTCTCTGTACAGTTGAAACACATTTGCAGCAACTACATGGACCAAAAAGAAAAATGTATGTATGCGCATAGGTGTGGTTTTATATTCATACAGCATTATGTTGTTGAGTTAAAGTTCAATAGGTAAAAAATGAAAGTGTTAAATATCTACTAAGTAATGTTGCATATGAGATTTCTTAACCTTTTCCTCTCTCGGTGTAAAAATATACATATACAGTACAGCTCATTCAGCATTGCCATAGGGATGAGTTATTCAACCTTCATGAGAGTTAACTGACAGCAAATATTCTTTCTCCTTGCACCTTCTCTTTCTTCCAGAGATATTGCACATATTCTCTAAATTATTTCTTGATGTCACCTGACTGTTATGAGGCATTATTTTCTATCTCCAGTGAATCATTATTTTGCTACTCCAAGCATTTATGAAATACAGAAATACAGTCTTACATGTTGAAATAATTATTTCCTTAAGAACTATTCAAATCAATTACAAAGGCTGAGAAAAGCTATCTTTTTTCCCATTCCTGTTACATTCAGACAGGTTTGCTAGGTGTCTTCACACATGCCTTTTACTTAAAGAAACATGCACTTACTACCTAGCATGTGATGCGAAATGTTACCCATCTGGTTATCTTCTCATTCAGCCTAGCTCTCGTATAAATTCCCTGCAACTTTTTATTTAAATTGACCCAAGTCACTGCGCTTTGCTTGAGACTGTAAAACTATCATCTAGAGCCAAATGCAATGTAACATTAACAAAGTGTAATTATCCCAGGCAGTTCTGCCGAAGTACCATGATCATCCTAACCACCTATTTTGCCTGGGATATTAAGTGAGCCAAAAGCCTTAACCATGCCAGGTGGTGCATTCATTTTGAGGAGGAAGCAGAAGTCCAGTATAGAGGTTTCCCATAAATTTGATGTGGCACCAAAAGAAAGAACAGCAAGTTATCAATTTTACCAAAATATGTATATATTATGGAGAAAGAAGCAAATTAAAAAAAAAAAAAATTCCAACACAACAGAAAAGACTGGATATGCAGTAGGAAAATTTAAAAGTATTTTCAATCTAAATTAATACAAGAAACTGAGATAAACACTGTGAAATTTTACTACATCTAATCAAATGCAAGCAAAAATTAGTTAAGAATACCAAGAACTGTGACAGATCCTTGAGAAGGTACAAGACATGGTTCTTTAAATTATCAGTCAGAAATCATTCTTTAAAATGCTGGTCAATTGCTTGAAGAATAAAATAAAAAATACTCCTTTTTAGTCATTCTCCTGTCCACTCTTACAAAAAACTCACAACGTTCCTTCGACTAGGCTGCAAAATTAAAGACAACAGAGCTATATTTAGACAGCACAGATACATTAGACAATTCTAATAGGATGTTACTATTTGTGTAATAGCTTCAAACATCCTCAAGCTTACTGCATGAGCTTGCAAATTAATTTTACTTTGTAGTACCTCTAATGTATTTTGGTGACACAGAGGTTATGCTTAGTTTTACATGATTCTTTGTGAGAAATAAGTGCAAGACAAATGTAAACTAGAACTGCATATGCAGTTTCTAAAAACAGATGGAATTTTATATGTCATAACAAGCACAGATTAGAAGCAACTTGACACACTTCAATAAATAAGTGACCACTGTGGATAACCAGATAAACAGAGAGAAAAAGTAAATGAAAGGGCAACAAGAAGAATCAGTGCTTCAAACAGGTTACATAAAAGATTAAAGTAAAGTAATAAATGACAAGGATCAAGAATGCTGTGATAAAAATGAATGAAAAATAAAGCACAGGGTGAAATGATAAATAATAAATGATTTTACAAACATGTAGTAAGAAGTTGGCAAAGGAGGCTGTGGATTCCTTGAGGGAAGGTGAAGGAACAAAGCATCAGAAAGTGTAAATATTGCTGGGAAAATGAATGCTAGAATGAAAGAAAGGATTTCAAGGTGAAAGGAAATAACAACTATAAATGGAGTGAAAGGGTGTATCAGAACAAATGTGGAAGCATTGTTTGTGGAAGAAAGGAAAAATCTGGTGTAACTGAAAATACAAACTGTCTCAGTAACTAGGAGACATAGCATCCCAAAACTGCAAAGCAAAGACCAGATGAGAGAAACACTCCCCCAAAAACCACCCAAAACAGGAATTACTGACCTTGTGTTTATTTACTGTCATAAAAGGCAGAGTAATGTCCTGCTCCATAGGCATGGCTCAATCTACAGTGACTTAAATACATCCAATCAAAATACTGCAATTTTCAAGTAACAAAATTGGGGGATATTATTAAAGATGGATTAAAAGGACATAAAACAATGAATCAGAACAGACTTGAATTTGGTTGTTTTAAAATGGAGTAACTGTTATCTTCTGCAAAGCTATTTAGATTTATCTAGAGTTGGAATTCCTTCCTGAGATTTTAAAAATTTGTGTTCAAATCTGCTTACTATCCCTGACTTCTTAAAACATAATATTAAAACCAAACAAACAAAAAAAATAGAGAGCATGACAAAATGTTCCCCATTGTTTCTAACCTCACACAAAGTCTTCTGCATGATGAGGATTTCCATTTTGATCAGACGTGACAAGAAACACCAGCCAGGCATTATTTCAGACTGTTGAGCCCTGATTAGCTCAATGAGTCTTACAAATTTCCCCACCATTTGGACTGTAGATTTGCTCCCTCGGATATATGCATACCTTCCTATGGTTCCTTCACCCAAGACACCTTAATTAACTGTTCTGATACCACTAATTGAAGTAGCATTATTACTGAGACAACTTCTTTTTGGAGTCCTCATGTTTAGCCTTCATGAGAGCCTTAGTGAAATGTATTTTCAGGAATATAGTTCATGCTACCACTAGAAACTTCAGCAAGAATGCACCCAGTTGTAACTTCCATAGTTTTTAATGGAGATTAAACCTGCCTCTTACTTGGGAAAGAGGGTACAAAGTAATCTCAAAGCCACCACAGTACTGATTTTACTTTAATGTACACCTGGGATTGTTGTAGTAAAAAAAGGGGAGCTGTTGTAAACCACCATAGAATGGACTATTTTGCATTTTAGCACCAAAAATTAAACCAGTATTCTGAAGCCAGGTGACATAACTGGTTGTTAGTATGTTATTCTAGGTAATAGACAAAGATAGATGCCCAGAAGAAATTAATTTTGCACTACTGTACCACTTATCATGATGGAGGAGGCACCAATTCTGCAATTCTTGCAGGAATACACTGAGTTTTCTCGACAGGCTGTATTCTTCCATTCACTAACAGGAATGTAATCATAGGAAGTGTTCTTGTTATATGCATGTCATGGCTTTTTAGCATCAATATATGGAGAGATACAGGTTTTATAATAATGCATGTTCACATTTCAACTTCAAGGATACTCAGTATACCAAGAAAACTTCCACAGGCCTGTAAACTACCTTTCTACACTGACTGTCATCAGTTGTAGTCCCATCTAAAATATGTGCAGATAATTAGGATTTTTTCTGAAGATAAGAGAATCTGGGAGTAAAAAATGCATGTTACCATTCATTTCATGAGCTACCAGGAGTCTGCACAGGTTACAAGTCCTTATCATTTTACACTATTACCTTTCAACTGAGTAGCTTTCAAGAGGTTAGGGTTCTTAGTTGCTGTTAAGGTATGTATCTCTCCTCATGAAATAATAGAGAAGATTGAAATTACCAAGCCTGTGTTACAGTGTTTGAGCTAAATGCTCCCATCTCATTTTAAAAGATGGCTGGCATTTTCAAAGGTTCAAAGCAAGTTTAGAGGATCTTTTCCCAATATTTGTACATTTGTTTAAACATTTCATTTCCAAGATACTCTACTTGAGTTATCAATTTTACCTAGCTTTCAAGGAAGTGGGAGAAGTTGAAGAGAAGCAACAAAAGAAGAGAGGGAAAGAAATATCTTTGATATCCAAGAGTCTCATGCAGCTTTGGTTCCAAGGAATTTGATTAGGAAGTGTAACAGCCCTCTGTATGTATTCATTGTTGTAGAGACGTTTATTTTTAAAAGCTAGAAAAACACTATGTAAGCACCCCCAACAGTTTGAATTGATAGATATGTTCCATCAGAGAGCAGCTAAACAATTAATTTCTTACAGAAGAAAATGTGACCTCTCACAAAGTGCATTTGATTATATAGTAATCTAGCAATTTTTAAAATAACTAAGTTGTATGAGTTATTCAATATATTTGGGGATAAATACCAGGGGGTAAAGAAAGCTTTTGAAGTACTAGCACAACACATTGTTTCAAAATGATGGGCTCCTAGAGGTCTGACTCAGATAAGTACTCACAGAGTGGAAGAAACACATTTTAATGAATGATCTCAGTGCAGAAGAAATATGCTGCAACAGGATAGACTTATTTTTCATAAGACTATATTGTATTAAGTGTGCTTCAACTTAGGATTCAAGAGCTTTATTCTCTTAAAAGAAATCCTTTCCTTATCAGGTGAACATATTAACATAATTAAAATTAGACTCTTGTATCACACTGTACATTCATTTTTTCAATTGAATTTTAACCTAAACCAGCCCAAGATTTTAAAGGATTCATGTTAATTCAACTCAAATAATTGCTTGCAGTGGCAAAGAAATGTTACAGCACCCACTAGTGCCACTGTGGATAAGGTGGTGTATCGATTCGGTTCCCTACTTTTTTGAAGGCTGTAACACCCTTAGGAGGTTTTTTTTTTAATACTGTGTGGTCTGGAAAGACCAATGTACAGGGCTTTCTATCAGTGTCTGCTCCATACATATTTTACATACTTACACACACTTTCCTTTGGAGTGGGGAGTTCAAAACTCAGGTGTTTGGAGGGTGAGAGATAGCAGGGAGGATATTTCTGTTGCAGAGAAGATTCAGCAGTGTGACAAATACACAGTCTCCAAGGCTCACACACTCAGGAGCCTTCATAATTCCTCTTCCAGAGATCTCCACAATTAGGAGAACAAAGAGTTCAAGGAAATTTGTATGACATTTTATGAGAACACAGTAATTTTTCACTTTACTATAAATTTCATCTCCTTTCAAAATGCTGGCATTCACCATAGTTTTCTGCTATTGAGTTTTCCGTGAAAATATCTTCTACTTTCATTCCCTGCCCCTCCTCCAAGAGTTGGACAGCACTTCGGTCTTCATGTTTATGAATTCTTTCAGCAAGCAGCTGTTGTAAGGTACAACTCAAATGCTAGGAAAGGCTAGAATTGAAGCTGACCATAGTCTTATCTGTGGTCCTGCCATGAGACATTTCTTGCTGCACACTTTGGTAGAATAACTCAAAGAATCGGCTTGGAAGAGCAAGAGGTTCTAATCCAGGAATTAAGGTAAAGGGTGATGGTTATATCTGAGAGAACTAGAAATTATTGTTGTGCTCAGTAAAGTATAAATAATTAGAGACGTTAGCCTCTACTCCTTTTAGGCTTTGCCTAAATACACTCTTAGTAGAGACAGAATCAGGGGGTGCACCAGCAAATGTTGGTGTTAGCAGCTTTAAGTTATTCTGAATTTAATGTAATGATGTGTTTTTTCTCATTTATTTTTCATTTTTCGTGGGAATAGCTGCCAAAATCCAGATGTAACTCAAGGTGCCAGGAATATAAGACCTCATCTCGACCTTTCCTTATGTTTCTCCCAGTTGTTATCCACCTCCACTCACCCTGAAATTTCTCTTCTTTCCAGGGCAAGGACAGGTGGACATCTACAATGTGTGCTATGACTTCTATGTCTTACTTCTTCTATAGCTTGTATGATAACAACACTTGAAAAGTATTGATTTAAACTGATAAAATTATTCTGTTTCTGCTGGTTTTATCAGTAGATTTGAAGTCAGTCACATATACTCTGGTATGCCTATTTTGCTGCTGAATGAATCTGGAGTTTCTAATGAAAAACATGTACTAATTTAGTTAAAATTAAAGCACAATGTACA
>JAOBAS010000072.1:12217301-12236103 GCA_025311575.1 Elanoides forficatus | reverse complement strand
CCACACTAGTTCTGACACAGGCCAGGATGCCGTTGGCCTTCTTGGCCACCTGGGCACACTGCTGGCTCATCTTCAGCTGGCTGTTGATCAACGCCCCCAGGTCCTTCTCTGCCGGGCAGCTTTCCAGCCACTCTGCCCCAAGCCTGTAGCACTGCGTGGGGTTGTGGTGACCCAAGCGCAGGACCCAGCACTTGGCCTTATTGAACCTCATACAATTGGCCTTGACTCATCGATCCAGACTGTCCAGATCCCTCTGTAGAGCCTTCCTACCCTCGAGCAGATCAACCCTGCCTCCTAACTTGGTGTCATCTGCAAACTTGCTGAGGGTGCACTCAATCCCCTCATCCAAATCATCAATAAAGATATTAAACAGAACGGGGCCCAGCACTGAGCCCTGGGGAACACCACTTGTGACCCACTGCCAACTGGATTTCACCCCATTCACCACAACCCTCTGGGCTCGTCCATCCAGCCAGTTTTTCACCCAGCGTAGAGTAAGCTATATGTAGCTAGTGTGTGTGTCTACAAGTGCTGATAAAGACAGTGGTCCTTCATTTTTTTAAAATTTGCACACAGTTACAAATTGGTTTAATAGGAGATGTAAGGGGTGCTCACTGAGTATGAAATCAGTCTCTATAAAATTTTTATCAATTCAGTGTACTGACATCAGCTTCTTTAATGATGAAATAATATGTTTTTAATTTTTGTATTTCAGAATTTGAAATCTGTGGGTACATTAATTGGACATCTTTGCGTATTTTATAATATTTGTAAAAATAGAAGTGCTAAATACATATATTCTTTTAATATGCTTCAACTAGCTTGGCTTTTCCCTGAAATATTATGTAATTATTAATACAACTGCTGACTTCAGTAATGGTCACACTTTCTGAATAAGGCCCACATCAGTCAGACTTCGTGTTATATAAAAAAATCCTAAGAGTAATATTACACATAGATGTGTACTTTATTGCATTCACTGTAGTTTACACAGGTAGTAGAATTCAATACAATTTCAGTAGTTATTTTTGCTTTTAAGTATAAAGGACCAGTATAGATACAGACTCATGAAATTTAGTTCAGTCTTTTTTAACAGATTCTGGACACCAGATAGCACACCAGAAAGCCAAGTTCAGTCACAAAAGAAAAACTATCACATTGAACACAGGTCAGAATACCATTTTTTTCCATTTAATCAATCAGAATCACATTAACAGCTTAGAACACATATAATTATTTAGAATGACAACTCACCAGTAAGGATTTTAACAAAAACAAACAAACAAAAAGCCACCAAAAGTTGTTTAAACACAGCCAGTCAGGAATTCAAACCACAAGTTATATGCTATCCCATCTATACTAAACACTGAAGCCTCAGCAGATATACAGTCTCAACAGACAGCCCTAACCTTTAACAGCTTTAGAATAATTTTTAAAAGAGGTTGAAGCAAATATCAGGACAAGGACACCACCATCATAATGCCCCACCAGTAGTGACTTTTACTGTGATAGGAGAGAAAATTTGTACTATGTTAGTGATAGTATGGAAGATGAGTCCTCAGATTCAGCCATATTCAAACATTTTATAACTCCAACCAAGCATCTCAAACTCTGCCCAGATACCCGACAATAGATGAGACAACAGAGTAAACTGGTTGCTGTCCTGAAGTGCACTAAAGAAACTGAGTAATACATTTAGCACCAGCTTCCGCTTCTGGATGAACTCAGGGCATGGGCTCAAGCAGAGCATATTAGGGCAATTTGATTTTGAGAAAGAAAAGGTCACAACCTCCTGCCCAAGTACAGATGGCCAAACCTTGTTGCTAAAATAATTCAGTAATGTAAATGCAAGTGCTGATCTGAAGCCACTTCTAAATTCCAGACTGGGCAACTCTTTGAGTCGTTGAACACCTTGATCTTCACACTTTAACAAAAACAAAGAAAAAAAAAAGCCACCAAAATTTGTTTAAACACACTTCACACATAGTTATGTTGTGTTGACAGCAGGTAAACTCCATGTCAGTACCAAAAGAGCATCTGGTTACACTCACAGCTTAATGTTTTTGCCTACATCATTTAACTTACATAAGGCAGTCTTGCACTTGGATATCACTTACATGCTAGACATGCTGTACTACCTTGCCAGCCTAGAGCTTATATAGTTGTAACAGGAAGGGCAACATGACACAATGTTGTCATTTCAGGCACTTTTCAGAACTGCTGGGGTAGCAGAACAATATTTGCAAGGATCCATTGTGCTGTTCTACTGAAAGAAGTAAAATACAGTCTTGCCTGCATGAACCAAGGACAGAATGGACAGAATCACTTACCTTCAAAGTGATCTTGCCAACAGTGTTTTGGGCAGAACTTATTTACATTATCATTGCCTCAGGTGGGCTTGGTTTTGTACATGTAAGAATTCAGTTCCCATAATATCAAACTGACACAGCATAAGATTTCATGAATGCTAAAATAAACAAGCAAGAAAAATGTTCAATTTATAATGTAATAAAGCCACAGTTTAGAGCTTGCTCAAACCAGGCTTTCCATTGAGACAGAATCAAACCTATAACAGACTAAGTCCACAGAATTGTTCTTCTCCCCATGGTTGCCAAAAGCTCCCTGTTCTCAAATAGTAATGAAAAACAAATCCTGCTGAAGTGTGTAACATTCATGGAGACAAATAAACTCATAAATATTCAGGGTGTTCAAGTCACATTAAAGTGAGAATATTTTTAAAACAATATATGCTTTTAATCTTCCAGTGTAAGAACATCATATAATTGCCTTATGGAGAAGTTCTGCCTCTCTCTTCCTCACCCATAACATTTTTCCCCTACTTGTTTTTACATTATCATTCACTATGGAGATTCCTGAACCTGCACCTAAAACATGCAACTCCATCCACTGGCTTCTGAAACGAAGGGGTGCCTCTTCCGGTCTTCAGTAGTTTCCAGCTTGACCAATCAAGACAATTCAGACCACACCAGCATATAAAGAGAGACACCTAAGTCTACACAGCAGGTTTTGCAGGGTTTTGGAAGCTATCAGCAGCTTCTTTCAAGCTAGCTATTGAGCAGGATGATAAGTGTGAGAAGATTAGAGCTTGCAGTGCTGTGAAGGTGCCGACCCTGCAAGACTAGGTTATGAAAGGAATGAAATGTTCAAAATAGTTCAGGAGCATAGCAGAAACCAGTACAGTGCTCTCAGCAGGGGAGAAATTAGCTGAGCAATTTCATCCATTTGTTTATACCCCTGAGACAGAGTTTTGAAAGAGTCATAATCAGTGCAGGAACTCGTCAGACCAATGTATAGTGAGGTTGATGTAGTCTAACCTGCATGGGGTGAATGCACAGACTAACATAATTTTCGTCATCATTATTGAAGAAATAGATATTTGCATATATACACTATCTGTGTGGAAGTCTAACATGCATATTTTGGGGCCTCTGAAATACTCACGAGAGCAAACAAGAAAGTAGCTCCACTCAATTCCATTTGGTTGAGCTTAGCCCTTCCTTCATGAAACACACAGCTCTCACCACCACTACTACTTATGTTTGAGAAGCCCAGAAAAGTTCATTAAATCAGCCGTCAAATATTAACGTATCATTAACTGACTAAAGGTTATGTAAAGGTGCTGTTTACCAGCTAAGCAGCACAGAGAAGCCCTCCTGTTCACTGCTGCTGGCAGAAATCCATGCTAAAAGAGTATTTACTGCTAAAGACTGTTGTTGCCTTTGTACTGTGGCTGCCAGAAAGAGTGATGGACTGAACAAGTAAAAGCCAGGTTCACAAAGGACTTTGTGGAAGAAAGAAGATGGGCCATGCAAAGAGCTTGACTGAAGGACTATTGCCCATACTATATCAACCTTGTCCTTCCTTGGACTCAGTCTTCTTCTCCTCTCCTCCTTTGTCTCCACCAGGAAACTATAATTTGCCTTCCCATCAGGGAATTTCTTCTGGAAGAGAATATTTTTTTTTTTTTTCTCAACATTTATGAAGAGGCAGATGTTTCTTCCACACAATTCCTCACTGGTTTTCAGACCTAAAAGAATGTTTTCTTTTCCTGTCTATTTTTTTATTTGTCTGTGGTTTCTCAAAATTTAACAGGTGCTAGTTACCATGGGTGTTCTCTCCTTGAAATGCAGGACAAAGTATGCAGTGTTCACCAGTCAGGGAGCTGCTATCAAGAAATGCCAACATGGCCACCTGAGTACCATTTTACTTGGAAAATAAATCCTGATCTGGGAAGTTTCAGCGCTATACCCATGTGGCTTTCAAAAAAAAAACACCAAGCCTCTCTTCTGGCAGAGCACAGCCACCTGGCCTGCCAGGAGGCAGTTCTCATCCTACAAATTGCATGAGAGACCACCTGCACCTGCCTGACACAACTGGCAGGGCAAACTGACCATGGGCACCGTGGGTCCTTAATGGAGCAGTGCACCTTCTCATTTACTGTTGCTAATAATTATAACTGAGGCAAATCTAGAGGTCCTTGATCAGTTTCCATCTGATCCAACTTTCACAGAGGCCAGCAGTAGATGTCAGGAGCTCAGAAGCTGGATTTCTTGGTACATTGCCAGAGCACTAAACTAAGAAACTATCAAACCCTCACAGCCCCATTCTCAACTTTTTTACAATTATCTCAATATTTTGCTTCAGTATGCAACTCTTGGCAGTGACAATAGCGCTCTTAATTATTCAGCTGGTTACCAGCAAGTTCCTAAGCATAATGACATGATTTGCACTCAAGTCAGATGAAGAGAGGTGCCATGCACTGAAACAAGATGAAGTCCATCACACCAATTTAGTACCGATAGTAAGGAAATCTAAGGGAAAGCAGTAATGACAGTGGAATAAAAGATAAAGAACAAGTGTAATGGATCAAACCGGTTATATCATGAAAGCAAATCACAACTGCTTAACAGGTCACATTTAAAACTGTAAACCTTGATGTGCTACAATACAGGCCAATTCACAGTACTCCCCTAACAGATTACGTGTAGTCAAACCTGTCCAATTAATAGGGTCTCACAACAACCTTGCAGCCAGAGCACTGACTGGTAATTTAACCTAATTACAAGGATACAGATGGATCCCATCCATTCTGTGGTGTTTGTTGATTGGGATTTCTGATTCAAAATTGAACAAGATGCTCAAGTAAACAACACAAGAATCACAGTGCCTGCTTAATCTGCAGTCTGGCTTCACATTCTGTTTCTAAGATTCATAATGCACATTACAAATCATGAGATTCTCCTCAGGTTACATCAAACAGATCTTACAAATGCTACTTCTCTGCTTCCCTCGTCAAATGGCCTTCAGCAGGCAGACAGGAAGCTTTCGACATGGATAAAGAGAAATTAGAGAGATGTTGGGTATGGAATGTTGGAGACTGCAACTCTGCAAACAGCTAAAGGGGGATGGTTTTCACTTCAACTCTTTCCTGTTCCAGAGAATTCTCTGGAGCCCTGTTCAATCCTGATGGCTTAGAAATGGCTTAAAACCAGTAGTTAATAGTCTTCTTCCATTCCTGTGTTGGAAAGAGATTAAATCTTTGCCTTAGCACAGAACTTTGTGTAATGCCATGTAAACAGACCCATTAGAAAGGGGCTGAGTGAGAAATAACATGCAGTTTTGACATCACACTTGTATTCCTGGAGTTGCTGGGGCTTTCACCAGGGGTTACCAGAAAGGATGCAGAAGAGGGCTGCCAACTGGCTAGCAGTGCTGTGTGTCCATCTGTGAGGCAATATGGTAGGGAAGTCCTATCTGGAAGGATGCTGGTGACTTTTGAAGGAGGACCATAATGGCATGAAGACTAGGGATGGAAGCAGAGACTTTAAATGTTGCTTTGGCAGCCCTACAGATGCATAGAGCTTCACCAAAAGTAATTAAAAACACATCAGAGATTGACAAGGTATTTAAGGAGCTGATTTGTTCCTTATTTCCCCTTTTTCACAGTCTTAATGTTATGCTTTTTATGGCTTTTATTTCTCTGAGCTCTCAATCTACAAACCATTGGTACTTCCTGATGTGGCATCTTTTGATTTTACCTACTAAGAAACCTTGTTCTGAGACAAGATCAGATTAAATTTGGAAATAACACAGAGGATGAATTGGGCAAGGATGCAACATTCAAAATATAATTCTATCTAAACCTCTGCAAAAAACAGGTCTTCATTTATATGTAATGTGAAGAAAAATAAAAAGAGTAAACGATGTACATTTTTATTGCAAATAGGTCATTTAACTGTAACTATGACTATTACCTGACTGATACAATATGAACAGAAGGAAAATCCAGCCAGTCACAACGGCAGAGACACATTAGATCTTATTTTTGTTTCAGAGATCACCAAAACTTCTACTGACATTATGTGGTATATTTTCAGAAGCATGTGCAGGGTTTTAGATAGACAAGTCCCTTTATTTGTTGTGAAGGGAGCTCTGTATATAAACTCCTATGCACCAGGAAGAAAATAGATCCCTTATGCTTCACAAATTGTATCATTCATTTTTAACAGAAGTCACTCTCCTGACTAATCCTCTATTCTGTGGACCTATCCCAATCAGCTAGTCGCAACACCTGACTACCTTCCTTTTCAAATATTAATTTTAGCTATTCCCCCTTATGTATGAGCTATTTAAAAGTACAAGAAACAACTACTATAATGCCAAAACTTAAGAAAGGAAAAGGATATTTTTTGTTTCATAGCACCTGTTTCTTGATATGATCCTACCGTCTCAAAAATTTTATCTGATGAACTTTTGGGTGCAGGGAATTCCATAAAGACAGACAGTGATAAGAGAGTCCTTTTTTAAAGAACTGGTTATGCTGAATAGAAAGCAGCCTGAAGATTCTCTGCTAAAAAATATATGGTTTGGTTTTAATCCTAAATGCTGAAGAGAAGATTGTTAAAATCTTAAAGGACAGATATCAATTTACTTTCACACTTTGTTTAAATTTTAAAAAAAAACAGGTTAGCTAACAAGCAACACCAACATGAGTTTGTGATGCAAGTTTCTGATGCAGTGCCCTTGTCTACACCTGCAAGACTTAAACTAGTAGAGATGGAAACTACAAAATGCCTGTCCTCACTAGAATTTGTCCTGGTGTCCATTGCCGCTTTTCCAAGTGAAAGCAGTGCTCAAAATGAGTTGAACACTTCACTTGTCTTAGTAATTTTATAACTAACATGGAATAGGAATGGTTTTGACTAGAAATAGTGGTTTTGAAGGTTAGTAAAGGATTAATAGAGAAAAATGTAGTACTTTCTAAAAGAGGCTGGAAGAGTTTGTGTTTAGAGATGCATGAAGTATTTCAATCACAGCTTTCTCAAAGAGCGTAACATTTAACTCAAAGGTGAATATCTTTGCCATCTTTAAATGTAAGTTTTCATTAAGACTACAAATAGAGAGATCTTTGCAGATCTGTTCCCCCTGTCCTTCCATTAGACATCCCAGATAATGCCAAATGATCCTCGAACTGAATCAGTTAGATTAGCTAAGTGGTTTGAAATTATTGAAGAAAATGAATGCCTCACCTGAGTCAATAAAATTTTAGGAAGTATAATTTTTTTAAAACATGAGCATTTTCTTTTTCTAGTTGTATATGTCTTAGAAAGGATGAGTCTGTAGCTCCCTCATTGCTCCCAAAGTCTTAACTAGATTTTCCTTCTGTAAAAAAGCACATTTTAGTCCCTGCATGACTCCTAGTCTGAGTTTAATTAGAAATAGCATCTCCTGCTATTGACAGCCAACTAGTGAAGTAGCACCAAGGTCCTTGGATATGTACCTGAGATCTTGACAGACATTGTTAGAACATGAGCTCCAAACTGACCCCTGAATGTAGAAGTTCAGCTGCTAAGACCAATAGCATGAAACAGCTCTCCAGCTCCTGCAAGTAGCTTTTGTCTTGTCAGACCTGGAAAAGAAAAGGTACTGAATAACAAAAGATGTTACATTATCCTGTTCTGTTACTGCAAACCAACAGGGCATTCTCCACACCTCTGCAGTTCCAGTTCCTGGCACTTTTAACTTTAAAACAGATACCATACCACACTCGGTTCTTCATTAAAAAAAAGGGAGCAGATACAGGGCTGCCACAGTCTCCAAGCTCAGGCTTGTAGAAATGAAACTTGTGGAATTAAGACACCAGTTACTGATCCTTTTCCTTTTCTAAATGACTTAAGCAGGTCATTCACTGAGCCAGTGTTTCTTTACTAACCTTATGAAAGTGGAACACCTCGCTTTAAATCTAATGCATCTCAATAGAACCAACAATAAGTGACTATCTAATGTGCACCTGAGAACTGCTCTACACACAAGGAATTTCCTCTAAGTACGTTCTATAGGGCATGTAAAAAATCTTCTAGCTTCATTAATTGGCTCTGTATGTGGCAATTTACAGTTTATGTGGAGGTGATTTTTCCTCATGAAAAAGCTGATTACATTACAGCTCATTAACAAGAATACCTTTGTTACTGAAAGTTTCTCTTAAGCATAGCTAAGACTCTCTGTGACCTACTTCTAATGCTTTTACAGTTCTCAGATTTCTCATTTTTATTTAAGTACCTACCTTACATATGATTGGCTGACGGATAAGATAGGCTCACAGTCTAATTTTAGATTGGAAGATGTAGGTTTTCTTCTGTGAGACATAAATTCAAAAATAACTTTTTAGATCATAAGATGCTGGCAAGTTTATGGAAATAGTTCACATTTCCATTCTAGCAGTTGGGAAAGGGGAACAGCAATCCTGAACATTTATAACTCTGTTCTGATTCTTTGTATTCAGATGAATACATATTTTCTCTATCTCTGGCCCCAAAGGAGTTCCTTCTCAGGAACTTTTCCATTGCTTGTATTGCCAAAAGCAGTATTTCTTTCTGAAAGGTTCTGTAGAATTGAATGGGAATTTAAAAAAAGGTTGTAGAGAAATTTAATGAGGTTTAAAGCAATTTCTCTGGAATGCTAAATAATCTAAAACAGAATTAGTTCTTCTTTAATTTTTTTGCTAGCATATAAAATCCTGTAGTATGAATATAATTTTCTGTTTAAATACCCCCAAAGTTGGTGAAAAATTCCGAAGGGGAGCCAGTAGTATATATTCATTTCTATTGGCTTTTGCGTATCTCTCTTATGGAATGGATTTTATATAAGTTATTAACATGTATTATTTAGAGATTCCTAAAGTATTGCATCACCATGAAAATTTGGATTTCTGGGGATTTCTGTATGAAAATTACCTTTTGCCAACATTAGTAGAAATTAATTCTATTCAGTGACTAGATAATGGCTTGCTATATCTACACACCCTGAAAGGTCTAACAGTGGAATGAAAGATGTGACCCAGAGAGCAGACATCTTTCTGACATCTTTCTTTGGTCCTCTTTGAGTTAATTTACATGCAAACATAAGATCGCACTTTGTGCATGATCTACATATCCTCAGCTTCTACCACAGCAGCAAGGCATACTTAGACAATAATTCAGGGATATATATTTAAGTTAATTGTCTCACTTCAAGGCATGTTCTTCCTTCAGATTTCACTATCCAGGTTTTCAATTTTGTGCTTGTATGTAACTTGCTGAATACTTAGTGTATGATTTACACATGAACCTGAAGATGTGCTTCAGCGTCATGGAAGCAGTAGCTCAGGGGAACACACCCACAATCCTCAATAAAATAATGCATGAGTAGACTCAGGGTCCACACAGAGTAATCTACATTCAGAGGGCTGTGTGGTTTGATTTGCCTCTGATCAAGCCTATAAAACCTTAGATGAATGTCTTTCTCAGAGCTGCACAAATCTCCGATTTATATAAAACTATTGTTATATAAAACTATTGTTATGTCTCTGCTTTTATTGGTTCTGCTTTAATGCACAGTTAATTTGGGCCTTTTTCTATTATATTGCACCTTTTCTTCCTTCCTTTGGGTTTTGTATACATTCTCGCAGGGTTACACTTAGCAGATAATATTTCATGTTATCAAAAATGAGTATCAAGAGCTGGTCTAGAGGAAAGCTGTTTGGATTGGAATAATCTGGTTTGTATAATTAGATTGGCTTTAAAGCCAGTGGCTTTAAAGGGTTATCAGAATCCTCCATATTTACAGCAGATTTACTTGTGAAGACAGTCAGGTGATTAGGGAGACCTAAATTTCACTAAGACACTCAGATCCAATGAATTTACCCTTCAACGTATTTACAAGTTAAAGATGCCTTTGCAGTCTTAGAATAATGCCACAGACAGCATCCAGCTAATTTGCAGTGGAGACATATTATTATAATTAGACAGTGAGAAGTGTTTATACATATGTAAAACTTCACTAAGCTCCATGTAACACTGCTCGAGGACTTGAACCTGGACCCTGCATGGATTTAAGGAACTATATTCTATACCTGACAGTATTATTCCTTTTGACTGTATTTTGTTTGTGTCAGAGAACTCCAGCATGAAAGGACCACATGAACAGAAAGATGCAAAAGTGCAACAGCACTTTGCTTCAGGTTGAACTACAGATGGTAATAAGTTAAATACTTTCTTCACTCATGGTCCATTTAATCACAAGCCATGGCATAGTACTGATTCTCACACAGAAATACAAAAACCAGCACCTAGCATGCTGTGGGGCTGGGAGCTGCTGGGGACCAGGAGGGTCAGGTGCTTCCCACGGGGCTGGCAGCCAGGACCATCCCATCCAGGGTGCAGGGCAGCCGGGGGGGTGGGCAGCCAGGGCAGCCCCAGGCAGTGGGCACCTCCCTGGGGATAGGGACAGGGATGGAACTGAGATCCTGGGCTGGGCTGAAACAGGGCATATCACCTGTCAAGTGTTTCGAGAATTAAAAGTTTCTTTGAACCCTAATTAATGGTAACAGCAGGATATTACTAGCTTGTACACTGGAGCTGTGAATTCTTAGTCTTTTGTAAACCACCAGCTTTTCCCAACACCACCACAAAGAGAACGGTTCTCTCCAGAGCTGTGGGAAAACTCTGGCTGCTTTCTGGTTTTTGTAAAAATACACAATTGACTCTCATGGTACTATTGCCATCATAAGGACTGAAGGATTTGTATATGCTGGTCAAGGATTAATATTTTCACAAACTTTGTTCTAATTAAAAAATAAAAATATGTAAGCATCATTATTTTATGAACCTTTGTTATGAAGCTAAGATTAAATCTATAATTGTACTCCTGAATTGGGGAAATGTTACAAAACAAAGCTTCTATTTCCTGGGTAATATTCCTAGATGATACATGAACAGTCAAATTCCATCAAAGACAACAAGATCGTGCATGTGCTCAAAAACCAGTACCTCCAAGTGACTTGCTGAATTGGTGTCTTGGCTGTCAAATTGCTCTATAAAAATATAGAACTCTTGTTCATTTCAGAGATTCAGAAAACAGGGATTTTTTCGTGGTAACAGAGGTGTCCTCAGGACTACATGGTAATTCTTTTGAACATTAAGAAATAAAGCAAAATGGCTTGCTTAGTTAACAGATGTTAGTCACTATGAATTCAAACATATCCGTTCAGTGGCAAAAAAGGGGTTTTGTCTGAGGTTCATGAAAATTTTCTAGTAAACATACTTTTGCTGAGAAATTGGTGTGAAGTCTAACTGAAATATTTAGAAAGATGTTTGGTTTTGCAACAAAAACTTGATTTCTCAAAGTCAA
The DNA here is from genome assembly GCA_025311575.1 of Elanoides forficatus. NCBI lineage: Eukaryota > Metazoa > Chordata > Aves > Accipitriformes > Accipitridae > Elanoides > Elanoides forficatus. Next base: position 12,224,415 of record JAOBAS010000072.1, on the reverse strand, counting down.
GTTTTCCATGTCTTAAATAATGGCATTGAAAACAAATAATTTCATTTGATTTGTTTTCTTGTATGCTCTGCTAAGAGAGGTTGGTTGGTTTGTTTGTTTATTTGTTTGTTTGTTTTCCTTCCACAAGCTGGAATTCTCAGCTGCATTACATCTTCCAAGCAACACCATGGCCAGAAAATACCTAGTTGCAATTGTTTCCTTTTACCACAAGCAAGATTATGCTTCGTCACAGCATGATAGGCAGTGACAGAGGCATCAGGAAGTCCACTTTATAGAGGACCACAGGAGGGAATAAAACCAACTGCAATTCTTTTATGACTCTAAATCTCATTACCATTTCCATTAGCTTTCAGTTTTTAGCTGGCGGCATGTCCATGGTCACTTTAGTCAAAAAAATTACTTTTTAGAAATTTATTATCATCGAATTGTCCACAGAGAATATGTCCACCTTCACATGTTGATGATTTTTCTTTATGCTTCACTTACAACATAGCTGTGATTTGTTAGGCTCATGAATCAAGAAACCCATTTAGGGATTTGCATAATTAAGCCTAATATGGAGCTGCACTGACAGTGAAAGCTGCCCTTGTGGTCTGCCTACTTGGGTAACCTAAAAGTTAAAGGGCAGAGCTGCAAGGCAGAAAAGAAAGTGGTGCTCATGATTTCTCCTCATAGGAGTTAGAAAGGCAGGATGTTGTTCATACCTAGTTATGCAGATGTTCAAAATGCAAGTTTGCAGCAGTCTAGGTACTTATATTCCTGTGTTCAGCTATTCTTTGACATACCCTTGATCTTCCTTGAACTCATGGGATACAGCTCCTTCCTGACACAGAAAAATAAGCAGTAAAACTTGCATGTGGATTAAATAAAATCTAAGTAAGAATCAGAGGAGGAGGTGTTATATGACAGAATAGAACACTGTTGGAAGTAGAAAACTAAGATTTCAGATTGTTTTGAGAGATTGACCCTAGAGCAACACACGTAGTGGTCCACAGTTTTTCAGTGTCTTGTACTTTGTGTTTGGGATAATCCCCAAGACAGTAAAATAACCAAGTGAGCCTTTCAAAAGTTATGGCAGTACCCAATGGAAAGAAACACCATCAAGTCAGACATAGGAACTTATGTATTTTGGGTAGTCACTGGCAAGTGAGCTCGCACCCTGCTGAAATGAAAAGGGCAATGACATTTGCCTGTTTTCTCAGAAAGCTCTCTGTTACATTACAGCCACTTCCAATATCCTAGGGCGTTGTCTGTAGCTCCGAGGGGAGTCAAGCTCTCACTGCATATGAATGAAACAACTGTATACACATATGTAACTCTGTCTATATAAGATCATGTGTATTAGTTTAACAGGATTTGATGCATTCTTTTATCTCACTGCAGTTTCTAAAGGCAGATTAGCATTCATATGAAACTGTTGACAACATAGTTTGGCCCACAACTGCTACCAGTGCTGAGATCATGGTAACAGAACAACCCCTCTCTCCTGGAAACAAACAAACAAAACCAAAACCAAAACAACTTTACCAAAACTTTCTGTTTAATTTTTGAGTTTTACAAGCTGGTAGCAAGAGAATGCAAAAAAAATTAAAATCCTTCACAAGGGAATCCACAAAGGCAAGCTAAATCTGGAAATTGGTAAACATGCAAACACTATGATGCTATTTTTTGCAGTCTTTGTGGAGTAGAAGTACACTTTAAGGTAACTCAGCCATTACCATCTATGTTTAATTATTCCTTTGGTAACAGATTTCTTCCTAGTACATTAAGTGACTATGTTATACAGTAGAAAAACATTATTGGCCTAACCTCTTTGGTATAAAAAAGGTGGTGTCAGTAAATTAGTATTTTGCCACTCTGTCATTTAACACAGTATTAACATCAAAGTTCTCTGACAGGATTGTGCAGTGTGTTTATTCACATTGATGAAACTATTATTGTAGTTTGACGCACTGAATTTTAGGTGGTTAGATTTGTGCTAAATAACATTAAGGATTTTATAAATTTAGCATAAAATGAATAAAAACATATTCTGTACAAGTATGCAGGTTGAGTTTGCCATTTTTTACTGTTACAACATATTGACACAAGCCCTAATATTGATATTATACTAAAACTACATAGTAGTAAAAAGGTGTTTCATAAGGATATATGTTCTGGCAGTTTCAAAATGGCATAACCACACTGACAGAAACACTTTTTTACACCAGTTTACTGTGTTGTTGCATAACTTTTACTTTTTTAACTGTGTTAGAAAAATGAAAATATAAAACTTCCTACACTGTGAGATTTTGCCTTAGCAGTATCTGCTAAAAGAAGCAGTGAGCATCGAAATTTTTAGTAAGATTATAACATTATCTCATTCTTAGTTTCCTGCAGAAAAAGGTAGCTAATTAAAGACACCCTTATTAGGGGTGAAGTCCATATAATGACTCCATAGTTTTCAGCTCAAAAACCTGCTTAGTGTCTTCTTTATTGCTCAGTTTTTGATCATCCAGACACAGACAACAAAATTGCAGCTCCAAATCTGATTAATGAAATTAAGATTAATGACCAAGGAGGCTAAAATTTCCTCATGCTGATGATCTAATGCTGTTTATAGCTTGGTCTAAGGCCAGCTTACACCTGCCATCGGCTTTTTCTCTGTTCATAATGAGGGAGTCAATGTTTCAAAAAAGAGCAGAATGTAAAATAAACTCTTTCACAGGACAGGTTTTGCTTGCACATTTAGGAATATAACTTCTTCTGAAAGTGTCAATCTCAGAACTTTAATGTTCCACTGGAAAACTACTATTTTTCAGACAACATTCTTCCTTTCCAAAGTCCAAGTGGTGCGTAAAATCCTTTTCTCATCTTCATTCAGAATCTGGAATGTTATGTAATGAGAGGACTTACTTACATCTTTGATTACATTGCTGTGCTATAGATGCTCTGTTAATAATACAATGAATTTCAAATATTGTAAACATGGACTAGCTTCACTTTAGAAAAATGTATAGAGTAGAGCCACAAACTGTATCACTATAAAACTGCATGAAATTCCCAGTTCTAACTGGAAATAACAAGGTCATCACATACAATGTTTTTCTCTTTATATATTTCTTGTTTTGAGAACATATTCAGCTGCATGTTGTGGAAAACTTGTAGTTACTTTAGGATTTTTAATGATTTCTCTAGAATTGAAATGTGAAAATCTTCTAATAAAGAATTTTTTTACAGTGCAAAGAATTTCTATTTTCATAAAATATGTCTGGACTTACTTTGAAATTTCTAGTGAAAATTCAGATGGGCAAGGTCAATGTGATTTCAGGTTTTGTAACTAATTGTAACTGGAGGTAACATTTCTCCATTTTATGAAAAAAACCAAGTATTTAACAATGAACACTTTTAGTTTATTTTCTTTTGTTGGTTATTTGCAGGGAGGAAAATTTCATACTGTGAGATACAGAAAAGATGAGAGAATTACCCACAGTCACATGATATGTCAATAGCATAGAGAGAAAAAAAAATTGGGTCTATAGCACTCTCGCAACTCTTTTCCTTCACTTGCAGAGGCACGTCATTCCCCTTGAAAAATGCTTGAGTTTGAAGTAATTTCTTGAATTTTTATTGCATTAACAATGGTTTTTAAAAAAAGTACTTTTCATAAGGCTCACAGAAAGATTTTCAAGGGTTCTGTGTGTTCTAGGATTAAATTGTTTAGTGAGAGTTACACAATAAATATATAGCTTTTCTTCCACTCATTAATAAAACAAGGGTGGAAGAAAAGATGAAATATGTTCCCCTGTAACATCTAAAATAAGACTGAATGGGAAAAATAAAAAGATATTTGGTAAAGGTTTTATAAAAGAAGAAGAACAATGCTCCAGCAATTAATGGCATAGGAAAGTGAACTGAAGTGGAAATATTAAGAGAAATGGATCAAGGACAGGTGCTAGAATGGACTAGGGCTCTTCCAAAAATTAGCCGTTTTACACTGCATCCAAAAATTATGCAAAAATTGGAAAAATTATCTGAGGGTGATGCTTATGTTGCTAGAGACAATTTTGATGATGGTACCAATGAACTGTTCTTGCAATTATTGGAGGTTCAGACTGGATGTAAAGTGGATGTTTGTCATGTAAATGAATTATTCATAGCTAAGGAGAGTATCTTACTGTAAACACTTGGTTCCATGTCAGCCACATCTCATAGGTGTGGTACATTAATTCCATTAATTTTCTGAGTTGGCAATAGTAGTAAAAGTTTTTCCAGCCTAAACTAATTCCTGATCTAGATATTTAATATACCTGTGTCTAATTTGTTATTTGATTTGACATATTATTTGAAGAACAATATGCATATCACCTATAAAAGGCTTATTATACAATTATTTTTTTATCTAATTACCAGATATTGTTAAAAGCTGTAATTTTTTGGTGGTTCTTATTTTGCAATATGATATTTGAGTTAGATAAACAAAGAACTTACTGCAACTCTATACATTTGTTATAAAGCAAAGAACCAAATGTATCTAGCATTCAACTCTACTTGCACACTATTTAAAAATTTTGGTGCTATAACCATATGGGTAAAGCAGCAACTGTATGACTAAATGTAAATGTTGATATTTCTCTTAGGACTCTATGCAGGGGCAATTCTTGCTATTTTTAAAGACTAATGGCAAAATTACATTTTCAATTACATGAACCATTAAGTAAATTTCCTATTTCCAGCTGCCCTAATCTCTTACCTTGCCCCTATAAAAACACTTCTTTATTCCTTGTCTAATTATTTTTATTTCTACACAGTAAAAGCATTGTGCTGCATATTCCAAACACTTTCATTTAAAATTTGTTGGCTAATAATAGCACATTTAATGTACAGGTGTGTTTACTGGGCCTTCATGCACCATATTGTCAGCTCAGGATTAGTAACTCCATTATCTTTCTACTCCTACCCCTAACACTGGGTAGTGCAATTGCACTTGTGAAATCCCCACACACCTACTCTTTGGTCACTTCATTATAATTTTCATGGTCGTTTTCTACCACAAATATACAATAAATACAATATGACTATTTCTTGAGAGTCTTTAGGCACTGAATTTCTAAAGCAAATTTCAAAAACACTTTCCTTGTAGCAGATCTCTAGAGTAATTCTCATGAGAATGAATATAATAAACATACGACTGTAACCATCATACAAATATGATAGTTGTACCATTATAGCATCTTGAGATATTAAAAAGGTCAATAGCTTAGCCATTTTATTTTAAGAATTATTAAAATTATATGTTTTTATAAATGATAGTTTAGTATCACCAGTGATACTCCTCAAATTGGATCTATCAAAGGTTATCAAACTACACATTTCAGCTCCTGATAATTTAGATTTTCTATTGCATAACCTGTGAGGAACATTAGGAGAACATTTATCATTTTCACAAATATGTAGAAAAATAACCAATAGAAATACAAAAGGACACAAGATAATGTGTGAATCTCAGGCTAGGAATTCTTAAGTTCCTACTCAACTCTCTCTGCTTGAGATCATAAATTTATTACACCATTTCATTTCCCAGAATTTTACAATATTTATTCTTGATTCTCAGTCATTTCTCTTTAACTTAAAATATCTTTGGAAGAGGTTTTTTCCCCCATCAATCTCCTTTGCCACTTCAAATACTGCTTCATCATAGGCAATTAATTGATGAAAATATAGTATATAGACTGATTCAAAGACACTGCTTGGTTTGTTTGCTTTTTATGTAACAACTGAGTTCCTCCTCTTTCCATCAACTAGAACAATGGAAAATTTGCTTACAAAGAAAAACAGCCTCATGCCTCATACTTTACATTAACCCTTGCATGATTGGATTATGGGAGAAATGGTGAAATACATTTATGTACAGAACATTTTAGTTTCTGCTTTTTGCAGCATTTATGGAGCTATCAGTTTTAATTTCATGTCTTCATTTGTATTTTGTGTCCTTATCTTCAAAAAGATAAAGCACTGATCTTCAGAGAAAGAACTTAACTATTGGCACTCTCAAACAACTATTCTGTGAATGCTTAATTTTTCAAATGTGAGCATAGATACCAGATGGCAAAAGGAAAAAAAAAAAAAAAATCAGCTCGTTTCATTGTTCAGCAATAAGGACTTTTCCATCTGCTGGTTCAGTACTAACTTAGTTTACATTCACTTACAGTCAACACAGTTAAAACTCTACTTCGAAGTGAAATCTTCCAGAAATGGAAGAAAATGTCTTAGTGGATATACAATAAAGAATTTCTCTTACGCAGACAGACCATTCCTACTGCCTTATACATACAAACACTTATAGCCCTTTTGTAGAGGAGAGAGCCATGTGAAAAATTGCACAATCAGGTGATAAATTACAGAGCCATGTGATAAATGAATTTGTCATGTACCTTTGACTGCTTTACCTGCCCTCTACCCACTAATCTATCTCCTGGGGCTTTCTTTAGCATCCAAAGCCCTGAACAGCTTCAGTTATATGCAATTCTAATTTTAAATCAGATAGATAGACAGTAAAAGAAGTCTTAATTCTTGTATTCAGAAAAATGAAACAAATCAACCAAGATTCACTGAGGGTGATATTAAGTTCTGTGGCTGTGACAAATTTTCTTAGACAAAAAAGTCCTCATTTTGCAGTCAAATCTCATTTATGGAGATAACAAGCTTGCTCTTTTCACTGGAAAAGGGGCACATCTTCAGCTTTTTAAGAGCAACCACACAGTAGCTTTTAACCCTGGAAAATTCTGATATACTTCCTAATTGCTCCTTTTTACATAAAGAAAAGCTATTATAGACCATATTCAGAAGCTTTTAAGTTTCACTACTCCTGTCCTGTATTTCATAACTAAGGTATCTAATTTTACATTTGGAAAGAAAACCATATGTATGTGTGTCCATTGTAGTGGTTTAACCCCAGCCAGCAACTAAGCACCACACAGCTGCTCACTCACTCCCCCCGCACCCAGTGGGATGGGGGAGAAAATCAGGAAAAGAAGTAAAACTCGTGAGTTGAGATGAGAATGGTTTAATAGAACAGAAAAGAAGAAACTAATAATGATAACAATAACACTAATAAAATGACAACAGTAATAAT
>JAOBAS010000072.1:12193257-12216841 GCA_025311575.1 Elanoides forficatus | reverse complement strand
TTGTGTAATATTTGTGATATCCACAGAGTCTCCATTGGTATGTGATCAGTGCAAAGGAATTAATGCTACAAATTTCAGAAGTGGAGACCTGCAACATCATCAACACAGGACACCCCTAATGTGTCATACTCTTACTCACTCTATAGGCCCATCTGCATGGTCCCAGACTCACAATGTTTCAAGGGTGAATAGCTGATGGTGAAATTGGCCTGCACACAAGAAGAAATGCTGCTGGAATACAAGTACTCCTGGCTGATCATAAGATTAGTTGCCTAATTCTGTAAATGACCAGCCAGGCTTCAAAAGGTATCTCACCTGAAACTTTCTCAGGTAAATATGTAGCCCCAGATTACACTGTGATTACCTCTAATTAAAAGCTGTTCTACTTCTGTCTTTGCAGTGCTCTGTAAAAACCCTAGTGCGGAGAAATGCTGAGATTTTCTTTAACAGCTCTAGAGAGAGACTTTCCTAATAACACACCTGCTGTAAGTGTTCTTCCACAACTGGTATCTCATCATATGCATATGCCACAGGGAAAATAAAAGGTATAGCTAAGGTATTCCAAGGCCAGACTTCCTTCTCATAGATGACTGATCCACCAGCTAAGGCCATTGTATCTTTCTGAGAAGTAATTGGGCTGGCACTAATGGCTGCCCATACACTTATCTGGGATTGCAACTGTCCCAGTATCTCTGTTGATTTCCAGCACTGCCTTTCCTACATGAACATTTGTGGACAATTAGATATGGATAACTGGCAGCCCAGCAAGATAAATTCTAAATCAGTTGTGCTGTTGTATCACACAATTCTTGAGGGCCTTGTTTTCCACATCTTCATAGTCAGTGTAATAATAATAACTGGCTGAAACAATTAATGTAGCAGTAGCAAAATGCTTCACCTGTGGCAGGGGAATGACCAGAATGCAGGACCTCTGACATTTAATTCAGCTGCTGTTTCATTGCAGCAGAAATGAAAAGTCAGAAAGCAGCACAACACACTGAGATATTGTATAAAACGAGATTTGCTGATATCACTTGCCTCATGGGCCAACTTTTCTAGATTCATGAAATGCTGAAAAAAAGAAATTAAAAACCAGAGGTGAAAGTTTAGGCAAAAAAAGGTTAGAAGTTTTCCATCAACTGTTTTGGATTTTTATTATTTGACTTTGTTTTAACGTTGTTGTATACGTGTCAGTTACTTACAGGTAGTTGGACATGAATAATGCTCTCTTTAACACAGACTTTGTATTTGGGAAGGTAAAGTTCATGGAAAACTGCAGTAGTGTAATAGTTCATTTTTTTTAAATCAAAGAGTCTTCCACAAGTCTTATTTGCTTATTTGTAGAGGAGACAGTTTAGCTGATAAACATTTAATAAATACCCTTTTATTGAATCTCTGGCACAGAATCTCCCCCAGCTGATGATGTCAAAGTACTTTTTAAGTGGTTTATAAAAACCTTGCAAATTTAGCCTGCCTGAACCACTTTCTTCTGCATGTGAGTACATCAATCCTACCATAGTGATAAGGAAGTCAAGGCAGAACTCCTGAAGGTTTTCCTAAAGATCACACTAAAAGTCTGTAGCAGGAATCATCGATGCTAAATCTCTTAAATCTCATTCCTATTTTGGTTTGGGGGTTTGGTTGTTTTTTGGGGGGGTTGTGTTTGGAGTTATTTTCATTGTAAATCCATCCTTCTGTTGTGGGATAGGTGGAAAATAATCAGACAATCCAAACAGTGGGTAATAATTTCAGTGCCAACATTATTTTAGTAGTGATTTTGTCCAACTTTCTGACAAGGCAAAGAGTAAGGATCTTGAAACCATTCCCTCTAATTTAAGAATAAGGAGTTAGAATAAGGTATTGGGCTTAATTCCCAGTGTTTAGATAGGGCTGTGCATCAGTGAAATCTGCATTATGCCAGGAGTTTCTCAGAGAAATACAAATCAATGGTGTCATTTCTTCCAACTTAAAAATGAATTATGAACAAAGAAATTTGATCAAAAAACATTGGCATAGTATCAGTACATCCCACCTTTTCCTTAGGCTTTGATATGAAGACGAAACAAAGGCTTTTTAGCCATTTTTTATGGAAACATGGAGTATTACTTGTTTTTGTGCAAGGTTTCTTATTTTACAGGAGCAAAAGAAGAAATCTGCAAGCAAAGGATTTGTGGTAACAACCAAACTTTTAAAACTTATTTTATAGAAGTCTTTAGTATGCAGCTCTGATCACGTATTCTGTCCTATGCTACTGTACTACTTTTTTCCTAACCACACAGTGCTAGCATGTTGAATCAGTTTTCAAATCACACGAAAAGATTATTCAACACTTGCAACAAGGCTAAGATCCTCAAAACCAAATCCTATTAATTATTTTCATATGTGATGTTCTTTACAAGTTTAATAAGAAGATAATTGTGATGATCCTATCTAAAAACTCTCTATAGCTAGAGTCTATTCAGTTGGCTGCTTCCCTGAGTTCATTTCATGATGCCAGGTCACCTTATTACATGCCCTGGCTTCGTTGCATACCACGGGAACCATTTTCTAAGAGAGACAAGCATTCGAAAGAAGAAGAAGCACTACAAGAAAAAGAACACTTTTTCTTTCTTAATCTCTGATAGCACCTACATTCTGTCAATACATAGCGTTATTTATACATACATAATGGCTAAAAATTAATGCTAAATTAACTGGAAAAAAACCCCTCATTTACTAGCCAAAGCCCAGATAATGTATTTCCTATTTTAAAAAATGAATCAGTTCAGTTTGATTCTTGTTTTGTTTGTATTGGATTTGTGTACGTAGAATACAATAAGCAATTCCACGTTTATGCTTTAAAATATAGCTGATTCTGTTTAAAGAGAATTTAAAGACAATTTATAGTGAGTTAAAACTAATGAGAGACAAATTAAGAAAACCAACTTTTTGGCAAAGCTAAATTGGCTCAAAGTAAACAAAGTACTTAGTGAAGTAAATGGGAAAATTACACTAAATGATTAAGTCTTGAATCACCATCCTATTTATCTCACACTGCCATTTTTAAAAATAGCTTTCAGCATACACATTGATATCATTCCTTCTGTAGGAACACTGTGGCATATATTTTTTGAAACATGTTCTTTCTATTCAGTAGACAAGAAATGTCACTGTTGATCGTATCTTTGATCCATCTACGAGACTACAGTTCCCTTCCACATCAGGGCCAATAACTGGTGGAGTCTCACAATAACTAAAACACTTCAGAGTGTTCCTAGTGATGTAGTGTGAACTCTCAATGTATTACCTTTGCTGGACATACTGTAAGATAACCACCAGAAAGGGCTTCCTTGACCACCCCTGCTCTATAATAAGCTCAAGTCAACCAATCACCCCACTTCAAGTTACAAAATTTTTTTTTTTTTTGAGAAACAATGATCCTCCTTTTTTTTAACCTGACAGCTTTTCCTATAATACATCACCATCATCTACAGAAATATCAGATTAATGTAGCCTGATACCATAGATCCTAAGAGGAGATTACAAATATTAATTTATTCTCAGTTTAGATTTTCCAACACCACTACGGCAATAATATTTTGTGTCAGTAATGCTATAGTGTTAAGTCTAGAAGGAAATTGGGTTCAGTTTCTGGTCTTTTGCCTAGTCCTTAAATGGAAGCAATGATCCACACATCTTGGGTGCAAGTCCCTTAAGCCAATTAGTTCATTTTAGACATAGTCTATCTAGAAAGACCTAACACCCTGGATAATGTTCTATTAGCACAAATGCTTCTGACTTCATGCATTTCACATTCACTCATACAAGAGGTTTTGGAAAGGAAACATTGCAGTCTCACCTAAGAAGAATCTATCATTCCTGAGCACAGAAGAGAGGACTACAGAGCAATTGCAAATTAGAATAAAATTCCCTGTGGATAGTTCTTGAAATTTTTGTGTCTGCTATGGCTCTTCCAGGAATATACAACATCCTACCATCTGCTTAAGAAAAAAGTTGTAGGTTGAATGAACTAGACAATTTTTCATCTGTAAACATAAATTATTTAAAATCTTATATTAAGAGAAAGAAATTAAGGACTTTTTAAATAGAAATATTTTCTTTTTTTAGCCAGGCACTTCCAAAAGTTTAATGGTAGGTAATAGCAATGCAGAGCTGTGTAAGTATCTGGTTAGTAAAAAGTCAACAAAAGTTTGAGTGATGTTATTACTATGCAAACAAGGACAGTGAATTGAGTACCTTTCCTATGATGGATGCTGATATTAGGTAAGAAATAAATAATCTCCCCAGCTACTTTGCCAAAGGAAAGAATTTCAGAAGCAACTGTTTGTGTGAAAAGAAAAATGTCTGCCAAGAAAGATAAATTATTATGCAAAGTACATCAGAAGAAATAGTTTGGTCCAAATTCATTCTAGGGGTAACTATTACCCACCAAGGACTCTTACCAAGAATGTATAAAGCCTGCTCACTGTCAATATTTTTAATGTATACACTAACAGTATTTTTCATATAAAATAATTAGTTCTGTGTGGAAATATCTGTACTTAACAGCTGACTATGAATTTTCCTGCTGCATAAGATTCAAAACCACATACCTTATCCCCATACATTCACTGTTGATAAATTCAGTTCTATATGCACTTGCAGTTTCAGGTTTTTCCTTCGTAGAAACTACTTCTTGACACTACTTACACTTGACACATGAAAACAAATGTAAAACAGCTTTTAAAGTGTTGCAATAGTGCAATGAAACAGCAAAGCTAGCATTATCTTTATAAAGTGCTATGTCATTATGGTTGGCACTATCTAGGCATTTTTCAGTTTCATTTGATTTCCAGAGTTCTTGTATGATTTTATGTCTGCATGTTTGCTTATGCGTTAATTGTAAAAAACTAACCAAACAGAACAAAATATTTCATGTACAGTGTACAAACTACACCAAAGACAACTCCTCTAGTGTATTAAAGTGCTTTGCTTCTCTTACCATTGTAGTTCTTGCCTCTTTTTAGGTTTAGCAAATCATAATATACAGCGATGACAACTTGTGTAGAAATTTCTCATGATGTCATGAATTATTTAATTTAGAGTAAAGGCTATCTATGCATTACAGTGACCCAGATTTGAATCCGTAAAGAGCAGCATGGAACTTTGACTTAACAGCACAGTTTGCACAGAGATAATTTTGGAAAAAGCACTGCGAAACCTGTTTGCATTCTGTTCGCTAACAGAGCTTTAGCATCCCTCTAAAAGATTTCTTAATTAAAACCATTCTATCTCAGAAGCACAGAATGATTCCAATTTACACCTGATGCCTGATACATGAAATAGAACCATACTTTCACAGAAACTCAAGGAGCCCAGTCACCCAATAGGAGGGAGAGGGAAGAACAGTTAATTGTAAAAAAATGTGTTTAATAATTAATCGAAATAGCTCACTTCACACTCATAGTCAAAACAAGTAAGGGAGAACCAAACAGAGTTTTGAGCTCCTGTAATGTTACTCCCTCAAAAATAAAATTACTATTTTTCAAAGTAGATTTAAATCAGCATTTTTCTAGCTATGGAAAGAGACAAAGCAAAACATGGTATGCTCATTTCTGGTTAAATCTCTGTTTGAATTAGATCAACATCAGGATGTGTACCCTGGTACAGGCTAGGATTCGATTTCTTAATGCACTTAATCAAACACACAACATTAAGCATGTGAATGGCCCCATCAAACTCAGCTGAAGTATTCATAAGCTTTAAGTTACGTACATACTTAAGTACTTTGTAGGTAGAAGCCTAAAGTCCTGCTTCTGTGTTAGGCACTCTGTAGGAGAGAAATGCTGAGGGACAAATTTGGTATTATAAAGTTCCTCTTGTGTAATTGAGAAGCTTGCTTGACTGGCAGACTCTATTGAGTCTACTGAGGACAATAGAGTTTTCCCCCCAAAAAATTTTGATTGTTACATAGACACTCCCCAAATGTCAGAGTTTCATTGTTATTCTGAAGTTTTGGGTTCTGCCAAGAGAAATTAAATAAAGTCAAATATGTAAGTAAAATAGAAGATAATAAAAGCAATTAAAATTAACTATAAAAACAAAGTCAACTGCTAATGGCTAGAAAATATATATACAAAACTGAGTTCAAATCTCATGAATTTCCAGATACGTTCAAAACCCATAACTAGTTATTTATAACAGCTTTAAGAGTTTAGGAGATTTTTTTTTTAATTATTTCATGCATATTTAAAGTGGTATATACCTAGAAAATGTACTCTGATCTGTAATTGTTGTGTATGATGATAGACCTGTGGGATGAAAGTATAAGGCATCTTGTATCTTCTGTTGACTAAATGAGAAAGGCAATGCTACATGTCCACCAAAGTAGCCAAAAAATTCAGAAACTGTTAAGAAACTAACATAATGAATTAGTCTTCATAGAGACACAAAATCAAGCCCAGTGTATCCCAACAAGTTTAGTATGTTCACACAACATCTCTGGCAGAATGACTCCAGAGAAGTGGGAAGTTGGTCACAAAAACACTCACTCTGCCATTCCTTATTTTCATAGAAATACAAAAGGCTTTCTGCTTTATGTCTGCCTCTCCCTCCTCCTCCAAAAAGAGGTCTAAGACCTGAGCTAAATGACAGAAAGTTTATGCTGTCATATTTCTTTATGGTGAATGGGTCAATAAATCTCATATACCTCCCTTTCCTTCTTGGAGTCTCTAGCCATATCGATGGGTGTTCATTTTTCTCTTGATATTATTGTGACTAACTCCCTAAGCAATGCAGTGTCTAATTCCTTCAAAGCTTCAATACTGAACTGTAATTGGAGAAAAAAAGTACAGTTTTTGCATATATGTGTGGTTCAAAAATATTCAGCATGTCAGCATAAACAGCACCAGGCACCGTATTCTACTTACAGTTCAACCTATTACACACCACAGGTATAAAGAACTGCAGACAGGAAATCTATGACTTAAGGTCCAGTGTAGAAAACTTTAATGCAAACAGCTAGTACCCAAACAGCCTGGCATTTATTGCACTTTCTACCAGAACCACAAATTTTGTATACCAAAGGTTGGGGTGGGGGAATTAACTTCTCTGACATGTTTAGGTAAACTGCCTATCATACCTCAAATAAGCAACTTTAAATATAGAAAAACCTTAACTAATTGTAAACCATCTGCCTGTTTCTTTGTTATTGCACACTTCCATCTGCATATCACAACTACACACAGTTAAGAATAAAACAAATAACAATGCTAGTCTTTTTCTAAAGTTCAAGATGCAGAATTGTTATCTACACCAAAGATGCTGTAAGTGTTTTCTTTTCCTTAAGATATCTATTGTTCGATTAGTTAGAAGTTATACTATTACCTTATGCAGTTTTAATACCAATTAATGTAGTTTTCAGGTCATGGGTGGGACAAGATATTTGCTGTCCACAGAAAACCACAGAGGTAGCTGAATCTCATGGCTAGAGACAGTGTCCAAAAGTCAGGACTTCTGATATCCATACCTGTCACTGTCCTTCCCATTCTCTGCTCCCAGTTTACCTAACTGAAAAATGATCATAAAAAAACAGTACACAGGTATATTAGGTTAATGTCTTCAAAGTACGTCTATAAAATGTCCTTGAATTAAAAGTCACTGAAAGAGCAAGATGTAATAGATATTCCTCTGAAGAACAGCATGATTTCACTTGTTTAGGCATAAATCAATCATTTATATCATAAAGGCACCAATAAACAACAGTTAATATTTAATCTACTGTAAAAAGGCAACTTGTTCAGGGAAAAAAGTGAAATCAGAAGAATAAGGGAGCCTGAAAGCTCCAATTATAGCATATTTTCCATTTTCATTTTCTACAGAACTATTTTGTGAGTCCCTAGGAAGTATTTAATCATCAGTTGTGAATGATGTCACTCCATTTATGTGTCATCTGCTGTATCCGTATCAGGGCCTATTCACTGGGGATGTACAACATCTCCCATAGGGTCAGATGAAAAGAAAAATTTTCTCTTGTATTATGTATTTGAATGATGTAGAGCAGGTCATGTTCTTCAAAGATGTCTTCTGTATAATTCAAAGCAAAAGGAAGAGTTCAAATTGAATCTTTGATAGAAATTGCTTTTTAAAAAGAGCCCCTGTCTGAAAAGATTGGTATTCATGAGGCTTTCAAATATATTTTGATGTCAGCTCACCTCAATATTGACACTGTTTTGACTACTGCAGAAAAAAAAGAACTATTTGCAGTATTTGAGCTAGATTTTATTGACACATTTGACTGTGATTGGAGTTTTAAAGGGAAAGAAAAGTACTGAAGAGTTAAAAGCATGCTCTCTCTTTGTTGCCTTCCCTCTATGTATACTGCTGACTGACAGCTTTTCTCGTGGTAACATAGCTTATTAAAAAAAGGAGAGGGGTCTACAATGGGAATCAGAGTGGCTGCAACACAAATAACTGTGGAACAGTGCAAAAGCAGACTCACATGTTAAACTCGGGTTTACGAGAACAGTCTCTGATTCCTTCTACTCTGTGAGGTCTTAGTGGAGCTGAATCCTTAGTAGAGCTATACTGAAGTCTGCAGCACTGAGCAAAGACTGTCCTGTATTTAATGCTGGCATTTTTATTTTTCATTCAGAAGCTGCAGTAGGTAGCCATTTTTTGAAACTAAGTTCTGATGCAATCCAATACAGAGACTGCCTTGAACTGACAATCCCTTAAGTTGTATCAATTAGATGAGAAAGGTTGAAGAAACATAAAATAGAAGTCCACTCTCTTCAGAAGCTGGATACTTTTATGTATATACAGTAGAAGAAAGTAAACTAAATTGGTGTTTTTAAAATTCCCAAGCTTAAAAAATGGATTTGTTACCTAATTTGACATACTGTCTGGGATGAACTCTTCAGAGACTACTGAGTGCTCTGAAAATGTCTCTGGAAAATCAGGACACTTTAGGGTACCAGCAGTCACCAACAACATGAAAAGGTATAGATTTCCTATGTATCTGTATGCAAGTATGCAGATATACATACATACTGAAAAACATACATATCTGCCTATATATATATATACACATGCAGTATTTTATGCGCACAAATATATAGTTACTGAAATTGATACATGCTCAAGACCACTATTTTGTTGTTTTCCATGGAAAGTCAGCAGAAGTAGTTAACTAATAAATGCTGATACCTTACAGCTATCTACAGGAAGCAAGTACTAGTGCCAACTAATCTCTGGTAATCAAAAACCACATTACAGAGGGTTTTCAAAGAATTTCTCCAATTTTAGACATAAGAACTTTTCTAATTTTTAATAACAAGTTTTAATTCTATGGACAGATACACAGTTTCTACCAATTTATGAGAAAACAGACCAGCAGGTTTTTTAAAAAAGGTACTTAAAACTCAATGGAATCAATAGTCTGGGCATTCAACACCACTAAATGAGCAGCACAGTAAAAACTGGCACCAGAAAAAAAGGTAGAAGGAAATTGTTTTTTGTCATTGTGGGGGAAAAGAAAATGTGTGTGCACTTAAAGTCATTAGGAGAAAAGATCGTGATTACACTTTACCTAAGAAAGATCCTACAGAGGAATATTTGCAGTAATACTTGTCACGCCAAAAGTCACCTCTTAAGTTTGTGCACATCCCCACACAAACTACAGTTTTGTACAAGGCCTGTCCATCTGGCCCAATATCCTGTCTATGATGCTAGCACATAACACCATATGCTACAGGAAATGGTGTCATAGCCCTGCAGTAGGCAGATGTGGGATAATGTTTCCCCAGATATACAGTTATAGACACAGAAGGGTGAACGCTGCAAGAATTATTATGTAAATAATCAATTTAAAATTCAAACTTTGGGAGACTGGATGTTTGGCATTTGAGTTCTGAATCTTTTGTTTTCTTGTAATGTTGCTGGAAAGGACATTGCCTGATTTTGCAGTATTGCAAAGTGTCATTGCATAACACCATAGTGAAGCAGCTACTTCACTTTTTTCTTGTGTGCTTGCTTTGACAACCCCTGCAGACCATACAGAGCAATGGTTTAAGGTGACTTGTACACTAACATATAGAAGAACACTATATTTTCTCTCCCTCAGCTGTTTATTTTTTCTTTCTATTTGAAATTCACCACAATTCATAATCTTCTTTTACTGTGTGTATTCAGCCTATTCCCCTTGTTCCATTTCAAATATCTGCTTTAGAATACAAAACCCCTTCCTAATCAAGTGAAAACAATACTGTAAAACTACATAGTTTGGTTTTTTGCAACTTTCATCACACTCTAATAGCATAATTAAATAGCATTATGCAATGCTGGACTGCAAATGAACAGAGAAGACACTGTAAGACTCAGACTATCTTGAAAATTATTAATATTTTTATTAGGTTTTGTTACCATACAAGTAACCCAACTAAATAAACCCAAAGCCAACATTTTTCTGATAATGAACCTCATTAATTCACAATACTATGAATATGAATTCTAAGTCATTATTAAGATATTTTGCTGATGTCATTCAGAATATACTAACCCAGCTTTAATATGACTGAGGTGAATTAAAATTAAACCCTCTGCTCTTGTAATATGCATAACAAAGCCTGGGGTGGGCAATGCATCCCTTACACAAATCATAAAACTAACATGCATCATCTGCTGACTGAAAGTGGTCATGCCGAGGGTAGTCCCAAACTACTTGCCTCTCAGCCATGTTGCTATCAAAGGGTCAATTCACTGTAAAAAGGGATCCTGATTTTTGTGGTCTAGGCACATATCCTCTAGCAAATTTGATGAAGGAAACAAGTTATAAGCATGGTTCATGTTTCCTGGGGAAAACAAACAAACAAACAAAAAAACACCAGAAGATTCTAATAGCTCTTGACCCAAAAAGAACATTAAAAAGAGAGGTAAGGAAAAGCAAATAACTTTGCGTTGACAGAAAACTTATCTTGTGTCACTGTGTAGGTGATACACATTATTGTAATCATGCTATCGAGATTATTGAATATTCCTGAGGTAATAATGAACTAAGACACCTATAAATCATTAAGTTATCAATTTATACCATTGTGATCCAAAAAGAACTTGTGAAGAGACACAAAATAATCCCTGTCACTACAACGTAAGACATATGTCACTCTCGTTTGCCCGAGAATTTGCCATGTAGTTACACTAAAAGAAATTACTTGTGGAAATCAATGGAAACTTTGCAAACAGCAATATGAAAAAGGTGGATGAAAGAAATAGAGTGAAAGTACAGTCATTTTTCAGAAAATAGTAAAATATAAGAAAAATATATTACAAATTGCTGTATTGCTTATTCGTACAAAAAATATTTCACTATTTCAGTATCTTCCACCCATTTAAGGGGGTGCCACCAAGCAGGGAAAAAAAATAAATATTAGAATTAAAAGTGTATTTGTATGAAAGAATGAATCATGACACATCTCCCATGAAAATTAAAATTCACTAGCCAGAATTTGCCCCATACACTCCACAGGTTTCATAGGAAATCAATAACTCTACCTGACAACTGTGTTTTGCATTTACTGATGCAATGAAAAGCGAAGATTTTGGCCCTTTGTCTCAATTGTATTGAGTTATATTAAGGATACAATTTATTTACTGAATTTATTAAGAATTTTGCTAATTCTCACGAAAAAGGCAGGAGCAGAATAGATAAAAACTAGCAGGACTTTTAGCAAAAATTATAGCAAAGGACAATGCCCTTTCTACTAAGCAACATGTCTAAATTATTTTCCTTCAGCCCTTTCCCAAGGGAATTCTGTGGCTTTCACCTCCTTCTTCCCATTCATATTTGAATACTCCAGTTTTTCAGGGTTATTAACATATTTGCTCATCTTTACCCCTTTCCCAGACTCTAAGCACCTTTTACTTCCTGTTTCTTTCTTAGAGGGAATAAGATGGGAAGGAAAGGAGTGAATTTCTCGATTTCTGGGTTGCTATAACAGAAGAAATGTTACTCTGCTAGGTTACAATGGATCAAAGTTAGTTACACAAACTCTTAAAATACAGCATTGCTATGAGAAACACTTGCAATTGATTGAATGTTTTCAAAACAGGTATACTTCAGTTGCTCATGTGTATTGAATTTGGGCTAATATACAGGCTTAAGACCTGCCAGAGGAAGTAGTTTTACATTTTAATTTCAGGACAAATTAGGCAAGCAGTTTCCAAGTAATAAGAAACCAAAAGTCATATCTATTTGTTCTGTTCCAATACAAGAATATATTTTTCTGCTCAGAAAACTAAAATTTTCTTAGAATAATGTAGGTGCTTCTTTAATAAACAAATATATTTTAGAATTTTTTATCATAGAATCGTGGAATATCTCAAGTTGAAGGGATCCATAAGGATCATCAGGTCCAACTTGATGCCTTTTGAATTAAATTCAGTGAGTTGTGGGTGGTTTTTTTCTCTTTTCCTGGTTGCATTATAAATTCTTCTTTATGACCATAAATCTAGAAACTTAAGACAATAAAAAACTAGAAGCTGAGATTTTCAGACATACACTTCTTTCCACACGCTTTGGATAAATCGCAACAGTCAAAAGTTCTAAGACATTTGCTAAAGTTGTGAGTTTTGGCAGTGTTGTCACATCTGCTGATGTTGTTCCCTCTCCTCCTTTCTGTTAGATAATACACATCACATCTTCCAGGCTGCTAACTCTGAGGGAGAGGCGTGACCTCTACTTTATACTTGCACTCCACATATCCTATCAAGGTCCATCCTTCCCGTGGCTCAAACAACTAGCACAAATTTAAACCTCCATAATGGTATACAGAAATAAAATAAATCTTACAGCTTTTCTATCCTTTTTAACTAAGTATGGCTGAAATTTGGCAGGGAAAATACATTTTCTTGGTCCCTCTGTGGCTGTGCTTTCTCTTTGTACTTGAGGTCCATCTGCTGAAAAGAAATATTTTCAGAAGCTTGAATGAAAATAAAATTTTTTTCAGTGAAAATATAACTTTGGTGAAATTATAAACCTTCTTTAGCCATACATGGGACAATAACCTCGGGGTGTAAATGGCACAGCTACAAGGAAACAGCCAACTCATGCCCTTTTAGTCAGCATGAACATTTTGAGCACCAATGAGACAGTATGGAAGAGAATCCTCTCCCTTGGTTCCATAAATTGTAGGCGAATCCATTGCTTCACAGTTTAAACTGGACCAGGCTATACGGAAGGATTTTGTTATTTTTTCCCAGGTGCTGCCAAAGGGACAGCTTCCCCTGTTTAGCATTTTTGACACTTTTGCAGTTAAACCACTTCCCATCACTTCATGCTAGTACCAGCTAAATCTTCTGGGGCTTTTCTGTCTGAAAGAAAGTTTAGGTACAGTGCCTCTTTTTGTTGGGTCAGGAGAGCAACACAAATAAAGTGTTCAAGTAAGAATTACAACTACAATCATCTGTAATGCAGGGAAATCGCAGGGGGGACACCCCTCATGTCTACAGTGGAAAAGTGCTGGTGGTTCCCTGTGGCTTACTGATGCCCAGACTGAAGAGTAGCTTTGCTGGCAGGACCTCTGACCTCTGTCCTTGCAGGATGAGCGAGGCAAACGGAGCTGCTCTGTTGGCAGCAGAAGCTGGAAGACAACAGGCAAGAGGGAGACAGGCTGAGTTTGTGTGAAGGTTTAGTCTCCTACAGACATGGTTTGTTACACTAAATAATTGTTTCTGGGAATTAAAAAAGACCCATTTACGCAGCCTTCAACACAACACAAGGTGGAATTTAATACTTTCTCCCATACAGAGGAGCCCCGTTGCTCTCTTGCACCCAATGTAGTATCATTTTATTTTCAGCTGATGAAGAGGATACATTGTTTTATATAAAACATAAAAAAGCATGACCACAAGTGAGAAAAGAAAAATCCTTCAAGGAATGCCTTGAAGAAGTAGTTCTGTGTAACCAAGCATAATTATTCCCAGGCACACCATGGAGAGCATTGTCTTGCATTAGCTCTGAGAAAGCACTGCATTGAAAATACTATGTCTCTTTACCATTCATAGATTCTGCTCTGGTTCCCAAAGTGAATAAATTAAAGGGGACAGGCAATCAAATATGAGAGGAAAATGTAAACTTTCCAAATTCTAAAAAAAAGCGCTGTGGCTTTTGCGTGTGTTTGCTATACTCTTCAGAGAGATTGTTCCAGCTTAAAATTATTCATTGTGGATATTAATTTGCTTCAGGTCCCGAAAATAAATAAAGCCACCTATCTATAGGAATCTAGAGACCAAGAAAAATTTACAAGCACATTGTTTTATAAACACACTGTTCCATCTATCAGCTTCAGAAAAATGATCTTATTACATTCAAGATTAGAAATGTGTTGGTCATTTACAGTGTACCCCATGATTTCCATACAAACTATGCCTCTAAAAATTGTCACCCTTAACTCAAGGGCTCTGAGCTGTGATCGTTTCTTTTTTCTCCAAAGATTTGGGCTTTCAAAGACCATGGCAAACCCACCATTTGGATTTAATTACCCATGAAAAGCATCCTGGTATTATACATTAGAACTACATTATTTCCTTTTAGTCTTATGGAGGACAATAGATATCTTATCTTAACTGATATCAAATCACAGTCAGAGAATCAGTGACGGAAGAAAAATCACTGTGAGAAAATTGAGGCCAAATGCATGAATTTCATGCATTTGATGTATTACTCCTTAAGCCAACACCTAGATATACTAAGAGGTTTTAGCGAAGAAATAAACAAGACTTTGAGAACGTTACCAGCAGATCAGCATAGCTGCTGCTTTTTTAGTTGATGGATTTTTCTTATTACTCATATTAAAGTCATTACTAATGACTTTTGGAGCTTAGTTTCATTGTATAGTTCAGTTATGGTAAGTTTGCTACGAGCATCAACACCAGTTACAAAGCATAAAGAAACCAGAATAGAGTAAAAACTGGACAAGGTTTAAATAAATTATGTTTACAAATTCACTGGTCTCAATAAAGAAAACCTTTCCCGGTTATTTAGTGGTTTAGTTATTTTTAAGAAACCATGGAGGCCAAGTAAGATTTCGAAGGGTTGAAAAAGGACAGGTAAAGTGCCTGTCATTATTAATGGGTTAAAGCAGGAAAGGCAAGCCAGGGAATTTCAGTTTTACTTGCATCTCTGGAAAATGTTCGAAAGAAATAATCAAACATAAACTTGACTTCAGACAAAGCAACTAGAAGGAACAAAGATATGAATAACATCCAGTGTGCATTTGCTGAAAACAAATTTTCTCAAATAGGACGAATTTTCTTCTATGATAGAGGAATATGCCACATAGATAGAGGAGAAAATATAGGTGTTAGTTGTTAACTTCAGTAAAGCTCTTGACATGAGACTTTTCTAGGAACAAGCAAGAAAATCATGGTTAATATGAAACTACTGTAGGACCAAGTAAAGCTTTTAGGCAGACTGGAGATAGTAGTCAAAGAAGGTAGTTACTGATGGTGCACTAACAAATGTGAAGGAAGAATTTAATGTTCTGCAGATGCATGTTTGAAATTATTCAATTTTTTAATTAAAATGTGCTTATTAAATTCACAGAGCTCAGACAGACTACACGCACATTGAACAACACAGAATTAGAAATCAAAATGATCCTGAAAAACTGGAGAACAGATCTGATGGAATAAGGCTAACATGAAGTTTACACCTGGACAAGAATCCTGCAGCTGCCAGATAGAGAAGAACTGATTAAGCAGATCTGCTGAAGAAGACGACAAAAGAGTTACAGTAAATTGCAAACTGAACAACAGGTCAACAATAATGTGCTGTTTTAAAAAAGGCAAATATCAAAGGAAGTTATACAGAAAGAGGAGGACAGTTGACAGTAAGACATGTAAAACAATCTTTCCACTCTACTCAGAAATGCCAGGGTCTCAGTCAGGGTACAGAGTCCACAGAGAACATTTATCAAATGGAGATGATCCAGAGAAAACTAATGGCAGTTCTTGAAAACATGAGATAGGAGAAAATACTGAAGGAAGTAGAAATGTTTGGTTTATAGAACCAAAAAAAAGGGAGAGGTATACATTTCGTAATGAAAATATACTAAAAGTAGCTGTAAGAGAAAGAAAGAAAACAAAACTGCTCTCTTCTATTATAAAGACAAGAAGTAATGGGCTTGGATTGCAACGGAAGGTTAAAGTTTGACATTGGGAAGAACTTTTAGTGATAAGAGATATTAAAGCACAGGGCTGGGTCATCTGGGGGATCTGCAACCTATATCAGTGGGGTTGCAGGATCCTGCCTTGTATCTGCCTTGCAGAAAATGATGAACGAAAGCACTTCTCAAGGTCTTTTCCAAAAGTATTTTTCTGATTCTATGATGAAATACACATGAAAGCTTCAGCAGCAGATACATCTCAAGTAACAGGCAGTACAGGCAATTCTAAACAGATACATCACTGGCGTTCTCTCACTGGAAAGGGATGCTGTGCTTTTGTGCACATAAAGCAAACAGTGATTTGGGAAGCCTCTAGTGATTTTAGACTGCAAGCCAAGCTATGTACTTTGGAGCTATATCCTTTGCCATCACAAAAAAAGTGGCAAAGACCTGAGTTGATAACCATTCTCACAGAGATGGTGAAATGGCCATGCCTCAAACTATCCATACCAAAAAGCCTATGACACAAAATACCCCAGACGTATCTTACTGACTAAGATGGCCTTCATCTGTATTTGTCTGGACATGTTCCTGGGGGAACAGTAAATAATCCCACACTGGTAATGGACAATGATAAAATGTCTATTCCCATACTGCTGGATTTGCCAGCTCCTGTAAATGCTGTTGCTTGTGAGGTACTATTGGCTTGGTTGAAAGCCCCGTTAGGAGTTAACATAACTGCCTTTCAGTAATTTTGTTCTTGTGCCTCCACAGCCTTTTGTCCAATTGCTTTTTCACTCTGTTCTATATCATTTATGTGAGGATTTGCAGGATACCATCCTGTCCATTTCTGAGTCTATAAGGTCAGTACTGTTGTTAACAATAAAAAAAAAAAAAAAAAAAAGAGAGAAAAAGGAAAAAGGAAAAAGACCCAAAGTGTTAAGAAACTGAAAAAATCCTCTGCTTTTGGAAATGCCCATTTGTTTGGGACACAATGAGGTTTCCAGTGCCTCTATATTCTTGTCTATTATTAGCATGAATAGAAGATCCTGAACAAGATTTAGGAAGAAACTTTTTTTTTTCTTTATAGCTAAGTCATTATAGTATAACAGCAATTTAAATATCACTACTTAATTGGCATAGTGCCCTAAAAGCACCAGTATCTGCATCAGAACCTGATGTACTAGGTGCTGTACAGAGAAGCACATAGAAAAAAATCCCTGGTTTCATTATAGTCTGTACATTCTTTTAACACTTTTCGCCCAAAGGTGAACGTGCACTTTACAAATACAGCTGTACATTCTATGAAACAACGGAATAAGGATTCTCATTTCACCAAGTTAAGTCTATGACTTTCATGTTTGTGAAAGAAAACCTGAAAACAAGTAGTAAGTCCCTCTTTCACCAGGACTCCAGAGCTCAGGAGGCAGTAAAAAAGAATTCAGCTTTCTTTTACTTTAAATGTCATGATTTGTGTAGGTCTTAGGGTCAACTATAAGTCAGATGGGAAATGTAAAGCACAGATTAGGAGCATTTGCAGAAAAAAACCTAAAACAACAGAGAACACAGTCAAGCTTGAGGTAGCAGCAAGATGTGAATTCTTCATCTTCTATTTCTTTCCGAGCAATTCACAGTCTCCTGATCTCCTCTCTGGTGAGGAGCAAAACTGAAGCATATTGCTCCCTCTTCCCTTCTCTTCCTGCAACCACCACAGGCATAGGCAATGCACCATGCAGAGCTATACTGACCCAGTATTTGGTTCTGAAGATGCTATGCCAGAAATTTACCAATTCCATTCAGATACCACCAGTGTACTTAAGACAGGTGCACTATGCAATTCATACTTGCTGCCAGCAACCTATATCACTGGGCAGTGCACAAAGGGACAGGCCTATGATCCCATCTCTTCCCTCCTTGTGTTTCAGAGAGGTTAACAGAAACAAGGAAGTAAAATGGCATTAGCTGTGCTAGTCACTTCTGTGGTATGGCTATATTTTATATATAGCACAAGGAATAAAACAGCAATTTCTCAACATATAACTGGTGTTGACCCAACATTTTCAGGGAGGTGGCACAACCTTGCAAGTGTTGAGCCATTATATATCAAAAGACAATTGAGACTGTTTGAAGGTCAAAGACTCAAGACATTGACTTTATGATAAATGAATGTTACACAAAAACCCCTGTTAACAATATGAGCAGACCAAACAGCAGCTTCCAGTCCTGCAAGATCTCTACTACAGCTTTCAGGTTATCTGAAGGACCATGGGGTACCATTATTTAAAATACTTTTCTGCAAGTTTTAAGAACTAGAATTTTTTCAAACACTGATAGGAGAAAAAACTACAGACAGGATATTTGTGGATATCATTTGACCAGCTCTATTCCTAAGCAACTTTTTGCCATTAAAATGTTTATTGAGTGGGTGAAGCTTCTATTCGTTTTTCATAAATGCACAGCCAGCTGAAGCTACAGTTTCAGCAAATAAACTTGTTCCAAATATAGCTCAGTGTACAGTAGGAAACTGATTTATTTGTGATATTTGGAGGCTTAGAAGTGCAGAAGTGATGTTTCTTTTTAGCTAACAACCGCTGGGCACTAGCAGCATTGAGCATTCTCCAGTCACAACCATTTGCATCAATCTCAGCCAAATGTTTTAAGATACAAAACTATTATGGCATATCAATTATTAATTTCATTATGAGAATTTCATCAGTAATCTTAGCTATAAGGATTGGAAGTCTGAGTAGTTTGGGCACCTTTCCCACAAGGAAAACATTTGAGTTTCCGAGCATCTTATTTTGGTTTGATTAGTGTTTTCTGCAGTATTGTAAAATGCCTGTGATGGTTATATTTTTTCAGGATTTTTACTTCTAACTGTATTTTGTTTCATATATTTTTACGAGATTCACTCTTCCTAGGAGAATGATAGTTTCTAGCCCAAGGAAAACAATATCAATGCAGCAATAGGAATTTTAATTTTTATTGCAATGTTTGAAGAAAATCATATTATTGATCCTCCCAATCAATCAAACATGACATCCTCTGTTGTCCCCTCAAACTCAGCCACCCACACACATTCTGTGCCCTCAGTGCTCTTCAGCTCTCCCCGCTCCCACACCTCACAGCATCTCATTACAGAGCAAAGCTCAAGTCTCCTGCTCCGCTGAACAAGTTTGTCTCAACGGTTCCAGAGTTCTTGCCTGGGGAACTGATTTCTTATCATCTCTGCTAGGCAAATCTCTGTGCACAGGCCAACACATCATTCTGCTAGCACAGATGCCCTGCAAACATGTAAGGAGAGCAATGCACCTCTTCCCACAGCAGACCAGCCCCCCTGGAGACATCCCGTGCAGACAGCCTGAGTAATTCCCTCATCTCAGCCTAACCTGCACCACCCAAGAACCCCTCCAAAACTGCCCAGAACCACTAGCCAGCCCCTATCCAGTTCAGCTTCTCCCCATCTCTGCAAAAACTAAGGGGGAAAGGAGACTCAGAAGCAAACAACTTACATTTCAAAAGGAAATACAGTACTGGAGTGTTCTGTACACTGATGCCTAGCCCTGTTGTAGCTGAGGGAGCAGTAAATTCCTAATTATAGCATTTGGCTGATGGCCAAGTAACCAGAAACACTGTTCAGCCAAGGCTAAATGAGAAGCTTCGTATCCAATAAAACAATAAGTTGCATAGTGGTGCACCTTTTTATTTGCTTACAGTAAGGAAACAAAAAAATCCAACATTAAAATACTGTCTGAGAAGGGGTAGATGCAAATTGGGAACAGGACATAAACTTGCATTCTTCACAGTAAAACACTTGTCCTGAAAGTTGTTTACCTTAACATTATTATTCCAGGTTGCTGCCAAATATTCATTTCCCCATGTTCCCTCCAGTTTCTCTCAAGACAGATGCTACAGTATGGTTGGTCACTGCTGTATGACTGCAGTAACTTACATGAGTTTTTGTCTCCAGAAGGGGCATTGCTGACTTATCCTGAAGGGCTAATGAATCCTGACCCTCATACTGGAGTCAGGTCTGTGAAATGACCCTAATGCTCCTCTTGCAGAGCGCTACTAATGCCAGTGGGGCATGCTGCTAGCTGCTCTAGTTTTCAGACGAGGTTTGGGGTCCCAGAGTATTGGTAGTGCTACATTTCTGTTTCAAGTCCCGTGAGAGCTGATGCTTTTCTTAATATCCAGCTTATGCTGTTGTGTAATTATATGAGAATCTCTGCTTTCATTTTCAAAAAGGCAAGCTTTCAACTTTCCTGACTGTGAGGAAAACTTGAACACATATCTCAAGTGCATCCTAATAGCTCAGAAGCAGGAAGACTGCATTATGCAGTCAATTAAGAGGCTGACTGCATTTTGGCAGCTTATGAAAGACAGGTTACACAGAAAATGGGGAAGAGATAAAGCCGCTATTTCAAATGCACCTCCATGTTTTTTTAACAGAGCTAAAACAGGGAAGTGCCAACATATCCCCTGTCTTGTTAGCTCCTTACAGACATCATTGTCATGTCATCTAAAAGAGATTTGCAATGACATACAGACTCCAAGTCCTCTCACCACAAGTTTTGTCCCATTGTTTCTTTCACATCTCTCATGACAACTGTATTGAAAGACCTTTCAGCAGAAGATGGTACAATGAGGTTAACACCTGTGCATGCCCTCTTTGCCTCTGTGCTTCTGCATGCTCAAGGGGTCTTTTAGAGTGGATTCTGTTAAACAGCTGTTCTGCTTTATTTGATACTTGGGTTTAAATATAGCACACATTACCACAACAAATAATTACATTTTGCACAATCATGTGCAGTACATATGCAAAATTATGTAGTTATGCGCAATAATGAAATTAAATGATCAATGGTAATTTCTTAATCTAATCTAAGCCTATGAAATAACCATTACTATCTCTAGACTTTGTTTAAAATCTACAATATTTTATATGAAAAATAAGGGAGGGGAGAACATATCCTTTCAATTAAAGGAGCATGACAGTCTCTCTATGCCTAGCTCCTATTGTAATTAAAAGTTTGCAATTCCCAATTTTAAGAAATATCAGCAGTTAAACCTATTCTGGGAAGAATAGGGTGTTTGTATCAAAAAAGTTAATTATTTTCCTTCTGAAGTATGGGGTGTGTTTAATGTGTATTGGAAAGTTTAAAGACCTTACTGAAAGTGGTCTTTTGCTTACTTTATGATCTTGCAGGTGAAGTTATTTTTTAAAACAATGTCCGTGGGCCAGATCCTCAAGAGGGCTTAATGACATTGTTTCAGGGAAAACAGCTGAACTACAAGCAGGTAGATAGATTAGCTGCAGGACAAGGTCCCCCGGTCTTGTCATATTTATAGGTACCTCGTTGGAAGAAAGATTGCTGGCCGAAGTGAGGCAGTTTAAAATTGCAAAACAAAGTATCAGTCAGAAAAAAAAATGGTAGCTGGGGGGCCTAAGATGAACTGTGCATGGACCAGAGGGAGTAGCCCATGGCCAGCCACGCAGGGAGCAGTCTGCATCCCTGTCCAGCTTCTCCTTCCTCTCCAGGGCCTTTCAGGACACAGCAAAGGCATTTGGGAGGAAAGCAGCTGAGGTGCTGCAAGGCTTGTGTTTTGGCCTTGGGAAGGCAGTTCTGCTCTGCACGCTCCTGTCTCTCTGCCTGCAAAGCAAAAGAAACATCAATGGCTACTTACCTCTTAGAGTCAAGTGCTCTGGGGCTGACAAGGAAAAAAACTTTTTCGGAGAACTAGTTATAAAGGCCACATGCAACCATGAGGTGTGTTGACTTTTGTGCATGTGTCAGCCTGTCCGTAACATTTCAGAAAAGGATGCCACAGAAGGACTTATTTTAAGGCACCTGATTCTATATCGAGGCAACCAAATCATCACCTGGACCTGCAGTAAATGTCATCATGTCCCATCCTGAATCCAGCATTGATCATCCAAATGGGAGTAAATGCACAGGATTTGATCCTAAGGCTGCAAACAAGAGGTAGGCTGAGGAGATGAATCAGCATCCCATGTGGGATAAAGTTGAAAAGCTTAACAAACTGAACACATTTCCACCTTGTCCACCAAACCTGCTGGGGTGACGACCGAGAGGTGTAAGGGAAGCTCTGTCTGTTGGTAGATGTAGTATCTTGTGCTAGGGCAGCTGTCTGGGGTTGCAACATACAGCATGAAGTGTGTCTTCTTTCTGCTGTGTCAGATGGGCTAATTGGAGGTACCTCTCACTCCTTGAACTTTGCACATCTTGCTCTCTGCATTATTCTTTTCTGCAGTGCCTATCACTGTTACACAATCACTGGCAGCAGGCAATGGCCCCATGTACGAGGTGTCCCCTGATTTGAACTTTTTCCTCTGTGCAGGGGAGAGCGAAACACTCAGCAGTGATGGCAGCAACTTCACCAGTTGTCTTCTGACATTGGCCCCATGGAGGGAGAGGGACACAGGAAATATTGTAGGGGTCATTGCAGTATTCAAGCTCCAGATTTGAATGCTCATTACCAAATGCAAGCCCGCCTCCACCTCTCTGCCTAAAAACTCAGTCCATCTGTCTGTCTTTCCTAACGATAGCTCATATTTTTATTTGTTTTTACTACTAATGTAGCTGGTGGTACAGAAAACAAAATATGTAATGAGAGAGTTGCGTTGGGGAATTTTTTGCTTATTTTTTTCTCCATCTCCGTTTCATTCTAGCTGTGAACTTGCTCTAAGGCATTTGTTGAAATTGCTGCTTTTAACTTTGCTTTCTGGAGAGGGATTTCATGACTCCTGGCCCCCAGAGGGTTGTTCTTTGCCCTACCACTTTTCTCTGCCATCTGGCATGTTTACTTGAAGTAAACGTGTAGGGTCAGAGGCCAACACGGACATGTGGAGGGACAGCTTTGCCATAAAAGCTGTAAGGAATGAGTGGGTGCTTCTGAATATAGCACTGTGCATTTTGTTTAGCTGCTGAGCACAAAGAGGTGAGGTTAGTCATATGGTTGAAAGAAAATAAAGAAAACCAAATAGACAAGCAGAACTGTAGATTGTACAACACAGGGCACTCAGTCCCTTTTATTTGTTTTGGGGGTTTTTCCTAAGCCTTTCTGGACACATTTCCAAACAATATAGTGGAGAGGACAATAAAATCTCCCTCCCCCCATTCTTTTGGAGATTTGATTTATACAAGAAGTTCAGTAGTGGCCTAGACCCTCAAATTGCTGTGGGTGCAGATAGGTGGGTGTCCTGGGTTCAGCTGGGATAGAGTTAATTTTTACAGGAACCTGGGAGGTGGAGGGGCACAGCTGGGGCAGCTGACCTGAGCTAGCCGAGGAGCTATTCTATACCATGGGACATCAAGCTCAGTGTATAAATGGGGAGCGGGCTGGGGGGAGGTCCCGGGACCTTCGGTGGGGGAAGTGGTGGAGCGGTGGGTTCCGAGTGGTGAGCGGTTGCACTGTGC
>JAOBAS010000072.1:12174957-12193157 GCA_025311575.1 Elanoides forficatus | reverse complement strand
GGGGGGCGGGGGAGTGTGGCGGGAGGAGTGAGCGAGCGGCTGCGTGGTCCTTTGTTACCGGCTGGGCAGAAACCACGACAGTGGGCTGCAACAAGCACCAATATCTATGTTCCAGCTGCCAAGCCACCATTTGTTTAAATGCAAAATTCTGATTTTGGCACCTAAGGACGGGAATTAGTTTGACAGGACTTGCAGGAAGGAATTAACTAAGTGAGAAGGTCATAGAAATGTAGTCTCTTAAATGAGAGTGACCTTGCAGCATGTGAAGGTTTTTAGCTAGGAGGGATAGGGCTGCATGAGCCAGACTTTGTTTTTTCTCTGCTAGCTTTGGCCAGAGTTGGTCACAGGTTTGTTACACTCCTGTGACTAGTACTATGATAACCTCAAAGTCCACTCCCTCAAAGATTTTCTGCTTTCATGCACACTTGCTTTCTAAACCTCACTGCCTCTCTGCTACGCAATTCAGAGCTGCTTTGTTGTTTCTAAGAGAGTGCCGGCATCCCGTAGACAAAACCTGCTCCACCTTGGGATCTTTTTGTGTGGCATTTAATCAGCAGCTCTAAGAGAAAGGGGTATACTTGTAAGTGGCTCCCTCTGAGAGAAGTCTTCTCTGTGCTGCAGTATGGGTTGACAGCAGCAGAGACAGGGTATCACCCATACCCAGTGGCAGGGTGGCGTAGGGGCTAGATCACAAAACCTGCCCCTCACGACCCATCCCTGGGCCCTGCACAGATGTCCAGTCTTCACTAATTGTGGCCACCAACATCCTCGTGACCTGACGGCAGAGGAGAAGCCTGCCTCAAGATCTGGCTTCTTTCATCATGGGGTAGGTGCCAGACGAGGATCATAGACCTGCAAGCTGGTTTGCTGCCTTCCATGAACAGGAGAGCAGAGACCAACTGTGGTTGCTCTTCTGCACAGAGCCTGCCTACTACAGAGAGGAGAAAATCTGTAACCACGGAAAGGATGGCACAAATTATTGCTGTCTGAGAGCAAAGGGGAGCAGGAAAGGACACCACTTAGAAGCACAGCTGTGAGTGCTGCCCTTTAAGGAGAATACTGAGTGTAGAAAAATTCATGCAGCAGAATTCATTGCACAGCATGATACCACGTACCAAAAAAGGGCCTTCAAAAGAGCAAAACCATCAGTCTAAAATTACTCCAACCAATTTCAGATGATATCTAAATCTGACCATATAGCAAATAACACACAGGTTAATACTGACATCTTATTAATGGATACCTTTTTGCAGCTATGAAACAACGTGATATCTGAATCAACTTTACTACATGAAATTCCTTTAATCTGTATTTAATACAGCAGTTCTATTAAAAGTTTGTATTAAGCCCAGATAATGAATAGTGGAAAATTCCATCTTAGATTCTATAAAATTTTCCTTGGAAATAAATCAACCAAATAAATAAAAAATGCAATCAAACCCAAGCACTCTATGTTTCATCTTTATCAGCCTAAATTTTTATTTCATTGGTGAAGAAATAGCTTTTTCTTTTGGCTCCTAGTCAAAACCCTTTGCAGGTTTCAGACCACTTGTGTCCCTATAATTCCTTTTTTCCTCTGTTCCTTAACATGAATTGGTAACCACAGAAAAAAACCACCAAGGACTGTTTTCTTTGAGGCATGGTGGAAATAGAAGGGCTAAGTGATTCTTCTGATACAAAAAAAACAGGCTTGATGTTCAGACAAGCAAAAGCATGCATCTCTAGAGGCTATTCTACATCTTAGAAGGTCTACCATGATGTCTCCAGAGATAGATATATCACTATCACTATAAGGATATTAAAAGAAATTTAAAAGCAAAGGTACTAATATAATTACATAAAATACATCTAAATATTAACAAAAGTCCACGAGTCCTCTCATGATAAATGTTACATGAAACTCCAGGAATAAAAATTAACATGGACATTTATAATGGAGAAAAGAAACAGACGTACCCCTACACTGAAAAAGTACAAAAGAACTGCTCTGTTTGTGACTGAAAATAAAAGACTAGTTCAGAAAATTTGCTTCAGATTCCCACATTCCTACCAATCTGATCAATTCGGGTACTCTCGTAAGAGTAATTGCCATAGAACCAAGATGAGCAGAAGAAAATGGAAATATCAGTATTATTCATGACCTATCCTGAGATATATTGCAGGGACCACATGAGCTCCCTCAGGGATGTCAGTTCATATGAAGCTCTGCCTATATAGGAATTGCATCATGGGTCCACCCCTGTGAGTGCCATCTTACCCCAATTATGATGCAACCAAACAGCTAGGCATACTAAGACAAAGTGAGATCTGTCAGCTTGATGTGCCTGAATTTAAGAGTTTGAGGGACAATGCTAAAATAGAGCAACTGTTCAAAGATTCTGCAGCAGGAACTTTGAGCGTAGTTTTGCCTGGTGTCAGAGCATCAAATCTTGCTTACTATTTCACATGTGTTCTCCTGACATTCCTTCTGTAACCTTTTTCAAAGTCTATCAGTAAAAATCCTCATTTTAAAAGTGGATCTTCAGAAATCAGTCACCAATTTCAAGTTGGGCTATCTTTAACCTAGCTTCACACTGCTACTAGCAGTGTATGTGCATGAGACACAAAAAACCTTACTGAGAAAGAGGCTCCTGTAGGAGCTTTGGACCCCTCCATCACTGTGTCAGTGGTAGAACTGATACAGTACCATTTGCAACTACAGTCATGCATATAACTCTTGGAGTATTTATTCCATTTGCAAGTCTGTGATGAATGGAAAGCAGCTGCTTCCTAATTCTATTTCGAATTCTAATTGGGTTGCACTGGCAAGGGATTCTAGTGACCAAACTTCCACATGTGGGGAAAGAAAGCAGAGGGAATCAAGGTTACCCATCTGAAAGTCTCAAGGACAAGACTGTCACAGCACCACTGTGTATTGACAGTTATTGTTTTCTCTCTTGGTGCAGACTAATCTAAATGGATTCTGCCAGTACAAATGCATAACAAATGCAAATATGAGAATGACTTGTTTGGATAGCCACAGAAATCAAATGCATTTTGCATAAACATTCATAGCAGCAATCTGATTTTAACAATTTAACTCTTCCAGTCAATGGTTGAAACAGTACCACAAAGTCAGTAATCACTGTTAAGTACTGGTTTGAATTTTTCCATATCAATAGACAGTTAGAAATGTGTGCAATTTGTTCATAGACATGAACACAAAAAAACTACTTAGCTCTATACAATAATTTATTTCAAATTGTTTGCTTAGTTCTGTGCACATGTTCATGTAAACACTGAAACATACATGCTCTCACATACACTTACTCCTGCAGAAACAAGCAGGAACTTGCCCAATGATTTGTATCAATATTCTAGAAAGTCACTCAAATATACAGCATAAC
Organism: Elanoides forficatus; assembly: GCA_025311575.1. NCBI lineage: Eukaryota > Metazoa > Chordata > Aves > Accipitriformes > Accipitridae > Elanoides > Elanoides forficatus. Next base: position 12,189,771 of record JAOBAS010000072.1, on the reverse strand, counting down.
TACTTAATTCTGTTTTTGAAATGTTCCCATTATCATTTATAGACACTAATGATCACTTAATGATAGTAATTTTTATGTCTTCATTTTATGTCTTTCTTACTCTCCAGTGTCTATTGTAATTTGTGGAGAAAAGGGGCTGTCATAGTGCTACCTGTGGTATGAAAGAAAAGATAGATCTGGTAGCCATGATAATAAAGATTATATTAATGTGATGGACAAAACGCTGGATCTGAACATAAGCAGCTAGTTCATGCAATTATGCTGATAGCTTGGGCTATGCATAAGAGTCAAGATCTTCATAACCTAATTTTGGTTAAATACCACATCTCTGCAGTTGCAAACTGAATATGTAACACAATCCTAAAGCATGGCCTTGGTCCATTGTCATGATTAATACACAAAGAAAGTTATCTATATTACCATCAGGTGGAAATCCAGGTGGCAGGACTAAATTTCTGCTGACAATGGTGTTTGCTTATAGTCTTCATATGTATGTATGCAAATCAGCCTTACCCTATAATGCTAATTTTCTTACTGCCTGTGATATAACGTATATAAACTGTAAATGATGCAGACATCTATGAGGCAGAGAATTTCCATTAGAGACTCTGTTTTTTTAATTTCAGTTAAGGTAGCTGGACAACTTAGACGAATTATGCACCTTGAGTCTTGCCAACACTCAGAAGATTGAAAAAGTTAATTTTAATTGGTTTTCTAGCCACATTAAATAGATGGATACAAGCTTCTTGGTAAACATGCCTTTTTGAAAAAAAAAAAAAAAAAAAAGATTGCTTCCATCTAGCTTAACTTCATCACAAAATATTTCTATTAACAAAAACAATAAGCTTGGTTTCAACCAGCTAATTCAGCTCTATTTATTATAAAGAGCATAAGACTGTATATATAATGATACATTAGAGGTTCATAGGTTTTCTAAAAATAATAAAATCCCAGGTCAAAGACAAATGCAGTGAAGTTGCCACAGTGAAAACCAAAGAAGTAATTTACATTCTTCTGAATCAACAGAAGTGTTTGGCAAAGAAGAATACAGGTTAGCAAAGTTACGGTTTTGGAACAAAAAGACAGGCTTCCATGAAGTATAAGACTTAAACCATCATAAAGACATACTTGTAAATTATTATTACTATTCATCACCCCCTTTTCCACTGCAATTTTATGTTCAGTCCACTAAGTGCATCACAAAATAACAGAATTTTGAGGCTAAAAGATAGAATTATACCCTGTATGTCTGGTTTTCCCATACCTTTAAATGCCAAATGCCAGAAGGCAGCAAATTCAGCCTCAGGTCTTTACAAGCACATTCACAACTGCAACTGCAATACATGTGTGTGAAGTTCAACATCACCATGTATGAGTATTTTGGGGTAGATTTGGTCCTCTAAGCGTGTCGTCATAAAAGTACAGTGCATGCTAATTTTGCATGAATACTGAGGCAGACATCACAGCTGTTAAACCAAAACATCACATTCCAAATCTGATAGATGGCTTTTGTCAGTACCTATCATTGACATGAATGATAATGACCTGACCACTAAAGTAACTCACTGCAGTTGTATTTACATGAGCAGAGTACTTCTCAGTAAATACTCTTTGCTAAATACTTTCACAACATTTACACATTTCCATAGGGATCTCTTTCATAAAAAGAAAGAAGGAGACAGATACAGAAAAAAAAAAATGCTATTCAAAAATTACAGTGAGCCTCTTTCAACTAAAAGAATAAAAATAGTTCTTTCAGAAATCATTATTACCATGAAACTCAAGGGCTCAGTTTGTTAGTGAAGCAATAAAATTTCAAGACTGGGCAAGCAACGCACTGCATTATTCTCAGAAAAGATTTTCAGTTTTCAAATACTGAAACCAGGGACAGATGGGAAGTAAGAATCTTCAGCACCAATTTCTAATAAGAAATGGTGACATGCTTATTTTTATTTCCTTGCATTTCCAGCTGTAGTGTAATACCCATTAGCTGATTCCTGGGAACCTGAGCAACAGATATGCTACTGGTACATTAGCCAAACACACTGGTTTACACAGTACATGTGAATAAAACATGTCCTGTGTCAAAACTTGCTCTTCAGAATTTCATATATAACCACCTATCACAAGAACTAGGAAAGTCTGCAGTATGAGATCTGGCAGGGTTACCCAAATTATCATATTCCAATAGTCCCATCTCTAGGAATCAGACTTTCATCACTCTTCCAAGGATTCCATCTGATGAAAGACTTGTATACTTGTTTAATCAGAATAGAGAAAATTGTACCTTTTATGTCACCTTGCTCTGCAAGCAGCTCAAGTTTAAACAGGATCCATGGGCCGGGAACTGAACAAACAAAAGGGACAGAAACTCTTAAACCCAAACAGCAACCATCAGGTCTATCACATCTTCCAATTCCATTCCACCAACAGCATAATTTTTATTTTATCAGGATTCAGTTTTAATTATCTGGCTTCCACTCCAACCAGGTTTGAGTGATCCAGAGACTGGCAAAGTCAAACAAATCCATACTAACATTCAAGAGAATAGAAACATGAATATCATCCTGAAAGTGTCACAGTTTAAAATAACTCATTTCCTCCCTCTCCTCAATATATACGTTGAGTGAACACATAATGTAACAGAGCCCTGACATATCTTAGATGAGAGAATCCTTCAGGCAGATGGTCAACTGTCTATCACTCTATCTTGTGATCTTTCATTTTAAAAAGTCTGGCATCAGAAAAATAATTCCATCCACCTTTGTCATGATCTGCAAGCACATTCTCAGTATTTTGCAGCAGAAAAGCCTATTGCATTGTCCCTATAATAGGCATTAATGTTCCAAAAGATATGCAAAGAATTGTGCCCTAAAGAATTAATCCCATGGCCATATCCATCCAGATGGACTCTCGCTCTCATCCAGACTCAATAGAAAAGACTCAGGCTTAAAAGCATAATTGCCATGATTTTATGCACAGTCACAACAAATTAAGGTTGTCACCTGTCATAGCCATCTCTGGCTAAAAAATGGATAAATATATTCATAAAGTTGTCTTACAAATCTAGTTCGTGAATGCTTCTTGCTTTTCACAAAGATATTATCTGATGCTAGAAACAACAGATAACATAAACTATGCCTAACCCAAAAAGGTTTTTTTTCAGTTTTAACGATACCTTGCTCCACTCCATTTAAAAGTTCACTGTCTAACAAAGTAAGAATCAACCTCAAACTGATACTGATCCTCTCTGAAGCCAGAACTGGAATTTTCAGTGCTTTTAGATGGTGCAGTAATAAGATGGTTAAGAATATTACTCTTGTCTTTAATCTCAAGAGTTTATTAACAGCTATTAAAAAAAGAAGATGATATTTAAAAAGAGCATCAGAAATCTATTACAGAGGTTGGACCTTCACGTTGCTACAGCTTCAGCTTTCAATAATCTTTTTTTTCAGCATTAAGATAAACCCACACAATTTCCTCTTTCCCTCCCCCCTGTTCTTTACTTTATAACCTCAGGTTCTACACCAGAGACCTGTATTTCTGTTTTGATTCCCCTGTCACACAGGTAAACATTGTACTTGTCCTTCGATATAAGTCATTAAAGTCAGTAAACAGCAAAAATGAATAAAACAGCAACTTACGTATTTTTAACACCTCTGAGTTAAAACCACTTTGCGATAGGGAAGAAGAACAGATGCTCATTTCTAAATGCTAAAGCCACCAACTGGGAATATGCCAGTTGTAACTGCTGCCATCTGTTTTCAACTGTTCTTTTTACCTAGCTCTCTGAGATTCATATCTGAATTCAAAGCCATACGTTTCCACTAGGAGAGGGGCAGTGGGAATAGTATAAGCAGGATTTTTCCCATGTGCTCTCACCTTCATTAAATAAGAACTTTCAGTAATTACTGGTCTGCAAGATTTCTGTGAAATGATAAATCAGGGGCAGTTTTTGCGAGGATTTTGTGGTGACTGCAGTTTTTTAATAACCATTTTTCATTACTGCTTTCCCACATTTCATTTAATTTGTTTACTTTCCCACTACTTCTGTTCATCTTCCTACCCTCTCTCTAGTCAGGTAAAGTCGAGTATACAGCTCAAGACTTCTATAGGGATAACTCAGCTCCTGCTGGAAAGAAAGCACCTTGTGCATATCCAAGTGTCTGCTGCTCAGGGTCAGTTACACTACTGAGTTGCATAGTGTAGTTAATGTCTATTTTTGTGTAAACACATTCAGATATCCCTTACACCCATGTACTCAGTTTTTGCAGTGTCTGAGACAGACTGTACAAGGTGGCAGTGCCAGACTGACATAAGTACAATATGACGTATATAACGTAAAAAAAATTCCCTCATTAACACCAGCAAAAATGCTTTTAAATGCCAAAATTCATTTTTGTTTAGAGAAAATCCATATTTAAATCTTCCACTGACCCTCACACACATACAGTAAAAAGCAAAAGAAAAGTTCTCCAGCCCCTCCACCCTCAACACCATTATTGTATGGATTGTAGATTATTATCTGGGATCTCTATTGCTGACCTACAGTGTACCACTACCGGGTATTTTATATATGAGCTTCTGCAACTAGTCCACGAAAGATGTGTGTTTGGAACAGCCCCAGAGAGGCTCTGCTTTTTCTCATGGCAGCTGCCATGTTAGCCAACACATGTACTGAATCAGGCTCCTCAAGAGTTTACCACAGGAGATGCTAATATTTGAGCTGAAAAGCCAAGACTTGTAGCTGGCTTCTACTACAGACCACATTTCCATACCTCAGGCACCTTTTCTGGGGTGTTCTCACAGACAGGCTGGCCTAGGATGCTGGCAGCATCTTCATTTCTCAATAAAGAATGCTGTTACAGGACTGTCTATCGATTTCTACTGACATATATATGTTTTAAAAGGTAGAGATCTCACTTTTCAAAGATACGTGAGTGGTTTTCAGTAGCACTGGTGCTAAGAGCGATAGTGAACATTTAGTTGCAATCAATCTGATTATTATCCTCCTTTTCCTCTCTCCATGATCAATTTATTGCAGTCTTACTATTCATTTTCATGAGAAAACTTTGAGCTATAACAAAAGCTTCATCTGAAGGCCAGCCATCCCACCTCTCTCTCCATGAATGGATGGGGATAGAGAGGTCTAAAATGATGTAAGAACAGTGGGTCAAAGTAAGGCATTACTAAAAATGACCTGAATATAAAGGATGTAATCTCATTTAGTCTTTGCTTTCTCATTGCTATTTTCTTCCTGAATATTAAAGACAAACGATTGAGAAAAATACAACCTAACTATACTTTTACCTTCCAATATCAGGATTATCAGCTAAGAATAATAAAATTTAAAATTATCAGAAGAAATAAGTATATTTCTCTTGAGCTCTGTTGGCGTATTCAGTGCTTTTGATAACACTTTGTTCCTCATAAGTCAGTGCCTCATATTGGTAACGGTACTTCGAAGTGGTACCAAAAAGAATGCAACATTTTTCACTTACTTTTCCCTATTTTTAAAGTACAACAATGAGCAGCAAAAGGAGAGAAGGGCAAGTGTCGCTTTTGTTCAGCGACACCAGAACTGGTATAAGTCTGTGGACTGTATAGAACTAAAAAAAGGCATTAGAAGTCCTGTAAACAGATAAAGTAAAATGAGGACATACAAAAATCATACTCTTACCATCTTTCCAATACGCACTGTCATGGTCATGTTTTGTAAATAATGTGGTATAACCTCTTAAACAAGTATTTATGGAAAGCGACACCGATGTGAACAATTCATATGAGTCAAGTTACTGTGGTGTAGAGGTTTTATGGGGTCTGGAATCCTTTGAAACAGTGGGTTTGACAGAATAGCAGAAAGAGGGTGTTTTTGTAATGCTTCTGGCCTTATATGCCTCTGTAAAAAGGCTGTGGTCTGTATCTTTTGCTATCACATTTAATTTCAAATGATACCTTTCAGGGCATAGGCAGTAGGTGTGCCCACAATGGCATCCTAAACTTGGCTAGACCTTCCAAACAACCTGTACAATACAAACAACAATTAATTCATGATCATCTTTCTAATCAAGTCATCCCTTTATTTCAAGGGTCTCTCAGGGGTCACCCATGTTGCATCAAAGACAAAACAGTGAAAAAACAAAAACCTTTCTCCAGCATCTGGAGAAAAGCAAAGCCCCTCATCTTGTGAGAGTCTGACCAGCAATGTGGGACCGGTCAGCATGAGGCTATTCAGCACAAGTCTATCTATGAAGCCAGGTATGCTAAAGAAGTGGTCTTCTCAGGGTGTCACTGAGAGAGTACATGCCATACAGCTTGTTTATCCTTCTGACTCTTCCAGGAGAAAGAGATGGGGCGAGGGAGCAGGGGAAGAATAAAGAAGGAAAGAAGGAAAGAGAAAAGAAGAAATGTTATTTTCATAATTTCATTACTAAGTTGGGCAAGAGTTTAAATGTTGTTTTCTGCAGTTGCTTTTGGCCACTGCATGACTCTTCTGAATATTCGTTTCATACTTAAAGGTTAAGCACCACAAAAAAAATTTGACTCATGATGACAGAAATGTCAAGGAAAAGAATTAATTAAATGAGGAGAGATGTCCCTCTATAGCCAAAGTGCTACCTTGTGCTACCAAACAAGATATTGCAGTCCTTAAATGTCAAATTCTTTTTTTTTTTCTTTTTTTCTGTCTTAAAAAAAAAAATGGAGCAAGACAAGTCATGAAAGGGGCAGAATGTACCACAAGAAAAGTTAATAATAAGGAGAACTGTACTGCTGTACAATAGTTCTCTTGAAAAGAAGTCAGTGAATATCAAAAGCCAGGTATCAGAGAGTATATTTACAAACTACAAAAGCTTAATTTAAAAAATGTGAGTGCTTAATGTCAATGACATTTTGCCTCTGCAGTGTCATACTTAGAAACTGTGGAATCTGAAAACGACAGAATAAAAAGGTAGGGAAGGAGGAGGAAAGAATTACAACTGTTAAAGGTCTTCAAGACCTTTACAATCTTAAGAGGGAGATCATGAAAGCTCCTGGGGAAACTTAGAAAATACAACTAGAAAATACAACATTTAAGAAAAAATATGTTTTATACAAACAACTCATGTTACATTTTCCCTGAAATATTTTTAAAACTTAGTAGGAAGTTTAAAGCAGAAATTACTTTTTTTCTCTACAAAAACTACATGAAATCGTAGTAGAGATGCACAAGCACAATTTCTTTGGTTCTGCAACCTGACTCACATGTCTGGACAGAATATGTACACTCCATGAGGACTTCATTACACTGTTAGCAAGATATGCTGAAAGGTACAAAGACTTTCTGTAAATATTGTATTGAAAATTAGTGTTGATTCAGTTTTAATACGAGTCAGTTGAACCCCATGAACTGTGTCTCTCAACAACATGGCCCAACCTTGTAGGTCATTGCACAAACACATGAGGATCATGGCCTCAGTATTAATTTTTGCAAGAACACTCTCACAGCTGGTCACTATTAGGTATAGTTAGCCTCAGAGAAAAAGAAATAGTTCTTCCATTCATCTATAATGGGGAGGATGTGTATCACAGTCCAGAGAAGTATTAAACAAGACTGATATACATCTAGTTTTCGAAAATTCATAGTCAACATCAAGGTGTACATTTAAAAGTACCTATTACTGCTGCCAAAGCTAGTGCTTTTTTCTCTATTGGTCTGAATAAACTATTTCTAAAATGGTACACTCTTTAAGATGTAGTTTAACCTCATTTTTATTTTTAAACAAAAAGGAAGACTGAAAAAGTTTGTGTATTACAGTACCATGAGAAAATAAATATAGAAGACATATCACTTGGAAAATTGGTTTCTGAAATGGAAGTACTCTGTAATTAGTGTTTGCAAAAAAAAAAAAAAAAAGTTGCAAATACAAAGTTGAGCAGAACTAAAGAGGTGAAAGAGGTACCGAGATCAGGGAAGAGCCACTGTCATAGGCTACTGTGCTGGGTTTGTTCAGGACAGAGTTAATTTTCTTCATAGTAGCTAGTATGGGGCTATGTTTCAGATTTGTGCTGGAAAGTGTCAATAATAGAGGGATGTTTTCGTTAGTGCTGAGCAGTGCTTGCACAGAGTCGAGGCCTTTTTTGCTTCTCAGCCCACCCCACCAGCAAGGAGGCTGATGGGGCATAAGGAGCTGTGAGGGGACACAGCCAGGACAGCTGACCCCAACTGACCAAAGGGATATTCCAGACCATACAACATCATGCTGAGCATATAAAGCTGGGGGAAGAAGAAGGAAGGGGTGGAATGTTCGGAGTGATGGCATTTGTCTTCCCAAGTAACCATTAGGCGTGATGGAGCCCTGCTTTCCTGGAGATGGCTGAACACCTGCCTGCCCATGGGAAGTAGTGAATGAATTCCTTGGTCTGCTTTGCTTGCATGCGTGGCTTTTGCTTTACCTATTAAACTGTCTTCATCTCAACCCACAAGTTTTATCACTTTTACTCTTCGATTCTCTCCCCCATCCCACCGGGGAGAAGTGAGCAAGTGGCTGTGTGGGGCTTAGTTGCTGGCTGGGTTTAAACCATGACAGCTACAAAAAGGACTAAAAGCTAGTAAGCCAATGGAGCTACAAGTAGTGATTTACAGGCAGGGCTTCCTAAATATGTGCTGTTGGCATCTTCAGGAATATATACCAATCTATAGATAGATCCAAAAAAATCCTGCCCGTTCCTCAGCTAAGAGGCAGAAGCTCTTCCTGCTTTTTTCCCATGAGAAAAAGTGTCAAGACCAGCAGCATGCCACCTGCAGAGCACGACTGGCAGGTGAAGTGGCAGCACAATAATAGCGATACCACTAAATCCTGCTGCTGCCACTGATACTGTGGCACAACACACTTTCCCTCAGATGGTAACAGTACCTGAGCAAACTAAGCTGAAGAAATATTTGGGGAAAAGGGGCTGAGAACATGAATCCCTCTTAAAAACTGATTTCTTCTTTCTCTCACTTTTTTGTAGATGGTGATCCTGAGTAGGATAAAGGAAAAAAAATTAGTTATGTTCTCCCCGGTCTTTCTAAATTAGAAGTTGGGTAGACTGTGAATGGTGTCTGAAGAATGATGTAAAATGGTTTCAGTGGATGTTCTCACTGGGTAGGAACTACCTCCTTCTGAAAAGTACCTGTTCCAGCTTCTTTTTTATCTGGTTTTGGTTTAGAATTTCCATAAAATATTCTTTTGAATCTCAGTATCTGTTTATTTGATGCATAAAAATAGCACTTTCTGTCTCTTCCTTGTGTCTAAGCATATATACCAGTTTTCACAAGCCAACCTCCAGCTCCACAGGAGAGCAAAACACTTCAAGGAAAAAAAAAAAAAAATCTGAAATTTTTCTTAAAGTGTTTATGTGAGACTGAGGCACCATTTCTCCAGACTTACCATGACAACTGTTGTTTAACTAACTCCCCTTTCCAAATAAATGTTTTATTATTGTTTTTTCAAGCCCTCATGTGCCAAATGTTAGCAAGGAACAAGCCTGACCCTGGCCTAGAGTTGAATAATGCCACTAATGCTTCAGACTTTTATTGCAACTATAGAAACCATGACTGAGGTTTTCAAAAGTTAGCACTTAAATTTAGCATCTTTCATCTGTATTTTATTATTTTAATAGATGGTTAGTTAATGATTACTGTTAACCAGCCAGAATTTCTGCTTTAATCTAAATTCTAAGTAGTGAACATTACAAACCTACTCCAAGTATTAAAATAAATATGGTAATTTCAAACTCACAGTGTTTCTTTTTCCTCTTGTAAAAGCAAAAACAAATCCTGCTAAAACTGCCCTGAATTGCACCAGGACTCCTCTACCCTTACATTTCCTGCTTGTGTATTTCATGAACTATTTACCCGTATACAGTACAAATGTGAATCATTCTCTCCTTAATTGTCAATATGTCACTGTTAAGCATACATATGCAGCTGACAGACTGGCCCACCATTTGCTGCAAGGGGAGAGTGTTGAGAAGGCAGCTGTCACAGTGATATCAGTGCTCTGGTCAGGCGGAGCAAGCAGACCAGGCATGCACAAATTCCATTATCTTAGCCTTATCCTTAATCCTGCCGCCCTACAGAGAAGGGTTGTTACAGGCTCAGCTAGCAAAGGCCCCAGCTGCAGTCTCCTGTTAGCTACCACCAGCTGCTGGCCATAGTAGCCTCTCTGGGGAACTGCTAGTCCACTGCTTTCATCTACAGATGTTAAATCAAATGTTTTTCAAATCTTTGGCATGTATTACCCAGAGACCCATCAACTTGTTTTTATCATGCTTTTAAAGATTCCTATTCAAAACATGGTTGACTGTACTTCTTTTTTACAGTTAGTTGAAATTCAGGGAAGTTCATAGGATCTATGTGGTCAGCATTGTACATATGGGTGGGGAGAGGGGTATTTGGTAGTATTTGTTGAATGTCTTTCATGAGGTAGTGTAGCAGCTTGAGGGATTGCCGGACAATTGGATCAGCTAGACAACTGTGCTTACTTGGTTTATTAAAAATCCCTTCAGGCTCTAGAGTCAATGTATCTAAAGTACTGTTACAGCTTTCTAGCAGTTATAGATGAAGGACCTGTGTAGCCTCATTTAATCTCTTTACTTCTTCAGAGATCTGCATACTCTTATCATCTGCATTACTTTAGGAGCTGTGATCGGATTTAACTTCCTGCACATTAAATTAGTGTCAGCTGTCATTCTTTGTATACGTTTGTTTTAATTCAGTCTGGTCTATATGGGAGTATGAGGCAGAGACACAATAAGTGTATTAAAGTTTACCACAGAAAGAATGAAGGACTTAAGATCTGGAATTATTGTTCAGATAAAGACAACTAAGTTCATGTTCTTACTGCACTTCTTTTAAAAGCTGATATAATTGGTGCAAGCCTCTATAGCCTGCCCCTCTGAGCGTTAGGAATACTAAGCAATATAAGACTTTCTCATGCTGAACTGATGCCTTTTCTTCCCTCCCCCAACTCCCCACCTCCAATATAATATCAGTGAGCTTGTGGGTAATGCTGAATTAACGTCTCTAGAAAATTGTTTGTTGTCTACAAAACGGGCACAGCAAGAACAGACAGAGAAACTGCAGCATAGACTCTACCATTCAGACCACCTTTTCCAGAGCAGTTTTTTCTGCCAAGAGAAGCTAAGGTCCATGCATCATTGGCTTCCCTGGTGGGATTGGGAATCCTAACAAAGATTTCCACTCTGCTACTGGGCTCTTAAATGGATTTGTCAGCTAGTAAATGACCAAAACTCACAAGCATTTTTTCTTGTTCTACTTTATTTCACCTCCAATGATATGAAAACTGCTGTGTTTTTAAACTAATGTGTTAGATAAAACATTACTTCTGACTAACTTTCTTGATATTTTTCTTATGCATATCCATCTTCCACCACAGTTTGTCACCATTTTCTGCCATCCTACTAGTCTAACTTTCCTCCCCATCGCATGACTCTTGTGAGCACCAACAAAGACCATCAACCTAGTCACATCTGGTGGGCCTTCATGGGAGACAGGTGGTATGCAACACTTTCTAAACAGAAATGTGGAACTCCCTTATCTTGTATGGCAAATTAACAGAAAAGGGACCTTATCTAACTCTGTGCATGCTTACTGTTTTAACACATGGATAATATACTTAAAAAGGTGGAGCACTGCAAACGGGGCATGCAAACAGGAATCAAGAGGGCACACAGAGTGGGCACCGCAGTTTGCGCAGCAGTTCTCGCAGAAAAAGGACCATGCGCCCTGCTTGTAAGCCCACAGCCCAGGGAAGTGTTCTAGATCTCTGCCAGGATGGTGGGCACTCACTTCAGTGTTAAAACCAGTGTTTCTACAGAGAAAGCCTCTGAGATGTCTGATGCTTCCACCCAGATGGAACTGGTAAGGAAGGAGATTTCAGTACAGATGGTAGGTTGCAACGAGTGCCCAGGCCCTTCTCCTGGAGAAAAGGTAAATACCTGCAAAAGATGTGCACAGGTTGATGATCTGTTGCGTCAGGTGGCTGAGTTGCAGGAAACAGTTGAAAGGCTGTGAAGTATCAGAGGAGCCAAGACAGAGATAGATAAGTGGTTTCAAAACCATGTTCCTGTGGCAGACACCACAGAGAATGAGGCACCTTAGACTCTGGTGACCCATAAAAGCAGGACTCTGCTTCAGTCCCCACCCTTCAGCAGTACAAACAAAAACAAATATGATGCTTTAACAGTTGTAGACACCCATGAGAAGGATCTGCAAAGACAAACTGTACCAGCAGCACACAGTGGATAGATACTGCAAAAAGAAATTATGAGCACTTGTAGTGGGTAACTCTGTTAAGGGGCATTGAGAAGCCCATCTGCTGACCTGACAGGGAGACGCAAGAGGTATGCTGCCTTCCAGGAACTAAGGTCTGAGGTGTTGTTGAGAGGGTGCCACAACTTGTCCAGAGCACGGACTACTATCCATTGCTACCTTTCATGTGGGCATGAATGACACTGCAAGCCAGAACCTGGGCAGAATCAGTGAAGACTACAAAGCCCTGGCAGTACAAGTGAAAAGTATTGGTGCCTAAGTTATTTTTTCTTCCATTTTACCAGTTAGAGGAAAGTGTGCAGCCAGAAAGAGATGTATAATGTAAACCAACTTCTGGCTTCATGGCTGGTACTGTCATGAGGGTTCGGGCTTTTGTGAGAACAGGACATTCTTTGATGACTATAGCCTGTTAGGGAGAGATGGGATCCACCTGTCTAGAAGAGGCAAGGGAGTCTTTGCCAGCAGGCTGGCCAGCTTGATAAAGCCAGCTTTAAACTGAAGGACCTGGGGGGCAGGGTCCAAAGCGGCAACACTCATGCCATTGCAACCAACTGGGGAATAAGCCAGGCAAAGCAGAGCAGTGGCAAATGTTCCTTAGCTGCCTTCCAAGATGAGAACCAGAAGACCAACTACCTCATATATATATATACCAATGCACGCAGCCTAGGGAACAAACAGGAAGAACTGGAGATCTGTGCCCAGTCAGAAAGTTACGATATCATAGGAATGACTGAAACGTGGTGGGACAACTCACATGACTGGAGAATTGCAATGGATGGCTATAGGCTGTTTTGTAAGGACAGGCAGGGAAGAAGAGGAGGATGAGTTGCGCTCTATGTTAAGGAGAACCTTGAATGTACGGAAGTCAACTACAGTGATGGTGGAAGCCCTATTGAATGCCTCTGGGTCAAGATCAGAGGGGTTATCTCCAAAGGGGTTCTTACAGTAAGCATCTGCTACCAACCTCCAAACCAAGAAAAAAGGCTAATGAAGCAATATTTGGGTCACTTAAACAAGCCTCAGGTCAACAGAATCCGGTTCTTAGGGGTGACTTCAACTACACAGACATTTGTTGGAAGAACAATATAGCAGATCACATGTCATCCATCAAGTTCCTGGAATGTGTAGAGGACTGCTTCCTCATACAAATGTTAGATGTGTCAACCAGGAGTGAGGCACTGCTGGACTTGCTACTCACAAATCAAGAAAAACCTGCTTTGCAATATCTGGACTAGTGATAGCCTTGGCTGCAGTGATCACAATAGTGTGGAGTTTGGGATACTGCTGAGCACACTGAAAGTTAGTACTAGGACAAAGGTTTTAGATTTTAGAAGAGCAAACTTCAGCTTGCTCAGACCTCAGCTGGGAGGGATTCCCTGGGAAGCTTCCATGGAGGATAAAGGAGCTAGCGAGTGCTAGGAGTTTTCCAAGAATGCTCTCCTGGAAGCAAAAAACCAGTTCATCCCCTTAAAGGTAAGGGAAGTAGGTGGAGCAAGAGGTGCCCTTGGCTTAACTACGAGCTTCTGAGTCTGCTCAAAACCAAAAGAGAAGTGTACCAGAGATGGAAGAGTGGATGAATACCCATTGAGAACTACAAGGACATTGCCAGGGCATGCAGAGATACAGTTAGAAAAGCAAAAGCTCAGCTCAAATTGAAATTGGCCAGAGATGTCAAAAACTACAAGAAAGGGTTCTTCAGGCACGTAAGCAACAAGCAGAAACAGAAGGAAAATATTGGCTCATTCTTAAACAGGAGAGGTGAATTAGTCACCAACAGCACTGAAAAGGCAGAGGTTCTCAACGCTTTCTTCACCTTTGTCTTTACCAGCACTCCTGGGCCCCGGGCCTTGGGAACAAAAATCCAGGTTGATGCAAACAGACCCATTGTCAGTGAAGGAAGAGTTGGTATGTGAACTATTACAGCAGCTTGACCCCTAGAAATCCCTGGGCCCTGACAATATCCATGCGAAGGTGTTAAAGAGAGCTGGCTGATGTCATTGTGAGGCCACTCTCCATAATCTTTAAGAAGTTGTGGAGATTGGGGAACATCCTAGAACACTTGAAGAAGGGTAATGTCACCCCCATCTATCAGAAGGGCTTAAAAGAGGGTGCAGGAAATTACAGGCCCATCAGTCTTACTTCAGTCCCTGGGAAAGTTATGGAACAAATCCTCCTGGCGACTATCGCAAGTCAAATGAAGCACATAACTGGGAAAAGCCAGCACGGATTCACCAAGGGCAGATCGTGCTTGACAAACCTGATTGCCTTCTATAACAAAGTAACCTGCTCAGCTGACGTGGGGTGAGCAGTGGACATTGCCTACCGGGATTTCTCCAAGGCTTTCGATACGGTTTCCCATAGCCTCCTCCTAAGAGAAACTCATGCGCTAGAGTCTAGATGAGTGGTCTGTGTGGTGAGTGGGGAACTGGCTGACAGGCTGCACCCCAAGGGTGGTGGTAAATAGCTCCTGTTCAAACTGTCAACCTGTCACAAGTGGG
>JAOBAS010000072.1:12159489-12173272 GCA_025311575.1 Elanoides forficatus | reverse complement strand
AGCTGCCCTGGCTGTGTCCTGTGCCAACTTCTTGTGCCCCTCCAGCTTTCTCACTGACTGGGTTTGAGAAGCTGAAAAATCCTTGACTTTAGACTATACATTACTTGGCAACAGCTGAAAACATGAGTGTTATCAACATTCTTCTCATACTGAACTCAAAATATAGCACTGTACCAGCTACTAGGAAGACACTTAACTCTATCACAGCTGAAACCAGGACATAAGGAAAGGCTGAGAGAACTGCTTTTGTTCAGCCTTGAGAAAAGAAGGCTTAGGGGAGACCTTATCACCATGTTCCAGTATTTAAAGGGTGGCTACAAAGAGGATGAGACTCCCTTTTTACAAGGAGTCACATGGAAAAGAGGAGGGATAATGGGTACATGTTCTCCCTGGGGACATTCTGATTGGACACAAGAGGGCAATTTTTCACATTGAGAACAATCAGCCATTGGAATAATCATCCCAGGGAAGTGGCAGATTCCCCAACACTGGACACTTTTAAGATTCGTCTGGGCAGGGTGCTGGGCCATCTTGTATAGACCATCTTGTTTAGACCGTGTGTTTGCCATGAAAGTTTGAACCAGATGATCCTTGAGGTCCCTTCCAACCTGGTATTCTATGATTCTGTGATTCTATGAAAAAGCACGCTTCCTAGCCTTTGGAAGCCATCTTAAGAGTGTAACAGTCTAGAGCAACATTTTCACTAGCAAGGTTTATTAAGTTCTGAGATTCTTGAACAAGAATTCAATGTTTATCGTAAAACTGAAACCCATCATTTGGATTCTCCAGCAAATCTGACTTGTTTTGATTTTAAAATGCAGATTTATAAAGGATGTGTTGTGGTTGAGAGAATTCTGAAAGTTAAGATGACAAAGTTTGCAGATGGCACACAATTATGTAGGTCACAGGAAACCTTTGCATGGTGTACCGAAGCCCAGCAACCAGCTAGGACAATGGCAAATGAACCACAATGCTGAGAAATACAGGGTTGTAAATATTAGGAGTAATTTTAACTGTACACACATATTGCAAAATATGAAATGAGTTTCCACTATTCAGGAAGATGTATTGGGTGAAGCTGAGTATGCAGTGCACAATACTTCAAGTATATTGTGGAAGTATGGAAATGTTTACTAATTACGGTGCTTCATCACCTGTCCTGAGTAAAGTGCAGTAGAGGGATTTGTTAATGTTTGGCTATTGATCAGTTAATTCACAGAGGAAAAAATCTCAGTTTATTTTCCCAAAACAACTTTTTCCCTCTTCTGCCACAATTGTGCTGGCTGACCTATCCATGAATGGCAGAACAAGGAAGCAGTGATAGTCCCTCTTCTCTGGTTTCTCTGGTGTAACACTTGTTGCAGGGAGTCTGCAGAGACTATGATGTCTCTACCCATCCAGCTCTCAAGTTAGCCCATGCTTCAGTGTATGAATGGCATGTACTTTGAAATGGCTAGCACAGCTTATCCTATTCATGGAAATCACACTGGAATATTTTTCTAAGTACGTTTCCAGCTTAGGGCATGGAAAAGACTATGTATCATATATTCTTCACACAGCCTCCACACATTAATATAGAACACATTCTTTTTCATAACAATATGATGAAATTAGCTATTTCTGCTGTACAACAAAGGTATTTGTAATTACTTCTTTTTGGTGCACATGAGAGAAAATATCTTGCAAACCAGCAGCCATGGTTATGCTTGCAGCTGTGAGGTGAAGTAAAAAGGGGTGTTGCATGCTTATTTTCTTTATTAAAGAGTAAGTCGTATTTTAGAATATTTGTTCTGATGTTATGGTATCAAATGGCAAGAGTGGAGACACTCCCGTTTAAAACTGAATGTAGAAGGTAAAGAGGTTTTGTTATGGAGGTTATAATATGCCATCTGTCATACCTCCAAACACCAGGGCCCTTTTTCAGTCCTGCATTTCCTCTCCATTTTGGTCAAATGTCCAATGGTACAAGCAAAGCAAACTATTGAAATAGTTTTTTAGTTCAGGGTGGAAAAGAACAGGTTTCCAGATATCTCCTTAGCTGCTGTTACATTGATGAATAGGTTAGGGCTACTAATCTGATAAAGGGACCCAGCAATGAGACTGTGATGAGATTTAAGGGGAATCATTTGTCAGGAAGACTCATCATTCCCAAGCCTTGTTAAGATGACTGAGTCAGGATAGGGAGGGGAAAAAATCATTTGAGGTGGAAAGCTGGAGCAACATCATCGGTTTCTAAGCTGATGGTTACATTTGCTGTCATTACTGATTCCCAGATGTGGAATGCAACCTATGACAGAGACATCAACAGGAGACACACAAAAAAAATACCAGGCAAACAACTGAGGCAACAGATAAAGAGGCTGAGAGGTCCAATGGAGATAACTCCTGCTCTTACCTCCGTTCTTTGATTCATCCTTTCTTACCACTGAGATTACCTGTAAATTCTTCATCTTAATCTTCCACTCCTCCCTTCCTCACCACTGCAGGGCATACTGTGAGCTCAATCTAGTAACGCAAGCATCCTCAGATGACAGAGATATCTTCTAAAGGCTTGCCAATGTCCTGACCACTGCCTGACTGCTGCAAGGCCTGCAGAAGATTGAAGACCAGTCAGTCTTGTGATAATCCTGAGACTGTATAAGCAAAAGCAATCACACTCATAGACTCTTCTGCCTACCTTCCGATCTGTTTCTGCTGCAGGAAATGAGCAGTTGTGAAACCCACCCAAGCGTTTCACCCAAGAGGGACATAATCAGTGTGCTGGCTGGACAGAACAGTTCTGCAGCAACAGATTACATGTTCCCACCTAAGAGCAAATGAAAAGTCAAACAAAAAGGTGTCTGAGTAGCCTTGGTTAATTACTTGCTGAACAACATCTACAAAGATTGCTGCCCTGTATTCACTTTCTGGGCCAGGGTATCTTGTAGACCTTGAGCAGCTGTGTCTACACTGCCAGGCAGGTGTGCTCCAATTTGAGATTTTCCTGTTGTGCTTCTCTATGTTATACCCTAGCTGCATCCCAGATCACATCCAGAGAAGAAACCTGAGTACACACCTGAGGGGAAGCCAGGCTGTACAGACTTCACAAAGCCACCAGAGAGTTCCCTGGTCCTGAAGGTCTGGGCATCAGGCTGTGAGCTGTCTCCCACAGCACACATACTGCATAACGCTGATAGCAAAAGCTCTTAACTGCAGCTGCTTTTACTTGAATTGAACTAGAGAATAGAAAAATGCAGGGGCTTAGGTGTGATATAAGGCGTCTGGATTTAACTTTCAGTGCTTCTGTGTTTGACCCCAAAGTAACAACAGTTTTGAAGGCTACAGAATATGTCCCACAAACACAAACAAACAAAAAATATTCCTTTAAAAAAAAAAACTCATTTTCTGGGAACATGAATGGTTCCGTAAGTTACTTCTTCTCCTCCCTGTGTCGTTATGAATGGTACAGTTCTGAAACTGCGCAAGTGGTAGAGGGGCCACTTGCTCACACATTGTTTATTGGTGTGAGGAGAGATATTCTATTGTTTGATCTTCTTTTAAACTTCACAGTCCTGTCTTTGGACAGAGCAGTGCCAAAATATCTCTTTTTTTTAATTTTTTTTTTTAACTCACTGCATTTTAAACTTTTGAAGATAAGGATTTTGTAATAAAGTGAGAAGTAATGTCTTCTCTAGAGAGAATGGAAGCTGGATCTCTCTAACATGCATTGTGAATCATTTTAGTTTAAACTGGTCTGTGGGCTTAAATAAATAGTTTTATTGATCCTCCTCCTTTCAAATATGCTTCCTTTCACAATGAGGCATGTCCCACTCTTGTTCTTTTATCTCCTGTCAAAGCTTAAAAGCACACTACTGCAAAACAGAATGTTCAAAGTACTGTAGAGAAAAAAAATTGGTTATTGATGATATCTTGGGATTGTTTTGTGGCATCAAATTAGAGAGGACCATGCTTGAAATTACAACCTTTCTGCAGCTTTAAGTAGCATGAAAGAAATCCACGGTTCAGGTACTTCAGGATAAGTATGAACCTTTGGGCACTCAGACAAGGTCAAAATAATTTGGAAGAAATAGCTAACAATAATAAGAAATATCTAAAGGTCAGCTACCTAACCTTTACATTATTGGGTAAGGTACTAATAACAGTAACGGTACAGATGTGCTGTTAAAAGGGTTTTATCTGTACCAGAATATAAGAGATTTCTGCTGTTTTGGCTTACAGCTGCCTGGAATATTAAGGGCAAAAGATACCACACAGATGAGACACATTAGGCTGCAATTCTGAAAGCATTTCCCCAGGTACTGTCTATGAAAGCATTTTCAAAGTATAAATTAAGTCACAAAAAATTGCTTGGCTTTATGAATCATGCAGTTATAGGAAAAAAAAAAAAACAACAAAAAAAACCCCAACACTAAAATTGTGTTCCTCACAATTTCCTCCTTTCATAGTGCTGTATACTTTTCATGTTCATATCTTCAAACTTCTCAACTTTTCAAAAATTTTCACTTTTCTTCAGTACTATTTTCTTTAAATGGAAATTGTCCATTTTACACTTTAGGAACTGTAGAAATATCAGGAAATATGGAAAGTTTGCAGTATGGTTGATCACTTAGATAATTTTAAAGCAGCTGGCAATATGGTCCAGGTGCAATTATTAGATGTAAAAGATCAGCCATGTTTCTAAGGACTTAAACTGCTGGGACTTTATCACTATTGCTACTAAATCAACTCCTGGGTATTCAGATCAACCTAATAAGTTTTCTTGACAGTAAAGCATTCACCTCTTTAGGAGAAGAATGATATTCACTAGTACACACTCTGCACCTGTTTGTAAGTTTGTACTACATTTTTTCCTGCTGTTTCTCACTTAAGCACAAGCCCATCTTCACAGCAGAGTTGAGATACTATATAGCAGTTTATGGACTAAGTATAGAATGGTGCTAGAAGCCAGAGGAACATGTTGCTGGCTGGACTCTTGTGCTTTGGCCTTTATTTGGGAATTAGTAACTTGCCACCCAATGTCAACCTGCTACTTGGATCAGTCAGAGATCCATGAGCTACTGCTAAATGTATGATACTGATTTCAACTTCTTGGCTAGCTAGCAATACTCTCCTTTCTGTAGCTGTAACCTTGGGTAACCATGACCTTGGGAGAAGAAGCCTGTATGTAAATAGCTTAAAGGACAGACAATAGCTTAGAGGCCAAAAAAAAAGGGAAAATACAATACTTAAAAATTCATTTACACAGTAACACAATTAATCGTTTATGCAAGCTGGAGAAGGGGAGGTAAATTGACAGGCATCTCATGAATTGTTGTTCCTTGGCTATCTTTATGTGAAATAAGGCATGATGCTCATGCTGTTTGTCCTAGATCTCTTTCAGGCAGGCAGTCCTGAAAGATGAAGGCACAGTGAGAGCCTGGGACTCTTAGTGCCTGGAAAGCTCCTGTGAACCTTGCCCTCAGGCTTCATATTATCCGCAAGACTTCGTTCAGCAGCTGGTTTGTCATTTTGTTGCAGCCACAGTAGTTTATGGTTAGAGAGATTAAAGAATATGCTGTAATAAATGCATTGTACTGCTGGAGGTAGCAAGGCAATTTTTTGTCTTCCCCACAAGACTTCAAGTATTCCTGCTCTTTTGTGATACAGCATAGCAAGTCTCTCCATCTGCTTGGCATAGCTCACCCCTTGCCACTAGGAAACAGCTTCCAAATTCGCATCATTTTTTGACTTGTGGTTGTAATAAAATTAAAATAATCCCTCATGCTCAGTGCAATCCCAGCGATCTCTGAGGAGTGCAGACCACCCTGCAAGAGGTGATCAGCATGAGTTCGCCTCTGATTGTTTCCAGAGCCTGATAGAAACAGCCCCATGAGGATGAATACAGCTGCCTCTCTGCAGCAGCAAGAGTTAGACTGAAAAATGAGAGGGAGGAAAGAAAAACATGTCTGCTGTCAGCAGCCAGACTTTACTAGGACAAAAATAGGTTATCTTTTTACTTTTATTTCTTGACAAACTCTTTATATCCATACTGCACTGTACCAGGTAGTCTAGGGCAAGAGCAAAAGCAGAAATCGGTGGCTTTCCACAAGCTGGAGACAAGAAGATTTCCTCTGCACAGGCATGATTTTGCACCAGCATCCTATGAACCTTCCATCAGATCAGCACTGCCTCAGAAGGTGAAGTAGAGGGGCATGTTGAAGCACAGAAATGTTAGAGGGCTGTCAACGCTATGAGAAGGAATAGTTAGGGTCAGATCTGCATTTCTATACAAGCAGCCAGACTCAGCAATCAGTCAGCAAGGGCAAGGGATATGGATTTCATATTAGCCTTCAGGTAATGCAGATAGGAACCCAAAACATTTGATATTGATTTGAATAGGAACAGGTCTATAGGAACAGCTACAAAATCACCTTTTGTCTTCCTGGGATTAAAAAAAGCTTAAATCTGACATTTCAGAAGATAAAGGAAAGTCACCATCCTTTACCTGACTGTAGAAGAATGACTAACTTCTAACTCAATTAAAATAATAATGTTGCAGTTGGCTAAAATAAGAAACCAACAGGCTCATAAGCTGCTTATGCCAGTTTTTATGCACTTCATTGGGCTAGCAACGGACAATTCAGAGACTTCAAGGCTGTATAACGGCTGGTCTCAGAAGGTGCCACAGAATAAAATGAAATTCTAGTGTACTTTAGAGAAGGAAATAAGTGATATCTCAGTCTCAAACAGGAAATGAAAAAGGACAGCTTAGACATAAGGAGGCAGCCAGTTTGATGGGTTGGTGGCTGCATTGTGTTCTTCCAGATGGAAGATCTTTTCTTGTCTAAACCAGCAGAAGATGCCAGCTTTATGCAATTAGGGTGTCCAAGATGAAAATAAAAGTAGAAAGGATTGACTTAACAGCAACACTGACTGTCAGAGAATGAAAGACTACAGACTAATCAAATGGATTAATTTACATAGTATTTTCTATCTGCATGCTGAAGTACATGGAATTGTTTTCTCTGTTCCATAGTCAGGGAAACTGAGGCATAAAGAGATCAAGACATTTGCCCAGGGAAATATTATTCCAAAGAACTTGAACTCAAATCTCCCACAGAAGGGATAGTCCTGGAATGAAGGAACAACATGTGAAAAAAATATTTAAAAACAAGGTAGCTGAAAAATTAAAGGTACAGCTATTTTGTTCAGATCTTATGTATGCAGTTGTTACTTGGATAAGCTAAAGGAAACCGTGCAAAACAACAGATACTGTAGAGCATTGATGCACATACATCTTTCTTTCCTACAATTGTGCTTAGCTGTGGAAATAGTAGTGATGGATATTACTGATGCTTTTTGGAAGAGAGGAAGTGGCTAAGGCTTTGCCAAAGACTTCATCCTCTGTAATACCAGGCATGTTCGTAAAACATAGCAAGAACCATATTTTTGCATCAGAGAAGAGGTCTGCAGATAAATACACCAAAAGCAGTGTTTCTATATGTATACTGTGGAAATACTGGCCATGAGAAATGACAACTTTTCTCAAAGTTAAGCAAGAAAAGAAGCATGTTATTTCTCAATACTGTCAGGGTGAGAGCCATCTTCTGTATAGGTTGTCACGTAATTGTAAGAATTATTGAATGTTTTTCTGGGACTGTTCGCTGGTTCCAGTGAACCAGTTATCCTTCTACCTCTGGTTGAGCATAGTCATGAAAGCCTTGAGCTAGTGTCTTTGCTACTTTACAACCCTCATCCATCTATGTTAGTGTCCAATTATATTGTATGCAGACCTATCTTGGCATAGTAGATTCCTATTTTTCACTTACAACAATCGTAAATGATTGCACAAATGGTAATTCTGGTGGTGTCTAAAAATCGCAGCAATTATGCAGAAGCTGATGGCATCATTATATCAGCCTCCTGACTGTAAAATCATGACTCTCCTAAGAGAATGAAAAGTCAAACCTCATCAGACTTTACAGCTTACAGAAAATGCTACATGAAAGCATTAGCCTAATGTTACCATTATAGAGAAGTGCCTCCAGCTGTCTTCCATGGCCCTGTGCAGAGTCCAGCTGAAGGAGCCTTAGAACTTGCTCCATTTTATGATTGCATTGATTAGACTGCATTTCAGGAGACTGAAGTAAAAATAAAGCAGAGGGGGAGACAGACTTCTGCAGCAAACATTCAATTGATTTTAATAACAGTGGAGCCTCTATTACAGTGAGAAATGGTGAAAGTTCCCTGAATTAGTGCTCCCACTAGCTGGAGTCTAAATATCAGCAACACAGGGGGAGAATTTCTCTAGTCTTCCTTTGTGCTTGGAGTTCCTATTTGAACAGTCTGTCTGTATAAGCCTTTCACATGCCTTAATCATTTTCACAGTATTCATATTATCTTTTCATCTTCATATTTAAATTTAGTTCACATGGTTCTAGCCAGATATCAGCTCATATTTTGTGTGGAGTAGTGTTCCCTGTAAAGTGGCACAGCAGAACAGAGAGCAGCACAACACGGACCAGCAGATAATGATGAGCCAAGTGACAGGAAAGCCTCTGCAATCCACAGACTGTCTCATCATCTCAAACACAGTCAGCCCACACATTAGCTTGCCAGTACCTGTCTCATGGTCAACAGCAGAATCACATCTTCTAGTTAAAGCTTTGGCCAACAGCCTGTGTATTGTTCACAAAGAAAAAGATATAATTTTAATAGATGTATTAGAAAATATAATAAGCTTCCAGAGCACACTGCCTTTACTTAATCTGCATGTAACAATGATCTAAAAGACAGTTTTAATCACTTAGATTACAGGATTATAGCAAAACACTATAATTTTATTGCACATGTTTAGTCATTAAGTCTGAATGAAGGCACTAAGATAGGAAAAATAACAGAGGCTTTAAGAACAGCTTCACATAACAACATGAAAGCCACATAGTTATCAGAAACTTTCTAAAATGTGAGAAACAGATCCAAAAAACACCTTAGGATTAGATCTAAATCCTGACCTGCACTTTTTGTTATTTATTAGACCAGGAATTACTAATCACTCTATTTATAGAGTATTTTTGACACTCTGTTGTATCAGTATCTATATATCACTCTATTTATTTACATATGATTTATATCACTCTGTTACTAATTACTAACCATAAAAGCCATACAATCATTTTCTTGCCCCTTTTGGCAAAGTCTGGCCTTTCCTTCTGTAGTTGTAGCTACAGATCCCAGAATTAGAAAAGCCAGATATATTTTGACACGTTATTGTATTTTTTCTGGATTGACAACATGGACAGATGGACACTTGTCTTTTGAAGCTGTAACTATTAAAATTATTACAAAAGCCTTAAAATGAGTCCTATGTCAGAGGTAAAAGAACCCCATGCTGCTGTTTCTTAAGAAAAACATTTTTTAAAATTTTAAAAAGGACATCATTCCTCCCCTCTCTGGGTTTTATGGTGGTTTATTTCTTCCAGTGAGAAAGCTGGTCGCCACTAGCTTTCATTAAATGATCCCCACCCTTTTTCTGCACCTTCTTGTTTCCTTTGTTAGTGTACAATGTCAGGTTTATACGTTTATATCACCACTTATCTTTATGGCAGGTGGCTGAGGTATGTCCCTAACTCTGCCTTGCTGCTTGGTGCCTCAAAACTGCTGCTGGGAGTCTCAGCATTAAAACTTAGTATCTGTTTGATGTGTGAAGGCAAGGGGCCTTGATGGAAAAACTACCAAAATTAGGAGAAAAATTCCTTCTCGACTGTTTTCACAGTAAGTTGAGCCTGTTGGCTAACAGTATGATTTGTGCTGCAGTGGAAGGTTATCTGCTTGTCTCACCTCCCTCTCTGCACAAGCGCAGAGCAGACCTGCTGGTGTGGTCTGCTTCCCAGAAAAGGAGCAGAGGGAGCCCCACCACTTCAGCTTTGCCCTTCTCACAGAATTTCATCAGTTCTTGCTAAATAATGCTTTATGCACTTTATTCCTACACTTTTTAATATATATACACACATTTAATTTACATCTCTCTCTATATATATACACACACTATATGAGCATAAATACACATATAATGTGTATCTATGTAAAAAAAATTATATATAATCCTTTATATGTATAAAGTATATGTATACACAAATATACATATTTAGAAATGTATATATTTTTACATATAAGCACTTCCTGGTCCAAAGGAAATGGGCAGCCAATAAGAAGGTGCTCTGAAATCACACAGGTATGAAAGCACATGGGGGTATCATAGAATGGTTTGGATTGGAAGAGACCTTTAAAGATCATCTAGTTCAACCCTCTTGCCATGGACAGGGACATCTTCAACTAGACCAGGTTGCTCAAAGCCCCATCCAGCCTGGCCTTGAACACTTCCAGTGATGGGGCATCTACAACTCCTCTGGGCAACCTGTTCCATTGTCTCGCCACCCTCACAGTAAAAAATTTCTTCCTTATGTCCAATGTAAATCTACCCTCTTTTAGTATAAAACTGTTGCCCCTTGTCCTGTCACTACAGGCCCTGGAGGAAAGCCTTTCATCTTTCTTGTAAGCCCCCTTTAAGCATCAAAATGCCACAATCAGGTCTCCCAAGAACCTTCTCTTCTCCAGGCTGAACAACCCCAACTCTCCCAGCCTTTCCTCACAGGAGAGGTGTTCCAGCCCTCTGATCATTTTTGTGGCCCTCCTGTGGACCCGCTCCAACAGGTCCGTGTCTTTCTTGTGCTGGGGACCCCAGAGCTGGACATAGTACTCCAGGTGAGGCCTCACAAGAGCTGAGTAGAGGTGCAGTACGGTATGGTGTAGAGGGGGTATGGTATTTCACAAAATGGTGACGCATGCACACACACAGATGCAAAAAAAGTGGGGTAAACAGACCAGGTGACAGGAAGGAGCAGGGGACTGCTGGGGCAGACAGGACATGTGACTGCTTCCCGCCACTTCTTCTCTTGGGTACATGCTGTCCTTATACTACTGATTTTTGCCGAAATCAGCAATTTTACTGTTCACATGCTTTGTGGGCATTCTTGGCCTATAGTAAACAGGAAGTTACTCATTAGGACTCTTAGGATCTTACTACCTACAAATTACTCTTAAAATTTCATCTGTGCTCTAAACTGCTCTTACAATTTCATCTTGATATCATCATTTACAGCTGTGCAAAACTGGTTGTTGAAAGGCCACCAAGTCTGAATTCTTCACTGGTTCTCCCCACTAATAACACTGTACTAAACTCAAATTGTTCCCTCCAGCTGGATACGTTTCACCACCTCATTTCCTTTGGAAGGCTAAAACTCCCCTCAGCTTCAGTGAGCACCAGGATATGTCAACATGGACCCTTATCTATCCAGGGGAGAAAGAAGAGTCCAGGATCTCAGATAATCATAGCCCTAAAGCTACATTGCATTAAGCCCTATCATGTATTTCTAGAAACCAATGGAGAAGGGCTATCAAATATTGTACCATGGTGGCTTTTTTAGTGCACAGTTCTTGCAGAGGAAGGTAATCAACTTTCATTAGCACACATGGGTGGTTTGCAGGTCACCTGAATTCAGTGAAACAAAATCTACAAAATATTATTTTTGTCTTAAATTATCATAGTATATTATTATTTATGTTATTATTAAGATGTCATATTTCCACTTGTAATGAAAAAAAGTAGTATAATTGAAGATGTAGCACATAAAATTCATAGGAACACTGTTAATAGCTCTAAAGTAATTGTTCTGAGCAGTACACTGCCTGGTAAAATTTAGATGCAAACTGTTCAGTTTAAGAAATTAAAAACAATACTTAGAATTATGTGTTAACTTACGTTACCTTTTACTCTTATGTTACCCATTGGATTACTACTATGATCAGCACTGCATAACACAATCCCTGCTCGGAAGAACTCCAAATTTTACAATGAAACTGGAACCTCTAGAGAAATTAGTCATTTTAGGTATTGGTCTAGCTATACATGCCTAATTAATTATACAAAAAGTATATATATGTATACACATATGTGTATATACAGCTGTGTATATACATTTTATAATAGTTTTATTCATTAAGTAAAACTGTGCAAAGAGGAATTACTACTAGTAATTCATTATGGTTTACTGAAAGTGTTACATTTCAGGAGATTTAAAAGATTATGTTTATATGAATTAAGATCACACAGACAACTCAGTGTACTCTCTATATGTGTTACTTCAATGTCAACAGCATGTCTTTAACAACAAATTAGTTGTATTTGAAAAATATTCTTTACTAACCGATTTTGCAGTATATTTCTAAACTGTGCATCCAATGCAAAAATAGAAGCTTTACATTCACCAAATAATTCTGAAATCATAACATATATTAAGATTTAAAATGTTAGAAAAGTTTCAGAATATGTCTCATGGGTAAGTGTAAATTATCTAAACTTCCATATGCATGGCAAAACCATGAAATTGTTAAAAATACTACACTAAATAAAATTGGACTATTAGTTTCTTTGAAGTACAGCTTACAAAATACAACAGTAAAAACTGTTGAGTGGTCCCTCCCAAAGAAATATTTATCCTGACTCAAGATACAGTTGTTCATGGCTACAAATACTACAGCAAAATATAACAGAGAGAATAGTTAATAGAAGTGCGAGGGTCTGTGACACTTCTCACTTGCAACAAGGGCAGCAGGACCACCTGCACAGAATCAGAGAAGGGCTGAGGCTGTGTCATGAATAAGTGGTTTGGACTGCTTAAAGAATCACTGTCAAAGGTATTAAGTGATTTAACAGGAATTTGTAAAAGCACAACTTCACAAACTTCAATGACAAGGTTCACTCTATTACTTAACACATGGGTGAAACGTACAAAGAAAAATCAAGTTAGAATCAAACTAAAATGATTTATATAGAGACCGAAAATGTAGAAGAGTAAGGGAGAAACATAGAAAAGAAATTTGAGTTAGAATTGATTTTTCATGATTTGTACAAAGATGAGAGGTACAGAAAAGTAGGGGAGACTCTCCTGTTGAGTCACAAGGTTCAGAGAAGACCCTCTTGCTTTCTAAACTCCTGGTGCAGCTGGATCAACTCCTAGTCCCGGACTTGGGCAATAATTTATGTCTAAAGGGATTATGTGTGTAGCAGCGGTCTGAGGTTCCTTTACAGTTTGAGGTAAATGACAAGATTTAGTAACACTTAACCACTGATTAATTTAACATTTACAAAGCAATTCAATAGAATATACCTAGGTCAATTCACGCATACACACACAAAGATAGATAGGTAGATAGATAGATATAAATAGAGGTATACCTGTTCAAAATTCCTCTCGAGATCAGTGAAATATTCACATCAAATGTCTCAGCATTTCTCAATGGGCAAAGGGTTGAGCCTCGAGGAGTGAAGAGTTATCAGTTTTTGGCAACGGTCCTCTGATTTTCACAAACTGGAGAGTTTGCAAGCTCTGAGAGGCATCCCACACAGAGAGAGACGCTGGCTGCAGCCTGCTGGGGTCCAGGAGAGTTCAAAGAGCCTCATTTGAGACCACTGTTTATAGGTTCGCAAGATGATTGACTTTGGCCATTGTGACTTCCAGCTATAATTCTTGTCAGGTAACCACAGCAGTGAGTCACAATCCAAACAGCAGGAGTGTCAGGTACAGAACCAGGCAACTGGAGTTTCAGGTGCAGTTAGGGGTGTCTAATTGTCCTGACTCACTGTACCATAGCCAGGATAAGGAAGTAGTGGGTGTCCTGGTTTCAGCTGGGATAGAGTTAATTGTCTTCCTAGTAGCTGGTACGGTGCTATGTTTTGAGTTCA
>JAOBAS010000072.1:12143890-12158244 GCA_025311575.1 Elanoides forficatus | reverse complement strand
CTTGATTTTAGACTAAACACTACTTAGCAACAACTGAAAACATCAGTGTTATCAACATTCTTCTTATACTGAACTCAAAATATAGCACTGTACCAGCTACTAGGAAGACAATTAACTCTATCCCAGCTGAAACCAGGACACCTCCTGATCACTTGTGTCAGGAAATTGCTGCCAATGTACTCCAGAAACCTCCTGGATTGCTTGTGCCTGCCTGTGTTGTCACCCCAGCAGACATTGGAATGGTTCAGGTCCTCCAGGAGAACCAGAGCCTGCAAACACAAGGCTCTTCCAGGATGAGTCTGAAGAAGGTCTCACATATTTTCTTCTTGATCAGATGGTCTGCAGCAGACACCCATTACAACATAACTCATTTTGATCTTCCCACTAATCCTCACGCAGAGGCTCTCAGCTGATTCATCACCCATCCTAAGGTAGAGCTCCATACATCCCTGCTGCTCTCTCACATAAAGGGACTCGACCCCACCCCCTCCTCACAGTCCCAGCCTGTAATTCCTAAAGCACTCGTATCCATAGACGGCATTCTTCCTGTTGTGCAAGTTATCTCACCACATCTCCATGATCCCAGTGAGTTCATAGCCCTGCAGTTGCATGCAGACTTGTGATTCCTCCTGCCTTTTCCTTATGCTGCATGCATTAATAAAGGCACTTCAGACAGGGACACAACCATGCTGCTTCCCCAGAAAGAGCATAAGTGTTTTCCACATGAAGCTATCCCTTGGGCACTTCCTTATTTACATGTCTATGCTCAAAGGGATTCCACTTCAGCCCTCTTTCATTGATTGCTATGTCTCTTCTTTTCCTATGACCATGTCTCACTTTCCTCATCCTTCACTTGTTTCTTGAAGAATTTCTCCCTCCTCCATCATTCCCAGTTTAAAGCTCTCCTTACCAGGAGATACCTGGATACCTCCTTATCCAACCTGTTGAAAAAGGTACTTTTGCTCCACTTATTTAGGTGGATCCTTTCTCTTCCAAGCAGCTGTTGATCCTCAAAGATCATTGTCACAGAAGCCAAAACTCTGCTGCAAACACCAGATGCATAACCAAATGTTGACCCACAAGCTCTACCCAGCCCTCCTCAGGCCCTTCCCCTCACCAGCAGAATCAATGAGACACCGTCTAGTCCACCATGCCCTCGACCACTGCACCTGGAGCCCTGTAGTCACACTTGATACTTCCCAGGTTACCCCTGGAGTATCACTGGTAAAAAAGCAGAAGATGGTAGTAGTCTGAGAGCTGCACCATCCCCAGATCCCCAGTAGCCTCTTCACAATGTCCCAGAAGCAAGCCCACAGCAAGCAGCAGATCTCCCTAGATGACAAATCAGGTTGGCAGATGAGGACCTCTGTCCCCTGCAGCAAGGAGTCTCCTGCCACTATCACTTGCAGCTTCTTGTTGGTGCTCCTGAGCAGCTCAGGCTCAGCCACTGGAGTTGCTCCATTTGATGGCACTTCCAGCTCCTCATCAGTTACAAGGGTAGTGAACCTTTCTGCAACTGCAGGTCTCAGGTGGAGCAGAAGCCTTCCTCCTGGTATGACAAGTCACCAGCTTTCTAACTTTCATCATGGCTGGAGTTTCCACTTCCCAACTTCATAGGCAGAGACTCTTCCTGCCTTTCCACTACAGCTGGAGATTTGGGCTTTTGAAGCTGCAGGGACCTGCAGGAGGCCCAGTCAATCTCTTCCTCATCTTTTCTGATTCTGTGCAGTCTGCTGACCTCCTTCCACAGTTCTTTCACTTGGTGATACAGCTCCTCCGCAGCTGCACACTATGTGCAAGCCAGAAGACTATGTGCCCCAGCCTCAGCGAGAGGCCCCAGGCATTTCCAGCAGCCTCTGACTTGCAGAGCTGCATCCTTCTTCTGAAGCTCTCTCTGGGTCCAGGAGTCTGGTAGTGAGGGAACAGTTACTCCAGAGACTGCTGGGGACCTTGCCCTGCAGCATGTAACCACCACAGCTAGGGATGAGTATGCAGGACAAAGCAGGTTTGCTGGCCTCTGCTTTGTGCCCTGCTGTGCAAACTGCTGCCTCTTCCAGCTGTGATTTAGGCTGGCTCCTACACAGATCTCTCTTTTGGCATGGACTAGAAGGGTGCTTGACCCTCTGTAATCAGGGGTCAGCTAGAACAAAGGCTTCAAGCATCCTTTGTCAAGGTCAGCTGACATAGTTCATTAGAAGATGCTAGCTCTACTCTTACCTTAGCCCTATCTCTGTCTTCACCTGGCTCCAGCTGGAGCCCTCCAGTTCCTCAGAGGGATCAGAGAATCTCCTGATTTTCCTCTACAAAGTGCCCAGAAGCAAAAATTGGTCTCAGGAGGAACTCAATGAAACAGAGCACAGAAACTGCAGTGCAAACTGCTGCATCTATTGGCTGCCTCTGCCAGCTATGCTATCCATGCAATTTGATGCTTAGTCAAGAGTTATGATCACTGGCATCAGTGAAGACACCCCACAACCAAGAAATGCTCCCCTTAGATCCACCTGGTGGGCAGGTATACATTGCCTGCAACCATGTCTTTGCAGCTAGCTCACCCAGTCATTTCCCTGATTCTGCATGAAACACTCTCTTTAGCGCATCTTGAAAAATGCACTTTCTGCATTCAAAGCAAAGTAAGCAATGCATTTACAATAACCAGTGCACAAAGGTGGGGAGCAGGGCAAAGAAAGACAGGGAAAAGAAGGGTGAGGATACACACTGGGTTTAGCCAATAAATTGGCTACAGATTAACAGATACACATCATATCAGTGTAAAACTCTATCAGAGTCCCCAGGTGTCACCTGTGTGTTCTTAAAATATGTTGTTGATTGACATTCAGGAGTAGGATGTGTTCCAACAGGGCTATTTTGAATTGAGTGTATTCAAAAAGGTAGTTAATATACTTCTGCAACCTTGTGTGTAGATCTGTATTATTTGGAACTAACAGACCTCTCTGTAATTTACCCAGCTTAATCCTTAGTAGTCATGACAAAAAGCAGCTTATACACAAAAAATCGTTAATGCTATTCCAGTTGTAGTCCTCTCTTTCTTCCATACACAAAAACTGAATTTCACGCTGTGTGTTAATTACAAGGGCTGTTGTCATACTCTTTCAACATAAGGTTCAGTCCTCCAAAAATGCATAGTAAAAGGCTTAATGTCCACCATCTTCATGACCACAGTCAAGTCAAATCAATAGGATTGTTCATGGTATCAAACACTGCTACACCTTGCAAATTGGTTTGCTTACATAGATCCAATCCCAAGACCTAACCCTGAACCTTTACATGGTGAGGATTTTATTCTGTATTTTCACCTACTGCACTAGTTTCCCCACTACAGCTGGAAATAAAAAGTCTATGGCAAGCCTATGGCACTGTTTGTAAATTGTCATTGCAAATTCAGGAGTAGCTCAGGGGTTCCAAGTACAGAAGGGTAAACAGGGGTACCCATGTGGAGACAGTACAGCGGGTTTTGATCATCCTTTTATTCACTTCCAATACCTGCCAGATTTAGTTTATTTCTTTTATTGGTGAGTATAGTTATTTTTTGAAAAGGCTTCTATTTTTACCATGATTTCATGTGGCAGATGCAGTATGCAACAGGTGCATGATGCTATATCATTTTCAGTTGTGTTTCCTTGCTCTCAGTTTCATGATACTACTCCTGAACTGGCTGATATCAGCCAGAGCTCCTGCACCTCCACCTCTCAATTCATTCAACACCATCACACAACATGGACAGTAGACTTCCAAAGATTTTCTTAGCTGCTGTGACTCCAGTGGCTTAGCAGTACAGCAGCTAATATCAGAAGAAGGCAGGCAGCACTCTTTTGAATGGGAAAACAAAGGGTATGCAGAAAGATCATGTACCCCATTATAAAAAACTGGAGTTCCTTATAAAGTGTTTCTGTGATTTGCACCTACTGTTTGAAAACCTAACAGGAAATTTAATGTAATACATTGGAGAAGAGCTCACTAGACACACAGAAACCTGGAATTATGTCCTACTGGGTTTGGACTTGATGTAAATCCTGCTGAATATCCTGAAATCTTTAGTTTAAACACTCAATGGCTTTTGACTTTTCACTCTCGTTTTGCTGACATTTGGTTATTCATCTAATCACATGGCCCTACCATTTAAGCCAAAGTCAATAAAGAATTTATTTATTCATTAGATTTTGTGGAGTTAGAATGATATATTGGAAAATTACACTTTTACTGAAAAATAACAGCATCTTTGGCAATAAATGTCATGCACTCTATTTGCAATTTTAGTATCTGTTACAAAAGTAAAAATTCTAAAGTCACAGATAAAGTTCAAAGATGAACCTGGGTAAAGTGTATTGTTTTCTTTATTGAGGTCTTTATTATATTTGACCAATGAAGGACTTTCTGTTGTTGAAAATTTCTATGTAATGTCGCCAAACACTACTCTTAAAAATCTGAACTGTCTTGTTCTGAATAAACAATAAGCATGAACATCCATATTCTGAACAAGAACAATGAAACAGAAAGGTATTACTGCACTAAACATGGAATTAAATAAAGTTATATTTCAAATACAACGGAATCCTACAGGCAAGAGCTTCTTCCTCTATGAGACAAGAACAAACAAATGAAGATTTAATTATCATTTTATGCTAATGTAGTATTTATACACATACATACATTTATGTATATTTATTACAAGTATTTTTTTTATTTGTATAACTGAAGTTAAAAATATAATCACTACTTGTTTGGTGAAATCGTTCAGGTCTTCTGAAATGTGTCCAGAATGGCTTCATAAATTTAGGATTAATGCATAGTATTGATTATAATTTTGTCTTTGTGAAGTGAGAAGTTAACTTATGGCAGGAGTTCTCCATCTCTGTTCGGAAGATCCTGTGACCTTTTTCCATGTCCATAGGGATATACACTGGAATCCAGCAGCACTTTGCTTTGCTGTCAATATACAGCATGTCTTCAAGCAAACCACCACATTTCTACCTCAGCCTCCCTCTAAAATCTGGGAATAATGATAATTAGCTCTTCTATGCACATCATCTTAGCAAGGAAAAATGTAAAAATGTTATTACTTATGCAATGCCACTTGCAAAATAAAGTATGGTGAGAAAATATACTCTCATGTCTTTCTTGATTTATCTCTCAGGCAGACACCGGGAAAACAAACATGAGGTTACAGATTCCAAATATTGAAAATAGCACAGCCTCCCTTTTGCAGCCTGTGTTTTGCTCAGTTCTTTTGCATTTTTTAATAAGAAGAAATTCATTTATATATTAAGATTGACATTCTGAATCAGGAGATTATAAGATTTTCACTGTATGGGAAAAATTAAGTGACTGACTATCTCAACATTTTCATTTTACAAATACAAAATGCAGATTTCACAGATAAAGCACTGTTGGATCTAAATAGTATTTTCTTTCCACATTTTCAAAACAGGCAGGAATATTAAGTGCAGGTTTGTGTGGCATACAAGTGAGCACAATCAAGGAATCTTGTATTGTTGTCTCCTGAATAGACTTGTCACATTACTATTCAGAGCTTTTGTCTAGTGACAGTGCAATATCAAAAAAGATACTGAATAATATAGCAAAAATCTATTGTGCCATGAGATCTAATCTTTGTCTGCATGTAATTGCCTTATTAAAAGATTTGCAAGCTTACTCTTTCTGTGATTCTGAAGTAAGCCAAGAAAACCATGTTGTTTAAAAAAAAAAATGGTTAAAGCTTCTGAAACTCTAGTCCCTGTGATATGACAATACTGTGTAACTTAAACTGGAAATTAAAACTACAGCCCTCTAATACTATAGCAATGGCAAAGATGCTTCCAGTGCTGCAATTATCATCGGAGGTACAAATGGCATTTTGTAGGTGCCTTCTCCCTCCCTGCCCTGCCTCC
Source organism: Elanoides forficatus (assembly GCA_025311575.1). Classification (NCBI taxonomy): domain Eukaryota; kingdom Metazoa; phylum Chordata; class Aves; order Accipitriformes; family Accipitridae; genus Elanoides; species Elanoides forficatus. The sequence continues at coordinate 12,152,338 of JAOBAS010000072.1, read as the reverse complement.
TCTGTGAGTCTCGTGGGCAGTGCCGCAGGAGCTGTGTATGTAAACATTTATTCTGTAATAGGTGTTATGTGGCACCTCATCGTCTATCTGCTGCTTCTTACCTGTCAGCAGCAGCCTGCAGAGCGCAGCTAGTACAGGACCCCCCACCTCCCCCAGCCTCTCTGCTCCCAGGCTCCCTGCAGGCAGAGCAGTGCCACAACCCAGCAGCAGGAGAGAAGTAATTGCACCTTTCTGTTGCCAACACCCATTACAAATTGTCAGCTTTCATAAATAGTGTGACTGGATGAAACATTTATTTCAGTCCTTCAACCCATTTCTTTTTATTTATTGTGATGGTTTACTTTTTGATTGTAGCGAAGGCATGGGATTGCTACCCTTAGCAACCAAAACGATTGCTTTTTTATCTGCAGATAAGGCAGCGAGGCATAATGAAAGCTTCCCTACACAGACCTGAGTTAATTCACCTCATGCTTGGCCTGGGCATACCATTCTCTTTAGCTGAAATAGTAAAAGCCAATTTTGTTGTTCTGTCTGTCCCAGGTGTCATTTCAGAAACAACAGTTGCTTTAAAGCTTTGGCTTCTGCACTTATTTTCACCTTCAGAACTTAAAAACATTGTCTTCGCAGTGCTCACATACAAAAATTGTGGGATTATTATAGAACCTAGCCTGAGAACATTTCACTCCTTGATAATTATATTTTCCCTTCAAGATAACCAAGACAAATTAGATAAAGATTGTTTAATACTGCATCCCATGCTTTAACAGTACAGTGCATATCTACTTCCAGAATGACAAATACGTACCCATAACTGAAACACAATGAAAGCTGAAAATAAATGTATGTGTTTTTTTCATTTAAACTTCTTGCCATCACATACAAACTAAAATGATGCAGGTGTTTTATTTTCATCTACATCTTTCTTAGAGTTCCAGTATTTTTTCCTTGTCTTTGTAACATAACCAAAAGCAAATTGAGCCAAATGCCTCATTCCCACAATAAGAATCAGAAAAACACAAGAGGTTAAATGTAGGGGCAATTAAATATCTTATTGTATAAAGATGGCATATGAAGTTTGAAGTGCCTTAATAAATAAATTATAATCTCACTTTAAATTGGATACCTATAATCTACTTTTAATTAGTATCATTAAGAGTAGGTTGAATAGAATGTAATCATAGATGTTATTTATAACTCATGTAACCTACACTTGCAAGGGTACCTTTTTATGGCAAGAAACTGAATAAACTGTAATGAAAAGTTTATAGATATATTTTTCTTAATTTGAATTTCTTGTGACTTTGTGCCATTTGTAGACTACTGTGATACACAAAAGTCTACAAACATCAACCAGCAGCTGTGTAAAGCACACAGATTAGAATGGGTCCTCTAAAGCAAAGTTTTCATGCACAATGCAGTTGTCCTGTGTCAAACTACTGGCAGGTGACAAAGAAACATTCCTGGGGAAAATAGTTTGAATCTTTTTGATCCAAAGCTGTCTGGAGGTGTTTTTTTCCATGTTCTTTTGAAATACTGGATATTAGCTGTTGAGAGGAACGTGTGATTTCTCTGCTTTTCAGTCCAGGTCTCTAACATCCAAATATAAGAAAATGCCTCAACAGGGCTCATTTTCTATGTAAAACTGGTAAGAAATTTACCAAACTAAAAGAGTATAACAAAATTGCTCTCTCTCATTCCATCCATGCATGTTCCCATCATGTGCTTCTCTGACAGAAGTACCAGGTGATCATCATTAGGCACTCAGGGTTTTTTGCAGGCTATCAGAACAAAGGAAGAATTCTGCATAACAAACCCCATCCCTACCTCCACAAACCCTACTGACTGCTCAGCAAAGGCTGTCATCCAGAATCCTATCTCCATGTAAACTAAGTGTCAGGAGAAACTACAGGGAAGATTTTTTTTTTTTTTTTTTTTTGCAAAGTTACACACAAAAGAAATGAATCATGAATTACTTCTAAAATAATGTAGTGAAGCCAGTCTTAGGAATCAGACATGGTCACTGAATAAAACAATTTAGAAATTATGCTATTTTGATTCTGAATACTTTGATATTAGTAGGATTATGTTCAATCAAAGCCTGGGCTCTGGTGTATATAATGAAGTGGAGAGTAAATGAATCCTGCAGAATCTGTCTTTCTGTCTCTACAAATCCATCACTCACAGCGATAAAGATCAGTTCCAACTACTTTTTTTTCAGTTATTTACCTATCTACAGACATAAAAATGTTTGCTGAGATCATACCAATTTAACAAATTTTATCGGAAATCACAGAGGTCTGACACTGCAGTGAACTGCCTGGGAGACTGGCAGCAACCAGAGAGTCTAGAAAAATGGGAAGTTCCCAGGACCTTATATTGACTGTTCTTCAGGGTGTGCCCCAAGATGGGGAGACAAATGCAGAATTTCAAAAGTTTGCAATTTTTCTTTAAAGCAGAATACAGTCTTCTTTTTTTTTTCTTTCTTTTGAGAAAATAAATCATAAACAAGCATTCTTCACTCATCTTATTGCACTGACACAATGGATATATGGTGAGAACACAAAGATCAAAGTCCCAGAGCTGTCAATGGAACATTTTTCCACAGTAAAACTGGCAAGAACTTTGAGAAAATCAACTGCAACATATACAGGTGGTCTGGGCAAAGAAATTAGTTTTTGCTGTACAGTGATGAGGCAGTAAGGTCTCAAAAACCCAAAACTCCAGAGTGCAAAAGTCCTGAATTCTGGTCAGGATTCTGCTCTATTCTAACCTGTCCAACGACAAGTCCATGTTCGTGGTGCTGTCACAGTACAGTTCAACAGTTTTGCAAACAGAATCTCCCAAATCTCATGCTGAGAGTCTTAGTTGCCAGAACAAGAAAATTTCATACCAGGAAGCAACTGACTGAATGAAAGGTGCCTTTTTTAATTATTATTATTTTATCATATTCATTCAGCAGCCATCTCTCCAACAGCTATAATTATCACCCAGACAGAAGTGATATGTTTGTAGACAAATAATTGACATTTAAATATTTCATCCTCTCATCAGAAACTTTTGTTGACTTTGATTATCATTAAAAATAGTAATAATGAAGTGTTGGTCTTCAGCTCTTACTTAACATTTGAGACATCACCTCCCTCATTTACAAAATGGTGTTGCTAAAGATTCCTTAAGCACTTTTGAAAGATCACCCTCTTTTTCCTGCAGCAAGAGTTTTCAAGGATTTTTTTTTTTCTAAATGAGGACTATACTGAAATAAGATTGAAGTCCTTTGGTTTACATTTATTTGATAAAATACACAGAAATATGTAGCTGTAGAAAAGCAAATTAACAGACCACTTTGGCAACCTATGTGACCAGGAGAGCAAAATTCTGAGACTTGTTAAGCTAGAGTCCTAGACAGCAACCACCATAGAAATGGAGTTCTTTTTCAAGTGATAAACTATCACTTTCACGCAGAAAAAGCTGAGAGCTTGATCCTCAGCTGGAGTAAACCAGATCACCTTCAATGTATTGGAAAACCAGGTCCTGATGCAGAGGGTGAGCACAGGTAAGGGCTAGAGGTAAGAAGAGGTGAAAGTGATGAGGTAGAGCAACTGCTGACATGCAGGGCAGCCCTTGGTACTGGGCACCTTTGAGAAAGCTGTTCTGTTTCCATTTACAGGAGGTTTTTGAAGAGAAAGGTGGGAGTGAGTACCCCTGGTGTTTCCTAGTCACAGAGCTGTGATCCCTACAGTCTCAATCTAATGATGTCAGCAGGTGGGTGTCCATGTACAAAGACAAAGTATTAAAATAATAACATAGACAAGAGTCTTTTTTTTTTTCCTCAGTGTGGGAAGGCATGAGGAATGTCAACAGCTTGAAGGACTATAGTTGGATAAAAATATTTTTAAACAGTAAAAATGCTCACTTGATTCAAATATCTGAAAATTTGGAACAATGGGTCATATCCCAGGACCTGAGGAGAGCAATAGTGATTCACTTCTATGAATTTTACATCTGTCACCTTGTTACCTCCACCAACTCCAAATTTTATTATTTTCCCCACAACATTTTTGTGCTCCTGCAACTCATGGTTTGATGCACTATGTCTTGACTTTAAAATGACTGCAGATTTTTCAGAACAGACATCATGTATTCCTCTACGTTTAATGTATCCAGCTGACCAGTACTCCAGCTTCAACTATGAATGTGAACACATTATAAGTGGTAAAGCAGATCGTGTTTTCAAGATGGGTACACATAACAGAGCTGTGCCCCTCTTCACCATACCATATTACTTTAGCAATTTCAAGTGATGTTCACTATTACTTCAGCGGCTCAGGCAAACTTCAGTTACTCAAGGTTCAGCTTTGAAGTCTCCCTTTTAATAACTCAATTTAACAGCACATCAGACATGACACATGTAGTACATGTCATAGCAGCATAAGTATTTCAAAGTACTAACTGGCTCTGTAAATACACAGACTTTTCTTTTACAGCTTTAGGATGAATCTAGCAGCATGAGGGAAGTGGCCTGGAAAGAGTTACTGCGAGCTCAGTTCCACAAGAGGTCGGTGTTAAAATTTCCATTTTCCGCAGGGAGGCGGGAAGACACAGAGGCATGGCAATTCTGAACGTTTCTGAGATGCAAACTGCAAAAGTACAGAGTTTATATCAGTGGTATGAATAAAAGGTTAGGTCTGGGAAGTCATGTAAGATCAGATTTTTAGAAGCAGCCACTGCCTAAGTGGGTTTAGAGTCTGGCCTTCAAAGGTCATATAGACCCACAGAATCTGCAGGCATTCAGTGCTTCAGAAAAGTAATGACCTACAAGTTTAAGCCTGAGAAATAAACACAAAAGAGAGGACAAACACTAAAGGGCAGACCAAAAACGTGGGCCTAACTTACTAGGTATTTCACAGTTTCAAAGTGAAGAAAATACTATGTTTCTGGTGCACTGCCAACACTTAATTTGTGAAAAAGTGCATCTTTATGACCCTCTGAGAAAGAAGTAGGACTAATACATAATGCTGGAGGGATTTCCACACAATTATATTGCAGTCTTCCATAATACAATGATAACTAGAGGATATTTCCCATAGTCAGCAAAGGTTTTTTGGCATCTATTCAGCTGTGTTAAGGGAGATTGCAGGTACGTTTTATTATCCATACTTAGCTTGTCGTGCTCTGCTTCTAGGATGTAATGTCTGACTTTTTATATGAATTTGAAACAGGGATATACTACCAGAAGTATTCTACTAGAATAATATATGGTGAGGATACAGTTTTAATTTTAATACTTATTTTTTCCTAGGCTAATGATTTTCACATTAAATATAATTGAATCTATATTTTCAAAAATATAACCTATTGGTATACTTAAATTTGTACAAATTCATGAGGCTGTAACTAAGAAAAGGGCAACACTGAATCTTATGTAGAAAGTGGTATAAAAATCTTCTGTCTCTAACGGGAACATTTCTACAATAATTTTCAAATAAGTGTGGAGTTTTGAACTGCCAGGTTGCTCGCCAACTCTAACTATGGCATAATGTAAATTCAGACACATTTAAATAAATATGCTTTTTAGTAGCTGTTTTGAATTACCATCACCAGTGTGGATGGCAGCAACAATGTACAAGCCAAAACAAAAACGGTGGGTAGAATAAAAGTGGTGCAAACAGGTTGGCATCTGCCAACTTACAGATGCTGCAGTTTGCTAACTGTCTGACTATTTTGGTAGAACATGGCCTGTATCCCATGCAAACTTTTTAAAAAACATACAGAATGCAGAGCATACTGAAAGACTAAGAAACAGAGAGTCCATATGTCTGTTGCTGTTCAGAGGTATCCTTTTTCTATAGGGACATCAAGACCTTCACCTTTTAGAGATATTAAAAACTCTTCATTTTTTATGTGCACGTTAGGATGTTCTCCAAAATTCCAGAAGCTTTCAAAGATACTGCCAGTTTGGTCACTGTGGTTAATATTAACACAATATTAAGAGTGGAGAAACAGGAATTTCAGAAGGCATGACTCCTCTTGATTAAGTTATTTGTAAACACAGATATAGACCTCAATTAAGCCATTTTGAGTTATTCAGGTCTGTTCGCTACAGAAGGAGCTCTGAATGGCTTCGGTAGATTAAGCTATTTCATTTAAGAGCAATCATAATTCTACTAAAGTGTACAATCAACACAGGTAAATACATAGGGTATCCACACTTCTCTTTAACCTTCTATGTCCTTAACCTCCAAGCCTTCGATGAATGACCAAAACCTCCCAGAAGAATTTTCTTAGGAATTGTTATCCTCAACAAAGTCAGCAAAAACAGGAACTGATTCATTCCTCACATTGTGTGCACCACCCGTTCTGCAGCATTGAATGACAGAAGATAAAGTGAACCACTGAGCTGTAATCACATCTCTGTACTGGCAGATTTTGCACAGCCACCGGGATAAAATCTAAATTTACGTTGGGCCCTTTGTATAAGGCTGAGTTAAGCTTTATTGCCCCAGGGAAATAAATACTGCTATAGAAATTGAAAGGCAACAGTTGTCCACAGTGTACTTGCTCAAATCTGCAGAAGAAAACCATCATTTCTTAAACTGAATAATAATATTTCATCTTCAGAATACATAAAGTGACATAAGTGATTTAAATGGGATCAGTTCAGTTTTTTTTGTAATCCAACATAACTTTATTGAAAAGTAGATGGACTAGGACCATTGTACTGCTTCAACCTGTATTCCAATGCAGGAGAAAGTATAAAAAGCATCAGCGGAAGCTATGGAGTGCTAAAGACAACAGAAGAGAAATAAATATTTACTGAGAGACTTCATGATGTATGAAAAAAAACCTAAAAACCACTTTTATTTTTTCTCTTGACCAGAATGCTCTGACATAAATTCACTTGATTATCATTTATAAAATGCATGCATATTCCAAAAAAATCATAAATAAGCAGAATGTGTAGGATGCAGGAAACCATCTTAAGCGCAATTATCAGGAATGACTTAACTGTTAACAAAAGAAAGATAAATCTTGAACAGCATACTCAAAACCACCCCCTCAGACTGCGTAAACAGATATTCTCTGCAGTGTACTTTAAACATGCACAAGAACTGTGGCTCAGCTGAGAAACAGAGGAAAAAATTCTGAGGAAGTGACCCGTTACACAATTTGTTCTATGCCTGAGTATTCTACACTGAACAGAAAAATCAATTTTGTAATGTGTTACTTACTCATCGTATTGGGTTTGTGTGGCAAGGTTTTGGTGGCTGGAGGGGGAGCCTACAGGGATGGCTTCTGTGATAAGCTGCTGGAAGCTTCTCCATCCCAGTGTGCTGCTGGAGGGGGAAGGAGGTAGAGAAAATGGCACTGGAGTTCAGCTGGAAAGGAGGGAGCAGTGGCGGGAAGGTGTTTTAAGATTTGGCTTTATTTCTCATTACCCTACTCTGGTCGATTGGTAATAAATTAAGTTAATTTTCTCCAAGTTGAGTCTGTTTTGCCTGTTATGGTAATTGGTAAGTGATCTCTCCCTATCCTCATCTTGACCCACGACCCTTTCGTTATCTTGTCTCTCCCCTGTCCAGCTGAGGAGGGGGGAGTGATAGAACAGCTTTGGTGGGCACCTGGCATCCAGCCAGGGTCAACCCGTGAGAATTATATCGGCAATTTGCAACTGTGTTTTCCTAATAAGTTTTATTTGATAAGTTTCTTCACTAGAGAAATTTTATGTAACATACAAACGTTTATGGTTCTCAGTAAGAATGATGTTACATGATATATACAAGATTTTCAAATTTTGCAAACATTCTGACAGTTGTGCAAAGAAGTAATATCTGTTCTTTCTGATGGGTAAAGTTATCTTATAATTTACCATTGCATCTCCTGACCATTTGAGAAAATGTAAGAAATTCCACTTTCTAACTTCAGTTAAAATCAAATGCAGCTGTTGCTGGTGGTTTTGAGATTGCAGCAGTGGTAGTGTGAGCCTCCATGTGTGTAAGGACTATAAACACGTGTGTGCAAAACACAAGACTACGAACTTTGTTTCTTTAAGGACCTGCTCCAAGCAAGTGTTTTGCAACAGCTGGATAATATAACAGAGACTGTTTACAAATCTCTAGGCAGGAACTTAATTGTTAAAAAACAGTGGACTCAAAATGCAATAAAGGCTATTTTTTCAGGACAGATTTCCTCTTTTTTTTTTTTTTACATAATTTTTAAGTGCCCATTAGGTTTTTTAAGTGTTCAGTGGCACAGGGGGATGGTGAACGGGGCTTACAGTCAGTTCATCACATGTTGTTTCTGTCGCTTCATCCTCCTCAGGGGCAGGACTCATCACACTCTTCCTCTGCTCCAGCGTAGGGTCCCTCCCACAGGAGACAGTCCTCCATGAACTTCTCCAGTGTGGGTCCTTCCCACGGGCTGCAGTTCTTCACAAACTGCTCCAGCGTG
>JAOBAS010000072.1:12106893-12125215 GCA_025311575.1 Elanoides forficatus | reverse complement strand
CTTTCTCGCTGGCTGGGCTTGAGAAGCTGAAAAGTCCTTGATTTTAGACTAAACACTACGTAGCAACAACTGAAAACGTCAGTGTTATCAACATTCTTCTCCTACTGAACTCAAAACATAGCACTGTACCAGCTACTAGGAAGACAACTAACTCTATCCCAGCTGAAACCAGGACAGTAATGCAGGAGCCACAGCAGCAAGAACTACCCCTGGGAGGAAAGATCGTTGTGCCCCCGTCTCATGTGGACCCAGATTAGATTTTACTGTAGTAGTATGGCTGAGTGATAGCAGAGGTGCATTTCCTTTTGAAAACTGCTTTCAGATGCAAACATTATTTCCTTCCTCTAAAGGCCTGATACTGCATCTACACGCTACTCCATTTCCCTTGTTTCTGCACAAGTTCCTCACTTTTGTCCAAGCCGAGCTGCGTTTTCCTCCGTCCCTTGCCCCACTGGGGCGGGAGGATTCCAGAGGTTGCAGCAGCGTCCTTCCTTGTGCAGCTGCTAAGGAAAATGAAATCACTTGCCAGAAGAAGGATGGCAACACTGAGATCAGTCCTACCCATAAGGCAGGTAAAGAATAGGTGACTAATGATAAAAGCAGCTAATGTGAGAGTGTATCAGAGCTATCACCTACTTTTCATTCATTATCAAGAAATGATTGGTCACGTCACTACTGCCTAAAAATCAGAGCTCAACCCAGAGCAACAGGGGTCAGGAAATCCTGAGCTGTGAATCCTATCTCAAAGTTTTATTTTTCTGCTTTGCTTTCCATCCTCTCTCATCTAATATGAATTTATACTAAATCAAACTCTAAGTGTATTTAGGACTCAGTTTTCTCATTGCTGGGATTGCAAATTTGTATTTGCAAAATGTCATGCACTTAACAAGGAAGGGAGCAGGAGGTGGCTTTAGGAAAGCAGACCATAGAAAGAGAATTTTGTATTAATTCTTTTTATAAATGGTTTATTAGATGAACCACTATATCTAGGTTCTAAATTTATTACCTTTTCTAAGGTAGCTTAATTGCATATCTGCTTCCTGAACTATTCAAAATGTGTTTCTGCACTAGTGAGTTTATAGCATAATGATGTGCATTCTGCCATCTCACTCTCAGACCAAGCCCTTTGTAGACAGTGCATTTTCACAATGGCAAATGGTACTTCATAGTCCTCATTACAAACTAGCCACACTACGTAATTTTAGCAACAAAGTGATCTTATATTCTACAGCTGGAGAAGTATTTATGCAGCTTCCGTAATTACTTGCTTATATTTACTTCTTGTTACATTATTATTCAGAATAAGCATCTTAAGCCAAATTAACATGGAAGGTATTAAAACATATGCAAAATAAGCTTTGGAAGAAAAGTGTGCAAAAGTAGAATATTTCATAATGAATTGCAGAATATAATTTTCCATGTTAGGAGTACCTCATTAAAATGGAAAACAACTGTAGTTTGTATTTGGCTTTCTTTTTATTAGTTTTCAGTTTTTTCTTTATTCATGGTAGATACTTGATCTTAACCCTACATTGTCTGCTGCTGGTGTGATTGCCTGGTTTAATTTAGAACTGAAATTTGCAGAATTAGAAAATATTCTTACAGAACCAGTAAATACTAATAAATTAGCTGTGATGTTATAAAGAAATTGATGAGGATGATGTTTCAGTACTTACAGCTATGAATATAAATTGACTAGATAGGTTGTTGAGGAGGGTTTACTTTAAAAATATGGTATCTTTATTCTCAATTATTTTTTTCAGAGTTCTATGAATTGTAAAAAAAAGAAAAATAAGCAAAAAGCACAGAAAATTAAAATCTAGTATAGATAATGGTGATAAAACTAAGGCAAGAATAAAGAAAAAGCTTAACTGAAAATTACTGGTATAATAGGAGTTAAACAACATAAGAGTAGAAAGGATTCTTCTTATATCTGAAACCGAAGGGAAGCATAGTAGGAATAAAAAGAGATGTTTCACAGTACATAATGTCATAATAGTTAATTAAAATGTCTGTTACTACTCAAACAATTCTAAACCATCTTTATTACAATTTACATAAAGACATTTGACTTATAATTACTAAAGCAGTTCCTAAAGCAACAAAAATATTTTATTTCTGTCATGAAACTGCAAAAAGAAGGAGGTATTTTTGGTGTACATGGCTATTGCATTTGAGAACAGCTCCTACATACAGTACAAAAATTACCTCATGTAACATGATACATATATAATGTTAAATGATACATATATAGTGTTAATGATACATATATAGTGTAATACAAGTTCTTGGCACTTAAATAGATGAGAGGGGTTCTCCACATTTGACTTCACACACTATATATATTTCCATTTATCTCAGTAAGATTACCATAACAAGGAGAGCAAAGTATGTGTTGCAGTTTCTACAGTGTTATGGCTCTACGGCACCACTTCTAAACCTTACCCAAATGCAAATTACAAAAGTAATTTTCCACAATAGCAGCAACACTTATAAGCAAGGAAGAAAACATTCTGTCAACTCATTGGGATTATGCAAACAGTTTCTGGGTTTGTGTCTTTGTTTTTAAGAAAAAAAAAAGAAAAGCATAAAATCCTGTAGCTATCTCTTCTTTCTCTCCAAAACATTTTGGCTACTCAAGACAATACTTGGGTATGGCTGAATCAGCACTTTACAATGCAGAACTGGGGGAGGGGATAGATCAGAAGGAAAGTCAGAGAAGCAGCAATTACATAAAGACTAACCCCAGCTTTTGTTATTTCAAATAACGTTGTTTCTCCTTGTCTCAATATTGTCAAGAACCAGGAAAGCCATAGCCCTGTGGACTCATGGGAGATGTTAGAAGGTGTCTCCAAACAGCAGAACTTGATAAATTATTCTCATGTGCTCTGGAGATGCAAGAAAGGCTGAGCCTCCTCTGCCTCTTTTATTAACCTGAGGATGATGTTCCAGGGGAAGATTTAGGTTCTGAGGAATGAAAAAGATCTATTCTGAATTAAGTCTACACTTCTCCACCTCCCTGGTGTAAATCTGTCCTGCTCCAAGCTTAACGAGGGTAACAGCTGTCTTTTTTTTTAATTTGTTATGTGTCTCTTTACATACCCAGAGTCTCTGTTTCTTGCTGATTTCTCTCGTGTGTAAACAAGGCAGTCTCTCCCAACACAAATACTTACAGTCTAAAACGCGTCCTTCACTCATTTATTTTCCTGTTCTTGAATACCTCAGTTTTCTCCCCATAGAGAAGACATTGCATGACCTCACACTCACAGCCCATCCAGTTGGTGGTGTTCCTTGTTTTCTACCCACACCTTCCAGACACTGGGTGATGCAGCATTGCCACCAAGTTATGGCAAATGAGGTGGTAATGCTGTATATCAGGCTGTAAAGAGAAACTCTTTTGCTTGTGACTGTAATAGCCTTTTTATCCCATGTTGTGGAAGTAGGCAGCATGTTAATAAACCATCTTCATCAAAGTATGCATTTATATATTGATTCTCTTAAGACGTACACTGTATGAAAACTATGGTGACTCCACACAGGTACAAGCTATAAATAGTTCATCCCTCTGTCTTAGTCTTCCACAGAAAACACAATTATTCCAAACAGAAAATGCCACAGAGTAAGTGACTGCCTGAACATCACATTACACAGTGTATTTGCATGATACAAAATGCTCATTTGCATAGTTATTGCATAGTAGGCTCTTCAGACCTGAACCACTCAGTCAAAATAGAAAAATACAAGAAAGTATTAGCCTGTTTGAACACGCTAAAGAAACAGGGGGATCTGAATACATAAAAGAAAGACTGGGAGAACTAATAAGATCCCATTTGAAGGCAAATAGATATCACACATCTGAGTGGTATAAAGTGAGAAGATGGATGTAACTTTCACAGTTCAATTATTATACTCTTGTTCTGAATGCTCAATGACAGTTATAGGGATGTTTTACAAGGATTAAGGAGGTACTGTAGACAACAACTATTAAATAATTATTTGGAGAGTAACCTGGTATTTACCTTTTGTCTTACTGTACAGCTAGGAGCACTGATTAAGTGCTAGCTAGAATAAATACATCTGGTATAAATCTTGTCAATTTCAAGATTTGCCATGCAGGGAAAAAGAAGAAAAGGACTGTGGATGGAAAGATCAAGTAAACCTTTTTACAGGATTTTTAGTAATTGTGGCTTAATTGCTCTCATTGCTTTCATCCTCTTTCATGCACTTTGGAAATGTGGATCTCATGTCTTTGGGAAGGAGCAATATGTTTTCAGAATCTAAAAGGCAATATCCAATCATCCTGTAATGCTAATTCTCTTCCCTTTTATCCTGTCAACACATTAAAAAAAAAAAAAAAAAAGAAAAAAAAAGAAGGGAAAAAAAGTTAATTTCTATACAGTTAAAGGTGACTTGAGGGAGGAAGGCAAGTCTTAGGTTTGGAATGCAAATTTGAGTAGCAAGACAGATATTTTACAGCTTCTTGACTTGACATATGACGTGACTTCACTTTCTGTTTTGTGTAAAATATCCCATGATTTAAATCAACTTCAGGTCTTATAATGTATCTTCCATTTCCTGTGAAGGATGAAGAAAATATTGTAAGTATGATTGTGGAAACATTTGGGAGGAAAATCTAGTAACTATCAAGAAAGTACTGCGGAAAAACAGTTCCCATCATTAGAACCTATTTCTAGACCATGAAAATTGAATCCTGGCCCTTAATCACACATATTTCAGGATTTTGTTATTTGAAGGTAAAAAGCAGATCTCTCATAGTAGTTCCACTTTCTGCAGACTGTAGGTGAATCCCTAGAATTGTTGATTATGTCTGATAATGATGTCATAAATGTAGTTTTTTCCTTCTCATAGAGATGGAATTTGGTAGGTATGTGCATTTATGCTACTGAACCAGTGGTTTTTAGCCCAAAGTTTCCACTACCAAGTTAATATGTCACCATTTTTAAGTGCCCAAATGGGAATTACGAAAGGACGCATGATTTTTCAGAATGCAGATTGTCTGCAGCTAGCTTAATTCTGGATTCCCATGTCTCAAGTGGACCAAAAAAAAGCAAATTAAAAATCAACAGCCAAATGCTGCAAGGCACTTTGAAGATAGAGGTCTAGGAGATCAAAAAAACAATCAGTCTTTGAATTCATCTGGAAAAAATGCTAGAATGCAAATAGCTTTGTTCATCAGACTCAGATTTGCTTAGTTTCAATGCTTACTGACAAAAGAGTAAAAATGTGTAGAGAACTTGTTTAGTACTTTACAGCTTTTTTCCTCAGCCTATCAGACCTATTTCTTTCTTGTTTTTTTGTGGGTTTTGTTGTTTGTTTTGTTTGTTTTTTTTTTTTTAAGATCAGACATTCAATTGATTATAAAAGACAAAAAGGGAAAAGCATTATTTAGAACTTCAGTCATTTTGGTGTTGGGGAATGATATCAATGATAAGTGTAAATCCTTAAGGATCTTGAAGAGATCAAATAATCTGTCCTAATTCTCTGAGGAAAAACTTTGAACCTCAGCAACTTGCTTAAGTAATGAGGTCCAGTATTTAACTACTGTTAGAGAATGTTTTTCAGTTGTTAATCTAGATTTTGTGTGTTGTGAATTAAGCCATTTTCTTTCTTTTTTTTAACTTACAATGCACTTGAAGATGATTTGATCATAATCTGCCAATAATGATTACTTCTAAAAGCAATTTCATATATCCTTTGTCACTGTTTCTGTTTCTAAACAATTTCTCTCTTAAAATATATTTATAGGTCATGTTTTCTGAAACTTTTGCTTTTAAACACACTTTTATGGGCTTTATCTTATTTTCTTAAAACATGGAAGGACTGGATACAGTGTCCTGGTTTTGACTTATCAATGTCAAATAAGAAATGTATTAATGTATGTCTTTCCGAATCACTCTTGTTTATACACCTCAGAGTGACATCTCTCCTTTTGCAACATCATATTCTCATGACTGTTTTAGTATGATGCAGTAGTATCCTACAACTTCTTACTCAGTACTGCTGTTTTTCTCTGTTTTTTGTTTGCACATTTGATTATGATCTTACTTTTCTAGAAACCACAATCACTTGCCACTTACCCTTATTGAACTTTATCTTGCTGGTACGCCTCTCTGTTCTGAAAAGACCATTTTGTATTCAGCACTTCACCACCAAGCGTTTATAAACATTCTGCTTGCTGCAGTCCAGTTTTCATAACCATTCACTATGCTCCATCTTCCAAAACATAGACAGAGATACTATCTTGACCTTGAAAGATACACCCCAGTAAGTGCTTATTTGATACAGCCATTCATTTGGCACTGAACTATCACTAAGTATTCTCCAGATATACTTTTGTATACCTTTTTAACAGTACTTTAATTAACACTATGCTTCCTTTTTATCCCATGAGAATGCAATGCAGGTTGGCAACAAACTTTTACAATCAACATATACTACTTTTCTGCCTTATGCAACATGCTATGATTGTAGAATAAGATAGGATTTGCCCAGCAATTTGTTCCTGGCAGATCTATGTTTCTTAATTCTGTAATTTTGAATAAAGAAGCAGAAATAAGACTGAGTAGTCTCCCTTTTCCAGAATCTCAGTTTAAAAAACAGGAAAGAATATAGTACCTTTAAACTCATTCTGCAGTGTGTATATGTATTACCTAATGACCAGATATACAGAACTTTCAGAAATGAGTAAATGTCCATGACATCATCAGAAAAATATGCTGTAATTTTATCACATATTTTATTCCACTAGACCATATTACGGTGCAGTATGTTACTATTAGTTTAAATAACCTTTAAGATATTTGCAGCTATGTGATCATTTACGGTCTGCATTTTGCTGATGACTCATCTCCAGCAGAATCAAAGTAGTACATAGCTGTGCATAATACTTCTGGTGCAAAAAAACCTGAGTTGTATAAGCAGAAGAAACAAAACCTCCAGCATTTAAAGACAAGAAAACTAGGCCAGCACTAGTGAAAGACCATTAATTCATCCACCAGTGAGTAATTTTGACATGAAAAAGTAAAAGTAGTTATTTAGATAATTTTTAGCCTGACCCTTCAAAGTAAAATCTTGATGATCAGTGTAAGTAAGATAAGTGCTTTTTGGAAGTGAAATTGATCTTCAGAGCTACTAATTGCAAGGAATAATCAGCAAAGTCTAATCCTACTGCTTTTGAATATTGAGCCACTTCCTTATAAATTAATTGTAAGGTATGTAACAGTAACATATAACAGCTAAAGAAAAGTGTGAAGAACTGGGTGAAGGTATGTGACAAGCATGAAGGGGGACATATGAAAAAGGAGGTAATTGCCTTTAGCGTAATGCTAAGAAGAAGCATTTTTAATATGTGTTCTCAAGAGTGTATTAATAGTCATCCACTCCGCACCACTGAGCAATTACAGTAGGTGCGTGTTAAAAAAGATGAACTTTATATGGAGGAGGAGGAAAATATACTACTTTCATACACCTTCTAAACTCCTACCCTTACACGTTAGAGCAGAAGACTATGCGTACCTCTACTGAATCATTATTGCCAGCTGGATTCATATTATCTTAATCGAATAAAACAAAAGATTCAAGTTGATACTTAACATGATGTGGAATGTATTTAAAGAATTGCTTTACAAGGTCAAGAAAAATCTCCATCTACTATGCATGTGATCTGATTGTCTGAAAATGATCGAATTATGTATTAGACAAACACTCTGGAATTTATAAGGACTTTTTCAATAAAATAAAAGTAGCAACAGCCACTATTTTACTCCACTATGCTGTCAGCAGGAAATATGCTGGCATACTATAAAAGCTATCTTTGTGTAATATGTGCTTTTCCCTCAACAAATGAATACAAATAGAGGCTTTTGAAAAAGTAAAATCCATCTTTTAAGTCAATATTCCTATAGCTTTAATACCATGAGAGGATATACTAATTACATTAAGTTTATAACCATACATCTCTTTCCTGGAGAAACTTATTGTTATGGTGGAAGTCTAATCTAACTGAATTGACAGTATTTGGGATGATTCACTGGAGAACTTAAAAGGACTTGTTATTTTTGGATAACAAACAGCATTAAAAATATTGATTACATTTTTGCTTCTGATTGTCTCTTTTACACAATGTTATTTCTTCTCATATCTACACAGTGCTTCACTGGCAAGGGTATCAATCTCTTCAGGCTCTGGTTACAAATTCCCCACAAATTGGAAGGGACAAGGGCAAATGGTTACAGTTGAGTTCTCTGATTTGTGCGCTTCATTAAACTACCCACCTACTTGTGAACTGCTGAAATGCATCTTAAAAACTAAGTATTTTTCTGCTTTTGGAATAGCCACTTGGCATTCATTTGCCTGTGTTAAAATCATGCAGTCTATCTAAGTCACTGAACAAGTTTGACCTTACCCGCATCGGCCTTCTGCTCTCTCCCAGCCACCTTACGGTTTTACTCTCTGCCACACCACTAGAAAGGCCCCAAATTCCAGGGACAAGCAAAGGGGTGTTTCCAACAAAGTGCATGTGCCAAAGATGCTTCCCTTCCCACCCCACCCGATTCCGCCTTTCCTCTTGACTCTGAGAGAGCTTACTGTCTTAAAACATGAAACAAATGAGTCCTCTTCTGGGTCCTTGTTAGTCTTCTTCCTCTTCTTCCTTGCTAGTTCCCACTGTCAGATATGTTTAAGTGACAGGCTAAGGCCAAATATATGTGGTTAGATTATCAGGAGGATAGAACTGGTCTCACCTTTCTGCCCTCCATTTAACAAGTCTGAGTGGTAAGTCTTTAAGTTTCTGTTCAGGTTTCAAATTCCTCTTGGCCTAAGTACCTAGCAACTTGTCTTTTTTTAAGAAATAAAGTTAACCTTGTCTTAAATTATTATCCAGAGAAGATGGAAAGTTAGCCTTAATGGCCAAAATTAGATAACATAATAGCTTACAAGCCCATATAGTTACTCCAGCTCTTCCGGAATCAATCACAAGGAGTTAAGTGAATGTAGCCAACCCTTCTTTACAAAATAATGCTCTGTGACCTCAGGTTATATGCTCCATCTACATTCCTTTTAATTGCATTTTCCACAAAGCTTTCTTCAAAAAACCCAGATCAAGGGTAAGCTGAACGCAGTCTAAACTAAGTATTTCTGTGGGAAAATGGTGGAGCTACAGTATTCTAATCTGATGCCATTAGTCAATCAAAAAACACAGTTTGAAACAGGATTTTCTGCTCCTACAAAATGTCTTAGTGTGTACTATGGCTTGTGTTTTGGCAAGTGAATAATTCCAAAGGTCATTACAGATCCTTTTCACATTGGCAATTAATTTTTGTTTATCTGTGCTGACAAGCACATGCTTCTATTGTCTGTTACAGAATTGAGCTTGTGTGCTTTAATGTGAGCTTGACTGTTGTTTATTAAAAATCACAGCACAGTTCCTTCTCCTGCAGAGGAAATGGGGAATTGAAAATAAGCAACTGCAGTTTCAAAGTGGAAGTGTTTTGTCCTTTGAAAAGAACTTGACAACCAAATGGACAGTTTGTTCTGGGACTCAAAGACATGTCACAACAGTGACACAGACAAAGAACCCCCACCCCAGTTCACGTACTGCTGGGGCAGCGATTTGGGATGGGGATGTTAAGGTGTTTTTATTAAAGCAGCATCAAGTAAGAGAAACCTATTTCTCTTTGCTGAAAACATCCTAATGACAGTTTACTTCACTGGATTATCAGCAACATGCTGGCTGTGCCACCTGAATTTCAATTCCTTAATTTACAGCACAGATAAAACAGAATAGAGCTGGATCTCTGCTGCTCTCTACACTGGGCTGGTCTTATCAAGCATGAAGTTTGGTGCATTGCAAACCTATTCAAGTCATTATCTGTTGAGGACCTCTTGAGCCATCTCCATCTCTGCAATGTGCTGATAAGACAGCTCTTTCTGTAGCTGCAGTGTCTCTCTGGGTCTCGGTCTTCTTTTGGTGCAAATTACAGCTTTGTCACTGTGCCCTGATGCTGTCACTTTCTCTGTTGTGCAAGCGTTTGATCCAAGCATAAAAGAGGTTGATGGCAGCGATTGACTGGCAGGTGACACAGTCTTATTATTTTATAATTAAATGTGCATGACACACCACTGGAAATACAAATCCTCAATAAAAGAAGCTACCTAAGCTGTGGTGCAGCAGAAATCTGCTTTTGCCTCGTCACAGTAGGAAACAAGTGAAGATACAATGACGTGAATAAACAGACAGCTTCCTTCAGGTATTATATTTATCTGGATTAAGGTTCCACAGTTGCCTGTAGAAAATCTGAGCCTTTGTGGTTACCTTGTGTGGAACTGAGTTTTAAGATACCTTTTTAGGCTCAATTGAAAAAAGTGGAACACTCCCCTTTCCTCTCCCCATCCAGATGCTAACCTCTTTTTGGAAAACAGTGTTCATTCAGACATCGCTGCGTAATAGAATAGAGAATATAGCAGCCTCAGTTGCAGTGTGTATGTTACTGTAGTTTTATACAATATGCATATCTTACGACCACAGAGAGGCTCAGAGAAGAAAGAAGTAAAACAATCATGCACCTATACTGAAGTGCAGAGTCCACGCAGGTATGTTTTGTACCAGTGTGACAAGCGTCAGTCAGACAAGTGTCTGTCTGAAGACCTGATCCGAAGCCTTCATGCCTATTGCCATTTATTTGTTGAAGTAACAGCAACAAATGTAAGCTTGCACTGTAAAAATGACCCGTGGAGTCCCCCGGGGTGCAGCAACACACCCCCCCCCCCCGACAGACGTACCCGCGTGAGCGTACAGTTTTGCAAACGAACACCACTAGGCAGGAACCATTTGTCTGAAGTGCCTTCGAGAGAGCCAAGCCCACAGCCACATCACATACCTTACCGGTTTGGTTTTTTTTTTCTTTCCCGCGGGGGGAGGCGTTGGGGGTCCCGGGGATCGCGGGGGGGGGGGTCGTAGGGGGCGGCCGAGCCCGCCGGGCCGGGGGGTGCGGCCGGCGCGGCTGCCCCGCCGGAAACTCACCGGAGCCCTGGAGGCCGGGGCGGGTGTCGGCGGGTCAGGGGCGGTCTGGGAGGGGGAGGCAGAAAGCGGGCGGGGGCTGGAGCACCCTTCTCGGCTTCTTTCGTTTCTCTTGAGGCAAAACGTCGAGTGAAAGCAGCCTCTCGTGCCCGAGACCCTGTGTCATGAGGTCAGGGCGTGTGGTTCGGCTCTTGGCACTTTTCGGCGAGGCAGAGGGGTCAAGGTGGAATTCTGCAAAAAAAAACTTCTGGAAAAAAAAGCAACAGGGAGCTGTCAAACACGGCTCGATGTGTTACCGCCCCCATTCCTTGCGCTGTCCCTTTCGCGGGCTGCTCGCTGTGGCGGCCGTGCAAGGATCGCCCAGCCGCCGGGCGAGGCGGCGGGCAGGAGGGCCTCCTGCGCTCGGAAGGGCAGCCCTGAGCCCGGCGGGTCCTGGGAGCCCAGGGCAGCCAGGGAAGCGCTTTCAGAGGACCTGTTGGAGGGCAGGTACACTAATGGCGGTCCTGGCTTTTTCACACAGCGTTACTGCAACCGTAAGGTGCTTTGGGTTGGGGAAGAAGACAATGACAACCCTTTCGCTTTTCAGTGACTGTAGTAATAATAAATAAATCAACTGCCAAGCCTGTCCTGGCCAATGAGTGGTATTGGCAGTAGAGCACAGAGGTGGCTCCAGGAAAACTCCGAATCCTACAGGTTAATTTCTCCTGTGTTGCCCCAAGAACACGTAACCGAGAGATTCTGGGTATTTGGCTTGTGGTTTTTTGGCTACCGTACATATGTGTTCTTGAGCAACATTTCAGTATGTTTTATACTCAGAATTCAAACACACGATAGGCACCACCATAAAATACTGAGATAATAAATCTGGCTATTGAATCTCTGCAACTCCTTTTTGCTTTTGTGTTTGTGTTTCTCCTTTGTAGCTGCTAGGAGAGGAAGGGCATCTCGGTTATTGTGGCACGGTGGTTCTCCCTTTGCTGTCACTGCTGTCTGGTCTTTAGTCCATAAACAAATTCCAGTCACTCTGAAGAAAAGCAAGAGGGATGGTGTTCAGCTCTTTTAACTCCAGGAGGCTAAAGGAAGCCATGTGGGATTACTGAGCCTGAATCTACTTGTCACCTCACTCCCAGCCATGTGCTCCCTGGTGCCAGCTCCAGCATGCCCTGGAGCCTGTTGTGAGTCGGCTGGCAGGAATCATTAGCTTTTCGGGAAAATAACCCAACAAAGAACAAAGAGTGTGTGCTGAGTTATTGCATTGAGCTGGCTCAGCAAAGGCTTGGCAGAGTAGTAGCAGAGATATAAACTATGCAGGAAGCAAGAAGGAGGGGAAGGAAGAGACATGCTGTGACCCCTTTGCCATGCTTTCTCAGGCCATTTTCTCTCTCTCTTTTTTTTTTTTTTTTTGTTTAAACGTGATGGAGAAAAGCACTACCAATTTAAACTCCCGAGACAGAGGTTTATGCAAGTTTCATGTTAATTCAGTGGGGTCCTTGGAAGACATTCTTATGTGCTAAGGGAAAATGTAAGGATTATTTTGGTCCTATTGAAAAAGCTGTAGTTTTCTTGTATTCACAGGTGAGGGGAAGATTTCTAGCACTCAGCTGACCAAAGAGCCCTTGGAGATGTCAGCATGGCCTCATGTAATTCCCGCAGCTTCTCGTGAGGTGGTCATCAGGTATGACCCTTTACTGACAAGTTGTGATATGTCCAGGGCTGTGCAGGCAGAATAATCCAGGGGGTGACACTTTATGTCCTAAACAGCAGCTTTTTCCTTCCTCTTCACAGTCACATGTTTTGTAGATCAGAGGTGTATTGGTGGCATCTCCTTCCCTCACTTGGATGGTACTGTGAGAGAGCAGTTACAAGGGGTGTCTGTAGTTTAACATAGTAGTTTGTTCTCCAGAAAGAATTTAGAATTTATAGTAACCCTTTAATAACATCCAGCATTCATAGATGATTTGCTAGAGAATTAGCTTTATCACAGGTTGCTGTGATAAGGGGCATTTATAACGTGCAAACATCTAAAGACCTTTTTCCAGGCAAGCTTGGCAACAAGACCCATAAGGATCATGGAGTGCAACTCCCTGCTCCTCGTAGGGCTACCTGAAACTAAACCGTATGACTAAGAGCGTCGTCCAGCCTGGTGCCGTGACCACTTCCTTGGGGAGCCTGTTCAGTGACCCACCACCCTCTCGGTTAAGAACTTTTTCCTAATGTTCCACCTGAACTTCCCCTGATGCAGCTTCATTCCGTTTCCTGGTGTCCTATTGCTGATCACCAGAGAGGGGGGCCGTGAGTGGCGTTCCCCTCCTGACTGGCCCACGAACCAGGGTGCCCTTGTTGCCAGTTCTGGAGCTGTTAGCTGTACTCAGCCGCACGTGGCTGTCCCAGCCCAGCTGTTGTGATCTTAACCCCGTCGATTCTGGAACTCAGTGTAATCGTTGCTGAGTTCAGGCTTTTCTGCTAGGTGGTTTTGAATGAAAAGTTCATTTCATCATCTGTGTTAGCTGTTGATGAGCATAAAAAGGGGAGATTTAAATGGCAGCAGCAATATTGCGGTAGGCAGCTAGGCCACCACAGTGAAACCTTTTGCTTTCAGTTCACGCTCAAGTTAACATAGGGACTGCTACTGAAACTCTCTGAAGAAGAGGAACACAAAACGTGGTAGGAAAACATGACAGTCTGGGCTGACATGTTGGGCTTGGTCAAATCTGGAATGGGGCCAGCCTGAATGCCTCCTATCTGCAGGTGTCTGTGCTGTGAATTTGCTGGTTTGGTGCAGTCATGGGAAAGAAGTAGATGAGACTTAATGAACTGTGTCATTGTTTTAGAGCTTTTTACCTCCTGGCTAAATCCAAGCAATTAGGATACTAATTGTCACCCTGGTTTTGTGTGGGAAAAGCTGTTTGGGCTAGATGTCTGCCCCAGGGGTCGGCGATTCCCAGGAACCCTTGTTCTGGGCTCTGGCCATGCACGTGGATAAACCCCTTTCCTCATCCTCTCTTGTAGTCTACCAATATGGAAAGAAGCTTCAGTAAGATACTGGTCATCTCGCCTCCTGCAAGTCTCGGGTGGCAAGAGGTATCTGTGATTATGGAGAAAAATCCAAATTGAATATTTGTTCTGTAAAGTTTGCCAATAGTACTGAAATATCTCAGTGGCTATAGCTTTGGGGGATTCTTTTAATGCAGGAGGAATATGTGTGAGCTGCTTCTTGGCTGGGATATGTAGTGATTTTAATTTCAAAAGCGGAATGCGAATTTCTGGATCTGGACAATGTTTGTCCTTAATGCAAAACTCTCCTAAGTGTCTTGCTAACCTGTCCTGAAGATGGTGGCTTTGCTAGAGAGAAAGTGATACTGGGTGGACACAGAATTTACGGATAATGTGATATTAAGAGTAGAAGATATCTTTGTGCTTTTCTTAAAGCATACGTCACTGCTCCAACATTCCTTTAAGTCAGTTTGTAGCGATAACGATTCCTTAAACTTTACAGTGAACTGTAAAACAATGCAATGAAATCTCTCTTGTGCTATTTTAAACTTGAAGTTCAGTCTGAAAGTTTTTCAGATGGGTCTGTAAGTTATATGACATGCTACCAGGTCAGGCCAGTGAGAAAAGTTGAAAAAAAAATAAAATGTATTTTCTGTTGGTTACATGGGAGAAGGTATATATATGTATGGGAGAAAAAAACAGCCCGATTTGGAGGGTGATCTGCCTTGGGTTAAAAAAAGAATTGATAGGCTGCAAAAGGAAAAGCTGCAATGGACTATTTGAAGTGAGTTATTTTTGAGATATGGCTGTGCTGTTCAATGATTTTAGTTGGATAGGTGCCAAACCAGAGATTTTGATAAAGGTATTTTTTCTCAAAGTCCTGTTTCTTCACATCTGAACCTGCAGGAAGCATGCTCTTCTCCTGCAGCAGAGGAGACCATGAGGCTGTAAAAAAAGTGTGCTGGAAGCTGAAGCACAAATGAAGAATGACCTCAAAAGTACTGATTTTCAGCTTGGTCCACAAATAGGCCAATCTTAAGATTGTTTTGGCTCAGCTTAGGTTTTTTGAACATCTGCAAGTTAGTTATAGTGGCACTTGTGGGAGCTGTTATTTAGGTGGCCATATAAAACCAGGAAATTTGCTGGCCCACTTTTTTTCCTTAATTAAATATTCCGATTGTTTCAAGAGCAGCAAAGTAAATGAACCCTTTTTGATAAGGTTTGGTAGCCTATTTGACTACAGTAGTGGCCTGAGCTGCCTCCTGCTGTGGGAGTTCTGGTAGAGGAGAGCCTAAATGAGTCTGATGAGGGGCTGGCGAGCCAGAGTGGGGAGTGCTCACTGCCTCTTCCAGCTGCCTCTCCCTCCATAGCAGCATTTGAGTCACTTGAGTTTTCAGTAGCTTCCAAACTTTTATTTGTGAGCCAGGTTTGTGGCTGATGGGCGCAAAGTCTGTTACAGGAGAGGACAAGAGATGGACAACAGAGATGAAGTTTCAGATACTTCAGGGGGTGGGACGAGGAAAATTACTGCTCCTTGTAGCAGCCTGCAGCCATTGGGCTAAGACGGCCTGTCGAAGCATTTGCTTGTGTCCCAGGCTGTGAAGTCTGGAGGGGCGCGAGGGAGCATAGGGAATTTTGTTTATTTGGAGCACAGAGGTCCACCTGAAATTCCTGATTGCTCCTGAATGCCTTACGTCAGTTTTAAGGGAGAAGCCACGCGGGAAGTAGGGAAGGAAAGGTCGTGTGGCAAGGTGGAATTGAGTGCACACCACAGAAAAGGCCCTATCAATTCCCCTACGAAGCAGCACACTGTACTTAGTGGCATTTCTGTCTCCAGTTGGTGTTTGAGCTTGCTGGAATTGCATGAGTGATTGTGGTTTCATCCTCTGGAAGAGAAACTGTGGCCTGTGAGATGGTGAAACTGGCTGAAGGAGGCTTTAGGGAATTTTGATTCAAATCATTTGACATCTTTATTAGATTTAAAAAGCTGCAGAAAGTGCTTATCTTGGGAATATATTTTATTAGCATGACCTGTTGTCTGTCTTGCACTTCTGTCTTGATATTAGTGAGATTATTATCTCATTGACTTACTAAGAATGTTTCAGGATCCCTGGTTTTGACACAAATAGAAACCACCTTTAAACATTAATTGTTTGGAATTATTCAACGTACAAGTCATTGCTGTTACCTTTATGAGGCAAAACTAGAACTGTATCTGAGATCTTGTAGCTCCTCGCCTTCTGTCCCGCCAACCCCAAGAATTACTGTGTGACAATTTAACTTGCTTTTCAGGAAAACGAGATCAAGTTGTTAACTGCAGAAATTGAGCGTCTGAAGAACTTTGGATGCTTGGGAGTCTCCCCGAGTCTGGAAGGGTTGCGAGACGAAAACGCAAAACTTAAGTATCGGTTAAATTTCCTTCAAAAGGTAAGGGAATAAAGAATTAATGCTGTAGCATGTGGGTTTTGTTCTCATTAAGACAAGCTAAATAAATTATGTCAGTTTGTTACAGCTAGTGATGTGTGACAGCATGCTCACTCTGCATTCTGATGCCTTAATTGTTGGTGGCACATCAGATGTTTCTTGGTTCCTTAAACAGAAACCTACTTTATGAAAAATCTCTGTAGGTTAATAAGCCCACACTGTCAAGTCTTGGCTAGTCATGTAAAGGGCAGCCCAGACGAGGTCTCTACCAGGATCACTGACAAAGGTGTGGGAAGTAATGCAGCCCTGTGTTCAGGGGAAGTGTTTGTGCTGCGAGGTTCAAAGGAAAAAGCAGCTCTTGAATCACTTGATTTTTATGTTGCATATGTTGCTGCTGTGCCTAGAGGTGTCAGCCAAATCTGTCAGCCATGCTTTGCCAGGCAGACAGGGAAAAAACGAGGATGTAACGGCTCCTCAGATGTTGTGAATTTAGCCTTCTGGATTTTGTTTTTTCAGAGCCTTCAGGAGGAAAGAAGTAAAACAGCAAAAAGCATGATTAATATCAACAGCTGTCTTCAGGACATCTTTGGAGCTGCTATTCAGGCTGCTTACCCAGATTTAGAAAACCCTCCATTAGTGGTGACGCCAAGTCAGCAGCCCAAATTTGGGGATTACCAGTGTAACAGCGCCATGGGCATAACGCAGGTAAATCCAAACAATCTTACAAAGAGAAGAAAAAAATGGGAATGTTGTCTGTTGGAAGCTAAGTGATAGACAATGCAATGAGAGTTGCAATACTGGACCTGTTTCAGGCTTGTTGCAGGCCTCTGGGCTGAGAATTCAGTGAGTATCTAACAGCATTTTAAGGGAAGCATTGACCTTCACAGAGTAGACCTTTAAACCTCTGTTTAGATGGCTGGTATGAGAGAGTTACTTGTGTGTCACACAGAAAAACTGCTCGGTTCATGGCATCTAAATCAAACCAGGATTTCAGTGCTGCATTGATTTACTAATGATGTGCAATTAACTACCAATTAGTGAGCTATATGTTTGGAACTAATATCAGCAAAACAATAAATCACAACTCTGGACAGTTACAAAATGTTGATAAACACCTACAGATCTCTAAATACTCTTCTGTAATGTCAGAAAAGTATAATGTCCACACACACATTTGTGCAGAGTTCTGTGCGCGCCCCCCCCCTTTCTCGCAGGGCAGGTGGGTTACAAACACACACCCTGTCTCTGGGAGTGCGGGTTCCCCTCGTTGCCCACACCTTCTGTTGGGGTGGGTGCCGCAGCTTCTTACCACCCACTAATGCACATGGCAGTGAGAAGGGGCCCAGGCGCTCCCCTCTGCGCCCGGCTGGGGCGCGGGTCCCTGCGTGCTCCATCCTGAACTGGCCTCTGCGAGCTCCAGCGTGGGCCACTGGCGGCAGCTGGCAGTGCAGGTCATTGTCGGGCCTGCGCACTTTCTCACAGTCTCCAGCCAGGTGTAGACGACTGCTCAGGCACTGGCCTTCTTGCTGCTCCGGCTCCTTTGTTTCAAAAGTGTGTCCTGGTTTCAGATGGGATGGAGTTAATTGTCTTCCTAGTAGCTGGTACAGTGCTATGTTTTGACTTAGGTATGAGAAGAATGTTGATAACACTGATGTTTTCAGTTGTTGATAAGTAAAGTTTAGTCTAAAGTCAAGGATTTTTAAGCTTCTCATGCCCAGCCAGCAAGAAAGCTGGAGGGGCACAAGAAGCTGGCACAGAACACAGCCAGGGCAGCTGACCCAAAGCAGCCAACGGGGTATTCCAGACCATGGGACGTCATGCCCAGTATATAAACTGGGGGGAGTGGGGGTGGGGGGATGGCTGCTC
>JAOBAS010000072.1:12087833-12099034 GCA_025311575.1 Elanoides forficatus | reverse complement strand
ATAAAATGGAAGGGGGGGGGCGGGGAGGGAGGCTCAGCCAGGTGTACGGCTCGTACGCCATCTGCTTTGTTTTCCTTCGGGGGTCGCTTCGCGCTTAAGGTGCGGGGCCTCACGCCGGGTTGGTGCGGCCGCCCTGGGTGAGGCTGGGGGGTCACGCCGTCACCTTTTTGCAGGCGTCTTTGCCTCGGCCGTATATGTCTTACCCACCTTTTCAGTTCGTCCTGCCCTGGAAGAATCAAGTCTCCTCGTTCTTGCGTTGTGCGCGTGGCGAGCGGGACGGCTTTGTTTCATCTGCATAGCGCTGATGATGAGATCCGAGCAGCGAGGCGGCTCGGTATCGCTTTCACCTCTGTAATCCCTTACGTACATGCCTCTGAATACAGGTGTAATTTGTTAGAATAGTAAAATTGATCTTCATTTAAAAAAAAAAAAACAAAACAAAACAAAAAAAAAAAACAAAAAACCCACCGCAGAACAATACCCAAGAAAAACTAAAAGGTGGCTTATTGTAGCTGATTTAATTGAAGTCTGTAAGACTAAAATGTGTTGCTAGATTTGTGGAGCTTGGAAGACAACTTTGGTAACGAGGTTTAGTAGCTACATAGGACTTCAGTGTCTGGTTTTCTTACAAGTGATATTTGATAAAGTAGCAATGCCTGATGAATTGAGTATTTCACAATGTGTGTGCACGTTTTCTTGAAAGGGTAAGAGGTTCCTGGGTTTTCTTGTGCTAAAAAACTCCATGCCATTTGATTTTGTTATTTATCTCTGCCTTGATAGTCAATTTTAAATTAAAATGAGGGAGTCCAGAAACTATTCCAGTAAGTGGGAACTTGTTCTGTTGAGGAAACGGACACTAGGGTATTAGACCTTCAGTTTTGCATTTTTCCTTTTAATCCCATGGATTCTGAATCCTGAAATTACGTTCAGTTTTACTCTTTTCTCTGGCCTTCTAGAAATGTTGTATTGGGGGTGAGTTTTCATAGAGGACTTTGAATCTATTATATAGCTATTATACATAAATAACTTTGCAAATACGGAATTGGTAATTCTACATACTGTTTAAAATGGGATATTACTTAGAAATGTAGGTATTTGAAGTTTTCGCTGTGATATATTGAGAGTATTTGCAACTATAGACACAAACAAATGACCTTGAAACTGCTAAGGGATTTTATCACACTTACTGAAATCTGATAAAGCATATCTTTAGTGCCCCTTTCAAATGTCTTGTGGCTGTACCTGAACTGATATTTCTGCTCAGCAGTAGCTGTCTTAATTTAGTGTATTTTTATTCTGGTGGAGTGGTTGATCTTTTCTGTATGCTGTAGAGACTTTTTTAATTGCTTTAGTCCTTGTGATGGATACCTCTTCAATATGTTCATATTTGCATAAATGTCTTCCAATTTTTGGCTTGGTCATACTAGTATAATATTTCTGCATGTAAATTTATTGTGACTTTCCCATAGTAAGGTAAACATCAATTTTCATTCTTCTCCTTGAATTCGTTTTTAAACACTGTTTTTCAGTGAGAGGGGGAGATCCTTTTATCAGTGTGGTTTTTCTTGTCCTTGATTTATTTATTGTCTCTTCAAAAATTGAACTACCACACTTGAGACTGAGCTGGGTGATCCAGGTGTGAGTTGAAATTATTCTAAACAGCTGCTAAATCTAGAATATCTGTTTTTTTTTTTTTTAAAAAAAAAGACACAAAGGCTTTCGGGTTATTTCCCAGTCTTCTAGATGGCAATATTCAAACTGCAGTGAAGCCCCAGGCTGAATTCTATTAAAGCCCCTGTAATGCTAATGTAGATTTCTTTTGGGGGAGGGAGGAGAAGCAGAGGGGATGAAACAAAGTGAAGCTTGCTCTATTTGGGGACCAGAGTAGGAAATAGATGACCTGTGATCTAGTCTTCTAAAAGCTCAGGGAATACTTCCTGTGCTTCTTAAATTGATGCCATTGCAGAAGTGGACTTTGCAGGTAAAAAATAGTACAAGGATGCAATGCAAGCTCCTTCTTAGTAACAGTGATGTTGAAATGCTGCTTTTATAGGTAAAACTCTTGCTGTCTTAAAAGGTAATGGCTTTTGGTTATATTTCTTGCCACTGATACTCATCAAAGCAATAAAACTGTTTATTAGCTAATGGATAAGCTCAATTTGTGATGAATATATATTTCAATCTTGCTTTAAAGCTATCTTTGCTTTTGCTGTAATGCTTTTCTAATAGATGCTAGTATCTACAGAGGGCAGTGAATGTTACCAGCTGTTGCTAAGACTTTAAAAGTGAGAGAATGTTGCCTTTGTGCACAGATCTTTCTTTTCCTGACAGCCCCCAAATCAGTTGAAATACCACAATACTATTCAGCAGCAGTAGCTGATGGTGCTTTGGGTTTTGACATCTGTAGCTCCAGTTCTGAAGGAGGCCACTACATGGTGTTTTGATGTGTTGCCTGTGTAAATCTACCTAATTGGACTTAACCCAGAAGGACTAGTTCTGGAGAAGCTAGTGTAATAGAGTTAGAATTCATAGCTTTTAGCTACTACAACAGGTGGGCCAGATCAAGATGTTTTGTTGCCTAATCCTTGTTGAAATTTAAAGTTATCCTGAGTTTCTGGTGGCAAAATAGCCCAGAGAGGCAGGCTCCTTGATTGATTCCCAGTGAAGCTCAGAGGAACTGCCAGTATCGAACAAGCTGCTTTTACCCAGTAGGCATTGCTGTTGATCTGCAGGGACTCCTAGCACCTAATATTTTGCCACTGAGCAACTAAATATCATGCTAAATTTGACAGAAGCTGTGGTTAGAGAGCAGCTAATTGTTGGTCTTCCCTGTATGTAGAAGTGCTTGCTGTTTCACAGAGGTTTTTTGGCATACAGCTCTGCAGAAAGTACACCTTGGAAAGATGACCTCAGTGAAACACTTGGCTTTAGTAGTCAGTGTTTTTTGTAGGGAGTGCAGTTTTTCAGCTTTAAAACTAAGTGAAATAGTTACAAAAATCTTATGGCAGAAATCTTAGGAAAAGTGTGCTTTCTCAGGAACTTACTTAAAGGTTCTCAACCTAAATCAACTTTTTGAAATAGCTCATAATCTAAATCTGACTTTGCTGGCAAAGTATCTGGAGTTTTAGGAGCAGTAATTCTATGACAAAAATTGTAATGGGAAGGCCTTACTTGCATACATTTGAAAAATGCAAATTGGGAACAAGCTGAAGCTTTCCAGATAGAGCTTAAACTAGTGTCATGCTGTTTTCTATTCTGCTTGAGCCACTGTTCCTCGTGGTACTCCAGTACTTAAGCAACAGGGGTTTTTGTTTGTTTTGGTAGTCATAGTAAGCCTGGACATAATGCAGGTTTGGAAGAAGCTCTAGTTTCCTAACAGAAAGTTGGGACAAGTGTTAGGTGTTTAAATATTTTAGCAATGCTTCACTATTGTGAGTGCAGCAGCCTAGGATCAGAATGAGGATCATTCTAGGCAGTCCTAGGCTTCACTTCCTAAAACGTTTGTGATAACTGATTCTCCATTCCCTCATACAGTCCTGACATTGCTGGTGACTTGGTGCTGCTGCTGATCAGAAACTGTGTGAACAGATGCTTAGACCAGATGAGGCTGTAAGATGTTGCAAGAATGGGTATCTTGGTTTGCTGTGTTTAGCGAAAAACAGGTATATCCCAGTAAACTTGGAATGGTTGACCAAATGACTCGGAACCTAGAAAATACTGAAGTGCTGAGGACACTGTAGTGTGGTCTTAAGGACTCCAGACACTTTCCCTGGTCTTCAGCTGAGTGTGGAGTAGATCTAGAAAATGTTATATATGAGGCAGTTACTGAACTGCTAGAATGTAGTGTAAAGTGTATATGTGTAGTTTTTTGAATGCTTAATACCTAAATACCAGTGAAGTAGGGAGAACTTAAACATTCAAATGCTTTGTAAAACAGTCCACACAGGTAGGAGAGGCTATTTAAGGTGTTCTGGAATATTCCCTGTGATGTATTGAGCAGCTTTTCTGTAGGTCTGTGCTAGCTGCATTTGCTTTCAGACTCCTCAGGGTGAGTTTGTTTAACCAAGTACTTATTCAGATTTAACTGAATAAACTTTATGTATTTTTGTGGAATGAAGCTACAATTGAATGATAGCTGGAATACTGATGTTCTTCTATACTTTAACTCTTAATGACAGAAGTGAAGTTAGTAGGATTTGTTTTACAGAATGGATGAACAGAGTGAATTGCTGGGAAATTAAAATAAGTATTTATTGACAAATGCTGTAGTTGCCTTAGGTGATAAGGGTTGAGAGAAGGAGATTCAGCTATGGAAGGGGGAAAGTAATATAAATTCAACTTTTCTACCAGTAGCATCTCTGCTTCTTACCCTTCTGATAATATTTTTGAATACTGTCCTCCTTATATACTTTTTCAGAAGTAGAATTATGGTCAGAAGGAGTACTTTGAGTCAGCTTCCCTGTGACTTTTAAGCCTAATGTGTGCTTTTCAGAGTCTTGAATCTAGAGCTCTGTCTCTCTGTATACTGAGATTTGGACAGTCAACCTTTGTGTGCAGGGGACTGCAGGGTTCTGTTTTTATGTAATGACATGGGAAGCTTACTGTTAATATACCTTAACGTAGATAAAATCAGCTAAGGATTTCATGGTTGTATCTGTTGTTAATAACGGAACTATAAAGTGCCTTCAAGAAATGGGAGTTCCCTGTTTTAGGCTTGCTGCAACGAATATAGAAAGTGAGAAATCAAATAGCTGAACTCCAAGAAAAGGGCAAGGGTTTGTCTATCTAGTGTTTATACTTTGCCATGGCACTTTATATTTTAAAAATATTTGTGGCATGTTATTTTTAGCTTAAGTAGCAAACCAGAGCATTCGTCTGCTTCTTACCCTGAAAATAGCAAAGCTAATCACAGATATCTGTGAACACATTCTTGAAGTTACCGTCTTCTCCCTTACATGCTGCAAAAATGACAGTACCTGGACTTAAGCAGCACCTTTGGAGAAAAGTATGCTGAATGGCCAAAAGCTTTTAATAGCTCATGGAGCCAGTGGGGCACAAACGCACTTGTTTCACTACAGAAATAGTTAAGGTTCCTGCAACACTGCTCCAGGTGACCCTGTGAGAAGTGCATGCATGCTAAGGAGGAGGAGAAGGTCCCTTGGAGCTCTGGTCTAGTAAAGGGTGTCTCTGGTGAGGAAGCTGGATTCAGGAGGGAATAGGTATTGTGGCTGCAATGGCAGAGGAAAAGATTGTTAGAGTGTATTCAGACTTCTGAATTTGCTTTGAGCATATACATGCATGGCCATTGCACCAAAAGCAGTAATATATCGCAAGAACACTAGCAATGTACATGCCTTCGCTATGTTCCCATTTTATTTTTGTAATGGAGTCCTTGTTTTGTGCTGTTCATTTTTGTCCTCTTGAAATGCCAAAAAACTACTGCTGTGACCTCTGTTTTAATTCATCCATTAGCATTAAATTTCATATGCATCAAAGCAGTTTAAAGGTGGAGCAAGATCTTGGTATTTATTTACTTTTTACGTATCTTCTGTTCATCTCCAGTCTTGAACCAGCAAATGTAACTAGTTAAAGGGGTGAACACTATTGCTTGCGTATCAGAGTTGATTTAAGAAGGGCTTTTAAATATTTTAGATTTAAATATTAAAATCCTAATACCTGCTATAATTGTAATTGAGGATATTATTTTTATCTTTAGTAACATACTTAGACATCTCGTCAGAATTACTGCTGTGGTTCCTTTCTACCCAAATATGCATTAGAAACTGCTTTCTGTTTCCAAAAGAGGGACAACTGAAGTCATAACTCTAAAACACCATATGCTTCTTGTAACAATGTGTGTACTGCATGCATGCAGTAGTGAAGAAATCAGTTTATTAATGAATTTAACTTTTTCATTTTGTTGTGCTTAACACCTTGAGCTATAACTGAAAATTTAGTTCCTGACCTAAAACTACTACTGTTAATCTGGACAGAGCACCCATTCTGAAGGCAGCTGGAAAATTGATTACAAAGTGAACTGCATAAAGCGAGGAAGACTTTAGAAGCTGCTTTTGCATTCAGATAGCTAAACTGTGAAACTTGGCATAGCAATAACACTTGCCTTGGACTGCATCCATGGTTGAGATGTTGGTAGGCAAGATGAGAATTACAGCCTCATTAGTGAACCAAGTAGCTAGTTTTTTTTTCTGTAACAGTTGAGCAAACTGAAAGAAAATGAAATGGAGTCATGCTTGTCTTTTGATAAAGGCTATTTTTATACAGAGAGTGGTTCTTGTAGTGAAATTCCTCTGAACCAGTGCAGCTGAAGGATATAAAACTAGCTATCCTGATGGAGATCAAGGCTTTTTTTTGGATATAGCTCTGGTGGTCAAAGATCTTCACTGCTGAAATTATAACTGGGCTGTAGGGTTACTTTTTGTGTGTGGAAGGTTTCTTGCATAACTCGATGTGTATGATATGGTGACTGCTTCCACATCACGTAGTGTAATAGAAAGGTCTGAGCAACTTCATCTAGTGGATGATGTCCCTGCCAATGGCAGGGGCATTGGAACTAGGTGATACTTACAGGTTGCTTCCAACCCAAGCCATTCTGTGAATCCATGATAAAGGGTCCGTGAAGGGAACTTTCTGTCCAAGTTGGGTAATATTAGGAGAAATGTAGATTCTATTATAAATTTTCAGGTCTGATAATCTAGTCTTCTAGATTATCAGAAGAATTAGCTGTTGCAAAAGGAGTAGATGCTGCAGACTTTTGTGGCAAAAGTACAACCTGTTTTTCTTTTGTGGGTATGGCCTTTTTTGATCTTTACAAATACTCCATGTGTGTAACCAGGTGGAGTAAGGATTACCTGTTTTGAAACTTGTTTGTGTTTTCAAACAAGGTATGTCCATGTTCCTGAAGAAATGCTATGTCAAATTGCCTGTCTTCTGGTGTGTATTGCATAGAATAAACAAATGCGCCAGGTTTCCTGTTCGAAGCAATGCATGCGAACAGAAAATGAGTTGATAGTTTCTGTAGGAACAGTTTCCTTTTTGGACTTAAATCTGATATGGCAGTTAATTTAACTTACACTTCTGCATATCAGTCTTACATAATCTTGCCATGTACTGTCCAAGTGCCCAAGATCAGGGACCTAATTTTAGTGGCTGTTCCTAGTACTTGCTCAGATATTCTAGTACTGAAAATTAATGACCATCTAATTGTAACTGTCCTCCTGTTTGTTAAATTGGGTTGACTTGCCCTTTTGAAAACTGATTTATGTATCTTTTCTTGACTTGCTTACCTAAGAAGGCTGTGCTGCTTCTGTCTGTATACATCTGAAAAATCTGGCTGTTAGGCTATTAGGAAGAGCTGTAGGCATGCGATTTTAATTGTATGTTTATTCCAAATTAAGGTAACTATGAGTAAATTCCCATCAAATGCAGTACATGTATGCAGGACTTTCCATTGACCTACGTAAATGAATATGAAATGGCACTGTCAGGTACAGCAAGATGTAAACAACTTCTAATACTACCTGGGCAGCTTTGTACAGGTGAATGTGGGTGGTGGGTGTTTGTCATGTGTAATCTGTATGGACTGAAGGGTTATTTAGTCCTAAGTGGAAAAATATGGAAGTTGTACAACAGGATTAAATGGGAATAGGAGCATCAATTTCTTGAAACATAAAACTATTTTGAAGTACTGTGGGTGTAGTGAAAAGGTGAAGATGCCTTTTATATTTGAATGAAAGATTAATAATTTGAGCAGAGTCAATGACCCAAATTTGAGAACTTGTAAAGCTGATCTGTCTCTTGGGACATTTGTTAAGGTGTGCCTGACTCCATGTAACTTGTAATGCTTTTTGAAAATTCATCAGACAGTGGGTACAGCTCATGAGTCCTTAGCTTCCAGGTGTGCCCTTCTGTTATGTGTCAGTTCTGTTTTTTCTTTCCTGACCTGAGGAAGATGATGAGCTTACCTGCATGCTTAAGGAACTATGATCTTAAGTCAGTGGCTACCTCCAAATCAAAACTTTGGTGGCATAATGCTGTCATGTTAAACATTTTAAAAAAGTTTGCTTGAAGGCTTATGCTACTTGACAGTTTACTCATTACAGAGGCTCTGCCCTGCTTTGGCTTGAAGATGGTGGGCAAACATTGGAGACTTTTTTTTTTTTTCCTTTCTCCTAGTTGGTAATTTTTTTGTAGGTCTTAAGTTTGGCTGGGGAAGTTACGCACTGTATCTCCTAACTTGAAGAGTCATTTTCCACACCTTCTTGAACCAAAAAAAAAAAAAGTGTCAGACCAGGCTTTTAGCTTCTGGGTCAAGAAAAGTGTTCCCTGAAGAGCAGTTTCCCACAGGTGCCTCCTCTGTACCAGGCAACCTTTGCTGAGAGCCTAAGCCTTTCCTGCTGCTGCTAGCTGTTTTTTGAAAAGGTTTGCTTTGTAAGTAGCACAAAACTAGATGGGACTAAATAGTGAGGAGCTATTCCCATAGCACAGGGACCTCTGCCTGTCTCCCTGCATAGATAGTTTGAAGCAGACTGCTTCCTTGCTTATTCTTCTCCAGAGATTTCTAAAGGTAGTTTTTTTCCCCTCCCCTTACTCTTCTCCCTCTGTAGTGGGGGAGGAGTAAGGGGAGGAGAAATAGGAGCTTTGTCTGAAGTCTTGGCACTTTTCATAAATTGCTGCGGTTCTCCTGACCTCACTGGATTTCACCAGGAAAGCAGTGACCACGGAAACTTGAAGTAAGACTTTGAGGTGGGCTCCCTCCTCTTTTCCACCTACGATCTTCCTAGTCAGGTCCTGCTGGTCTGTGGCTGGACTTGGGCAAGAGGTGGCTGCCTGACTTTCCCTCTGCGAAGTGGTAGCTCGCTGCTTTGGGTGTCCAAGGTGTGGACACCCGCTGTGGCAGGGCGAGCTGTCTGGGAGGAGGTCTGAGCTGCCCTTACCAGATACGGCTGGTCCCAACCAGATCTGTAACAGCCTCGCCTCTGCAGGACCCAGCCAAGCCTGTCCCCATGAAAACCCACTTAAGAAGGGACAAAGTAATGCCAGCTGGAGAAGAATGAGGGGGAAGTGTGAGGAAACGGCCCTGGGAGCACAGAGGCTGCAGGAGGGGAGGAGGAGGTGGTGCCGCTGGCCTGGGGCAGGCATGGCCCTGCAGCCTGGGGAGGAGACCATGGTGGAGCAGGCCTTTCCCTGCAGCCCATGGAGAGGACTGTGCTGGAGCAGACACATGCATGGCAGCCTGTGGAGGACCCTGTGCCATAGCAGGTGGATGTTTCCTGAAGGAGCTGCTGGCTATGGAGGGCCCGTGCTGGAGCAGGGGAAAAGCGTGTCCGTAAACCTCTGTCTTCCTTGCCCCACTGGGGGGGTGTTGGGGCGGGGGCAGAGGAGTTGGGAGTGAAGGATTGAAATTGACCCAGGGAAGGTGGGGGTGGAGGTGAGGGGAAGGCGTTTTAAATTTTTTTTTGTCTTACTAGCTAAATCCATTTTAATTGGCAGTACACTAAATTAATTTTCCTCAAGTTGAGTCCATTTTTGCCTCTGGTGCTGATTGGCAAGTGATTTCCTTGTCTTTTTTCTAGACCCATGAGCTTTCTCATCCTGTTTTTTTCCCCCCTGTCCTGCAGGCTGGGTGGGTGTTTGGCAAGCCCACCAGGCAGGTCACTGGTCAGTGGCTTAGTCCATGTCAGAGGGCAGTGAATCTCTGAAAAACGGGCAGTGTACTGGTGGCCAGACAGTTGGCTAAACAGAATGATATGTAAGGGTGAATGAAGATGGCTGTGCTGTGTGTTAAAAGGCTTCTGAATTTAGGTATGTCTGCTCTAATGTCTATGAGATGTGGCTTCTCCAAACTCTGTCACCTAGTTAACAAGGAATAAGCAGGCTTTAAAGTGGCCCAGCAGTGTGCATCCAGGGTGTTGTTAGTGAAAAGCTTTGTATTTTCTTCTGTACTCCAAGTTGTGCTTGTCGGAGGAGATGGTGGTTGTGTGTAAGTATTGTAGGTGCCCAGGCAGAACAGCTGCTAGGTGCATTTCAGTATGAGTGCCTGACATGACAACGGATTTTTTTTGTCTTCATTCACACTGGCGTTTGAAGCTTTAAAATGTTTGTGGAACGGGTATTCCTATCAGAACAGGTGTTGCTGACAGCCACAGGTACTGTCCTTCCCAAGAGGGAGTCAGATGTTGGAGGGTTTCTTAATTTTTAGGTAGGGAATAGTTCCCTGGCATATGACTTGCTCCATTGTTCTTTTGTTTGCTAAACAAAGAAATCAGCTGTTGAAGTTGGTCCTACCACCTCTCTGTGGTCTAGGCAACTGTTGTTAATGTCTTGTGTTCACTGCCATGACTAAAGATATGCAGTCATCCTTCCTCAGCAGTGACAGACCTTAAATTGCCTCTCTCTGCTAGGTCTTTGTCCCTTCTTTTGAGCAGTGAAAGAGTTAGAGTATTGGTGTTGGCATTAGGTGGTACATGTAGATGCACAGTAATTGCAACTTCAGTTTGTGGGTCAGTCCCCCTTAGCGAGTGACTGAGTATTAAAACTTTCCTACTCAATTGTCTTTGATTTTTAGCCAGTGATAAACCGATGGTCAGTCTCCACTGCTATGAATACTGAATAACAGGACACAGGATAGTAAATAAATGAACAAGGATCTGAAACTACAGTGTCAGTGCAAAGCAGTAATGACCACAAGCATATAGAAGTAGGGACTCATGGTAGTGGTTAGAAGTTGACTTTAATGCGATGCAGGGGCATCTGCCTTACAGGCATACTGTTGTGGGAGGGTTGTTGCTGTCAGATGTCTGTGATTTGGGATGCTCTAGAGGACTTGGTGAGGCTTGTCCAGATCCTTGACAATTGCCCACTATTTGCTGCTTATCCCTGTGGGCAACAGTGGCAGCCAAGGGAAGACTGAACTAAATCAAGTGGGCCGCAGAGCTCTAGGAGTGGAAGCAAAGGACTTGGGAGCTTTGGAGGAGGTCTTCTCAATCCTGCGGTTGAACGATAAGAGTATTGGTGGAAGTAAACATTATTTGACAGTTAAATGGCTTTTTGGCTAGTGTTGCTGTTGTGGTTTAACCCCAGCCAGTAACTAAGCACCACGCAGCTGCTCACCCCCCCACCCCCCCCTGCAGTGGGATGGGGGAGAAAATCTGGAAAAGAAGTAAAACTCATGGGTTGAGATA
>JAOBAS010000072.1:12074952-12085970 GCA_025311575.1 Elanoides forficatus | reverse complement strand
GTGGTTTCCCACAATCTTTGTAATAACTTTGGGATATGAAGGTTTAGGTGGGTGGGCAGCTAGATAGGTGTAAAACTGGTAGGATTTTGGAGCTTGAAGTTCAGTGGTTAAAACTTTATGATCTTCCTGGAGGCT
This sequence comes from Elanoides forficatus, assembly GCA_025311575.1. NCBI lineage: Eukaryota > Metazoa > Chordata > Aves > Accipitriformes > Accipitridae > Elanoides > Elanoides forficatus. Next base: position 12,085,835 of record JAOBAS010000072.1, on the reverse strand, counting down.
TGTAACAAGTGGAGGTCTTAGGGACTCTGTGCCACCTATTTTATTTACTATTTTCTTCAGTGACCTGGGGAAAAGGAGAAGGTTAACCCTTATCAAGTTTGCAGATAGCAACTGAGGGGTGTAGCTGATGTTCTCAAGAATATATCTGCTGTCCAGAGGGACCAGGACCAGTGAGAGGAAGGGGCTACCAGGGATCCTGTACAATTCAGGCAGGAGCAATGTGCAGCTGTGTCCTGGGTGGGCAGAGACCCAGCAGCAATGCCAGCAGGACTAGAGAGAGAAGGCCCTGAGCCCTGGCAGGCAGTGAGCTGAATAGGGCATGGGGGGTTGGAGATAAGGGAAAGCTTTTCCCCCTGACACAAACAGCTGGGCAGTGGGCCTCAGGCCCAGGGAGATGGTGCTGTCTCCTTCCTTGGAGGGCTTCCAGCCCACACATGATAAAGTCCTGAGTAACCTGGTTTGACCACATGGTTGAGCCTGTTCTGAGTGGGGGGGGCAGACTGGAGACCTCCTGAAGTTCCTGCTGGCCTGAATGATTCTGATCTATCCACCTCTTTTGCCTGTGAAATGCATTTATTGGACAGAGAACTGAGGCATGACACGTTCCTTTGGATTGAGTCTTAAAGAAGGAAGAAACAAACTCAACTTTGGTAAACCAGCCCTTGTTTTTATAGCATGGCTGAAAGATCTTTTTAGGGGGTAGCTCTGACTTGCTGTATCTGACCTAAAAAACTAGAATTGTATTGGAGGGACAGGCTGGTGGTAGGTAGAAGTCAAGATCAGATTCTGCTTTGTCATCTGTGCTCTTTAAGAGGTTATTGGCTTGGAAGATGTGCTGTGGCTTTCAGTTTCATGTGATACAAGCATGCACTGTTTAACACTTGTAATACTACTTTGACACTCTTTCCCTGTCCTTTCCTCCAGGCTGTAGGTATTTGGGATAGTAGTTAGACACCTAGTGTTGTTACCCACTGTGTGGGCAGCTGCCCTTACGAGTCTACTTTACACTTAATGTGTATCATCAGTTAACAGTTTTTCCCCAAGGTTCTTCATGACTAGTAGTAGAACCAGGTGTTTGCTAATTCTGAGGGTCTATATGGTACTGTTCTTTTGAGAGTAAAGAATTTAGTTGTCTCTTCCTCAATGGAAGTTGACCTATTTAAAGAATAAATAGTGATATGTCTGAACTTGTTTTCCTGGGGAGGATCAGCCTAGAGGCAAACAGGTTACATATTTAGATTTTAAGTAGTCTTCAGAGCCCTCTTGGAGCTGAAAGGATGGACCTTTGCATGAACCACTCTCAAGAGAGCAGTGGCTGTCAGAAGACTTTTCTGGAAATCTCTGGGGGCAGTTCTGGGCCAAGTGAAGATCCTTTGGCATCTGGGATGTTCAGTCTGGGGATGTCAGTGATGCTCTCTGGATAAGAGGTGAGCTATAATGAGTGCTACTGGCCAACCTTGACCCAATCTCTCTGTGCCAAGTAGGAGCTATTCAAAGTTGTTTCTTTTATATCAGTTAAGTTGGAGTTTGGCTTTTTTTTTATTTGAGAACGCTGGATCAGATGGCAAAGGGGTTTTGGGGACACTCCTAGGAGAACATGTCTGAGCTTTAACCGGGTTTAGCCTTTTTCAAAGGCACTACATCCAGTGTCCTATGGATCAGGGTAACTTGGTGTTGGCAGTACCATCTTTGTTAGAACAGTCTTTGGTGCAGTAAGAGAGGAAATGTGGCTTGAGAGGAAATGAAAAATGGAAAGGCGTTGCTAATGAGTCAGAAGACTGAAGATGACTGTAGTGATCAGAGTAAACCTGTTCATGCAGCAACATAATGTAAGTCTGGTTTATTTTATGGTGTGTTAGACTTGGATATCCTTGTTCTTCCAGAGGTAACTTTTGCTTCTTTTCCATCTTCCTGATATGTGGAACCAACTGTAGCATTGTATAGTTAAATGGTAACTTAAATAGGGAAGGCAAAGGACTAGCTGCTCTTCTGTACTTTTATGCAGTAGAGGGAATTCTGTATAGCAAACAAGAAAGGTAAAAGCTTTCTGTCTATAACCACTTTTGACAATAATGCTTCTGGCATGTACTTCTGCTTGTGGTTATGAGCTGGTTATGCGTAAAAGGCATGCTTCTTCTGTGATTAACAGTATATGGCCGACTGGTCACAACCCGTTTGTATCAACAGTACCTTACTTGCACCCCATTTTTCTGTGTTGTATAATACTGGGTGATCTCAGGAGGATTAGGATGCAGAGATACAATGAAGAAGTTTCCTGAGCATGAAAGGCAGTGGTGGCGGAGAGAGGATGGAGGGATTGCAAGTAGTTGAGGTATTGCCTCTGGCTGAGATACGATAGCTAGCTGTCCTTCTGTGTTTACTTCACTTTGCTGCAAAAAATATTTAACTTTCAGTATGATGTAGATAATTTTCTTAGGACTTGGGAGGTAAGAAGGAGCAGAACACATGTTTAAGCAGCCTGTCCCAGTGTCTTCTGTGGGACAAGCAGTAGGGGTCATGAAAACCAGGTAAGTACCTGGAGGATTATGGAAAATTGGATAACATGACTATTTTAGAGTGAAGAGCTAATGGTTGTGCTTCATCTTTGCCTAGATACTGATGTGTTCTTCACTGCCTCCAGTCCTTCAAGTGCAATGCATACCTCATGTGAGTTGCCTCTAAAGGCACTTAAAAATAAGGATCCTAAGCTGCACTTCTAGTGCATTCCATCTCATGGCTATTCATTCCAATTAGCAGGGATTGTCTGTGCAGATGAAAACCAAAATGGTTACTGTCTTCTACAGTCACGATACCTCTTCAAACCCCAAAGATGGTTCTTAAGAGGAAAAAGAAATTGTTCTGCTTCAGTGGGAGGAGATAAGTGGATCTAAAACTGCTTATGTGGGACTGCTAGTAACTACCCATTGTGGTGTTGAAATGTGGCACTTTTTGTCTTGGGCTTTATAGAACTACAACACTAACTGAAATTAATGTTTCCATCTACTAAAATAGAATTAGTGATAAAGGCTTGTTCTGTCTGCGTTCCTGATTCCCACTTAGGAGAAGCCCATTGCTTGGGATTTAATCCTGAGAATAGCTTTGATGCATCAGAGTTGAGTGATGTAGACTTAATAGATTGTGGTGGGGCTAGCAGTGGTCCAGCCATGCAACCAAAATGTGGGAGTGAGGATGTAGGGAAACTTGCTCTATCCAAGCTGCTGAATCCAGTCATATGAACAGCTACAAAGGAAACTTGAAAAGCCTGGAAATAGGCTGATGTCGTAGGGAGGGAGAAAACCTCCAGAGCTATAGTAGTCAGATGAAACTCTTGGATGTCCTTATTTAATCCTAGTTCTGTGACTAGATGTCCAGATGTTCATAGGTGGTTCTACCACAATAGCTGCCCTCTAATATCTAGGCGAGACCTTCAGACTCATCCTTTCCAACTGATGTCAAGAAGGAATCGTATAAAAAGAGTGCTTGATGACCCTCTTCTAAAGAAGCCTGCCTGAATTTTTATACATCTTTTCAGCCCAATGAATTGTAACAAAAATAGCCTCTCTTCAAGGTCAGGCTCTGTAGTGAACCAGGGTGATGTCATCAGTTTATTAAGGAGAGTGGTATTTGGAATACTCTTAATGGTGAGCACCTGGCAATTACTGTGGGTCTTCCTCTAAAGGCACTCTTCACAACAGTTATCTGCAGTATGTTTTCCTTGAACTGCTTTGCTCTTCCTTGATAAGGAAGTGCTTAGGACTTACTGTGCTGTGTGGGTGTAGCCAGAACACACAGCTTCTTGCTGTCTAATCAACATTTTCCTGCTTTTTTGCATTTTGAAACTAATCTTTCTCAAGCTAAATGTAGCCACCCTTAAAACCTGCAGCACTACTGCTGTATTTCAGTGAAATGGTACTAGAACACAGGCCTGTGCTTGTTTTCTTCCATCCTTCCTCCACCTCACAAATATTTGGGTAGGGAAAGGATTATGTTAACATAGGGATTATAAGTGACCTGGGATTTACGTATTTTCCACTGTCTTTTGTGAGAAGCAGGGTGTAATATTCTATGAAGTTGTCTACCTGACATGTAATATTGTCTGACTTGGAGAAGGTGAGTGGAACCTGTGAGGGCTTGAGGTAGCCATGTTCACTGTGGGGCCTCCTGCCAATGAGCAAACAATTGATACTGCAGTTGTGTACTTTCAGTCCAATAGCAATAAGTTACCATTGTTCATATTAAGGTAGCTGGTTTTTTAATGTAAGTCTTATGTTAAATTTATGTAAGATGAGTCAAGAAGTGAACTAATGGAGTCATGCTGGAGTTCTCACCTGCATGATGCTCTATGTGGAGTTTCTGGAAGCAGAAGTGGCCACTTGTGAATAGCTGTGGCTGGTTCTGGTATGTGCTGTTTCTGATGGCAGTTTTCTCCCTCAGCGTGAGCCAAGGCACTGGTAGGACTAAGAAAGCCAGGGCCCCTGGTTATGCAACAGCAGGATTGTTCATCAGTTTGGTGTTTTCTGCTCTGCTGTTAGTGCGTCTGTACATAACGTGTATGCCATTTGAAACCCCTATTCTACATGAAAAGAAATGAGTGTATTTTAACTCTGCTGGTTATTCAGAATAGCGTTTGTTTTGTTCGACTTTAGTTAATTGTTTCTAGCTATGTTTCTGCTTAAATAGGTGAACTCTTGTGTTTTGGGGTAGGAATTTGCTGAAAGTCAGGCTGACTGTGGATCTTAAGCCAGAAGTAATTAGAAGATCGCTAACCTGAGTGGTATCACTGAACTGTTCAGTCATTTTTGTCCTTCAGCATTTTGAAACAGTGTCTTGAAATTTCTTATTGTAGCATCCATTGGGATGGAGGCTGATGGGTGGGAAGCAAAACCACTGTTGACAGTTAACTAAAGATGGAGGTGCTTGGTAGCTACAGCACTGCAAAGGCTTAACATAAGAACACAGGTGTACTCAATATAACAAGTGCTCCAGGCAAAAAAAGATTAAACAGATGGTGGGGGGTGGAATTATTTCAGTATAACACAGCTGTAAAACTTTGAGCTTTCAGGAGATGTCAGTGGAGACTGTGCTTGTGAAGAATTCCATAGGCAAGATTTGATATGTGGAGGGAAAAAATCCCAGAAAGCCAGAATAGTGATGAGGAACTTGCACAGTAGATCAAGCAGTAGTTGCTGTTCAAGGCAATTTCCTTCTGCTTCAATTCATTCTCAAGTGTGTTTTTTTCTCTTCTTTTTATAGCTTGCATACAACTGTTCCTTAACATTGGAAAATTCAGTTCTGAAGCATCTGTAAAGGCATGACACATCTTGTCTGTCTCCAGTTGATAAGGAAGCTGTCACAAACAGCCTTGAGGAGGTAGACTGTGCAGTAGAAATGTCAGAACAGAATTGGGGAGATATATCAATTTGATATATCAAGAGTTTATAAAAAAACTCTTGAAGCACAAAGCTTCGTTTCTTGATCGTCCTTATTAAGTCTGTTAATTCATTGAGTACATTTACTTCCTTAGAAGGTAAGGGTAGTGTTGGCAGGACTCTTTTGAAAGAAACATTGTCTTGACACAGGTCTGCTTTTACTTGCCTATTTATGCTGGTAACAGTAGCAGGGCTATAAGCTTGGGGGAAAAAGTGGTGCTTATTAGACAAAATGGGCTATTCTGCTGAGCATAATAGGTGGAATGCTTTAATGTACTCTTGAGAACACTGTTGTCCTGGGCCATGTTCTACAGTGACAACTGGAGAATGGAATTGCATGGAAAGTGGAGGACTGTGTAAAGAATTGTAATCTAATGAGGGTGAAATAAGCAGTGTTGAGCTAGTATTTTAAAAGTTGAATGCTACTTTGCTGTATAATTTTTCTGAAGTCTTGTGTGTGTGAATTCGTTCTCCATTTATACTGATGAATTGAGTAACACAAGTATATCCTTTGCTTTACTGTTGGTATTTTCTGTAAGGGACACCTCAAAGGTATCAGTCCATCCACAGGACATATGGATGATATGCCATCCTATTTTTTCCCCAATGTTCATATACATTATAACACAGTACTAATTTGAAACTTTACTGATAGCATGACCTAGGGGTGGGAATTTAGGTCTTACATACTCCTTAAGTCTTTCTTCCTTCTTTCTCATTGCTTTATCTTGCCTGTCAAGCATTTTTGCTGTTGACAATTGTGGAAGGTAAAGTTGATGTGTAGACTTACCATAATGTATTCCTGTACCTGCAAGGGCATTTGAATGTTAATGAAATATAGTATAGAAGAACTCCCATTTGCCATGGCAGGTAGAATAATAGGATGACTACATGATGGATCTGTAAGTTTCCACCACTTAGGGATGACAAACTTTTCAGTAACTCTTTTTCCAGTTGTGGGGAAACAGGACACAAACTTAATGTGTTCAATGCTGTTCTAATAACTAGAGCTGGTGCTAGTGGTTAAACAGCCCTCTACTGCATACTGTAGCTTTGTTAGTCCTTTAAAAACTATCAAAGGTACTTCAGCTATATTAATGACTGAAATGATTTAGAATTGCAGAGGTTGGCAGGCACCTTGGGACATTTTCTGGTTCATACTTCAGTTTAAAGCAGGGTTGGCCTAGAGCAGGCTGCCCAGGACAATGTCCACTTGGGTTTTACATGCAGAGAGTCTGCATCCTCTCTGGCCAAGCCATTCAGTGCTTGTCCATGTTTGCTGTGGGGATAAGTTTTCAAATGTTTAAACATAGTATGTTGTCCTGACGCTGAATACATCTGAAAAGAATCTGGCTCAGTCTTCTTTACTCCCCTCTTTCTTGTATTTGTACTGGTGTTACCAGTAAAGGTCAAGGTGAAGGAGGCATAGACTATCTCAGCCTTTGTGTCCATTGTCACCTGGTTCCCTGCACCACTCTGCAGCAGGCCTACATTTTCTGTGGTCTTCCTTCTGCCTTTCTTTTTCCAGATGTCTGTCTTAAGTTGACCTAAGTCTCTGGTTATGCTGCGAAGTTGAATTAACTTCCACACTTTTGAAGTACACATCGTGTAATCAGCCAACTTGCTAGCACTTTAAAAAAAATAAATGCTCAAAATGCTTTTTCCTCCCCCTATATTAAGATATAAGTGCTTGATTTTTAAGAGCTTGTCTTCACTGGCTGTTTTTAGTTCTGCTTTTTACACTTCTTACCATCATCAAGAAAAAGAGCTATGAAGTAAAGATCTGCAAACTAAATTTTTCTGACTTGGAAAGCATGGTACCTTTTCACTGTCTTACCTAAGAGCAGTTAATATCCTTGAGTTTAAAGATGTAACTTGGGCAGTAGGTCAGAATCCTGTGTTACATGATGGGTATACTTTTGTTTGTTTGTTTCCTCTGCAGGCTGTTAGGCTGTATAGTTGGAGACTTGCTGTAGTATATACTGAGTGATTGAATGTTCTTTTTGAAATTACTGTTTTATTTGTAATCTACTTTGTATGTTGTGAGTTGCATGAGAAGGGTACAGTAGTTACTGGAGGTCTGTTTCTGGGAAAGCTGTGTTTGTGCAATACCAGCTAAGTTCTTGTTTTGAGGACTTGCCTAAAAGAATGTGTCTAGTAGGAGGTCTAGATGAAGGTCATTTTAACTGTCAGAACGCAAATAACAATCAGGTATGTTTAGAGTTTGCTTTTCGTACCTAACCTCTAGGGGAGGAACCTTACGCTATCTAAACAATAGTTCATGTTGTTAAATGGGGGAAAAAAAACAAAAACTCTCGTGTTGCAGAAGAGGAGTTAAGTGCATTATTGACAAGTGAGGGCCAAGTAAATGTGTACTAAGCTTGTTGTCTTTGAGTGTGTAGAAGCTATTGCTAAATCTTAAGATAGACATTTGCCATCGCTGTCCACATCATTTCTGCAACCTTTGACTCAAAGTGTTTTGGGGGTGGGTCTTTCATCTGTGAAGTACTTCACAGACTTGTTAGAGGAGCTCTTGTTTCCTCTGTGTTTGGGCTTTACTGCTAACAAGTAATCCTCAGAGTTCTGATCTGCATGCAGGACCACTTGGATTCTAGTGGGACCTGAAATTATAGTAGGCTCTTCTTATTTAGAAAGATGGCTGTTTCTTTAGGCAAGTTTATGTTTTAGTTGAGAGCTAATGGAAGAAATCCTCATTTGTAATGTTCCTTGAAAATTTCATTTGCATGCTGGCACTTACCTTTTCTGTTTATAGTGTTTGCTCTTCTTTTTGCTTATGTTTAGCATTAAGGGTGCTACATGATAGCTTTTTCTCTGACTGAAATGAGATAAAGGTAAAAATAATTTTCTTGTTACAGAAATAGCTAAATGTTGCTTTTCTGAGCCAGTTCTCTAGCATTATTCTTCTTTTTTTAACAAACTCAAGCATTTCCTCATCTTAATTTGAATGATTTCTAAATAAAGGAAAAAAATACTAATGATGGAACTGGAAATACACTGTCATAAGTCTTTGAGCTCAGCAAGAAGGTTTTGTAGTACTTCTCAGTGTCATTTCTGTAAAAGGGTTCTATTTTGACAAGTTTACCCATTGACAAGATCTGTAACAGAAAATGTTACAGCATACCAAAGCCATGATGGTTAGAAGTATTTCTTTGTATCTCTGAGAGGACTTTGTAGAAAATACCATAGATTCTGGAACACTTTTGTGTGAGAGGGAAAAATCCCAAGAGTTAAAATAACCCTTCAATTATCTTTGTCCGTAGTGGACCAAAGTTTGAACTGGAGCTACTGTTTGTATGGTTTGAGCAAGACTGAAGTACATTGGAGAGAAACTCTTGTGTTGGCTGACTTGATGGATGTTGGCCAGCTTAGCTTTTGTGGCACAAAAAGGAACTCCCGTGCTTCAACAGGTTTTGACTCGAATCATTTATTTTGAGTAGAAGAAACAGCAGATGTCTGGTATCTATTTATGTAGTAGAAGATGGTGATGAAAAGGTAGAAGACGAGCTGAACCTATGTAAGGTAGTCTTTCTAAGTAAGTCTACTAGAACGATAAGTTCAGAGCAATAACTGCAGTTGGCAGGTTCATTAAGTTCCTTTGCTTATCAGAAAAACAGGCCTAGTGAGTACATCCAGGCTTGTATGGCTCTTTCTCTTAAGTCTTAAACTCACAGGAGAACTGGCCATCTGTTCTAGGTTGTGTGTAACTGTCAGTGTTTAAATAACTTCATTTTGTGCCAAAACTTTGTGTCCTGTGTACCCGTTGAGCTGAGCTGGTGCAAAGAATAGAAAATAGAATTCAAAGCACTTTGGCAATCTGTACAAAAATGAAGTGTTTTATGAGCTAAGGAAGAGTTACTATTTTGTGCCTCATGCCCATTAATATGTCCAATAAGTTTGAATCATTCATTATGTAGTATTATTTCCTAGTTGTGAGGCAGTGTTACCCCTGTAAGACAGATTGCACTGAGGAGGAAGGTAAGGGTTTAACTCAGTGAGTTAATGAATTGAAGGAAATTCAGTATAAACAAATTTGTATGGTAGTGGAACACTTGATGTGTGGAAATTACTCAACTTATTCAATAAAAGGGATTGGGTAGGGTGGTAATTTGGGAAAAGTGAAGTTGATGTAGCATGTTGAGACAGTCTGGCACAGTATCTTTTATTTTTTGAGGTCAGGTATCTCTTCATGTGCCAGGTGGTATGGTGCACAGTGTGCTGGGTAAGTATTACTAAATGCACACAATTTCTGAAGAGAAGCAGGTAGTCCTAAATATTTTCAAAACTAGAATAAAGATGGGGCTGGACTTGCTTATTTTTGAATTCTAGTTGTTTTCTGATGAAAGCAACTGTTTTTAAAGTGAGATTTTTTTTCCACGGAGAATATAAAGGGAAACTTTTAGAAGTCTCTTACCTGACAATTTATCTGCTTGAATTGGGTGAGATTGTTGGTACTGGTGTACTAAAGATGAAAGGAAAACTGCTTGAAGAAACAGCTTGTCTATTGCAGCATTTCTTGTGCCACAGGTTTATTGGAGCAGTTCCAGGAAGCAAATGGTTTGCCTTAGATTTGAGGCATAAACTGATGATGCTGGTAATAATCAGTAACTTTTTGATGCCTATCTGTAGCTACTGCTTATCACTGTCAAATTTGGGATTTCCCATTTTTGTGCAAATGCTATACAGTTTGGACTTCTGAAACTTCAGGTGTAAAGAAAGTTGCCTTTTGAGTGTGTTCTGAGTTGCAGGCAGAACTTCAGGGATTATTGGTATGAAAAAGCAGAAAGAGAACTGTAACGTTGTTGGGTGTTTCACCTGATAGTACCTGGGGAATTAACCACAGGGTTGTGTGTTTTTTCTGTCTTCACAGTTTGTGTCTTTTTGTGTATGTGTACTGCTCGTAAAGATGCAAGGGGTCATTGCCAAGCTCTGAGACTTAGCACAGTGCCCTAGGTAAGGATGCATCCCTTGTGTGGCATCAGTGAAAAGTGCTTTCACAGCATCCCAGAAGTGGGAGAAACAAGACTTTGGATGAATGTCTTGCTAAATGTGAACATAACCTCCTGGGTAATAGTATCTAGAGTCTGCATCATTAACAGCTGAAACTAGGTATCTCTATTCTGCCATCTTTCAAGGAAACCCTTTGCAACTACATCATGGAGACTGCTGTTTTCCAGCCTCAAACACTGGTTTAGTTGGTCAGGTATTCTAAGAATGATGTATATGGTGCTTTACTGAGCTGAATTTCAACTTTGGGAAACAGAAGATGTTACTGCTGGAGCAGCTGTGGGAGTTGAAACATGGCAGGATCTGTAAAAGCAGGCTTGCATGTAAAAAGTCTTGTCATGGTTGGACCCTAGCCAGCAACTAAGCACTACGCAGCTGCTCACTCAATTCCCCCCCCTGCCCCCCCCCCATCCAGTGGGATGGGGTGAG
>JAOBAS010000072.1:12033103-12064144 GCA_025311575.1 Elanoides forficatus | reverse complement strand
CTAAACACTACTTAGCAACAACTGAAAACATCAGTGTTATCAACGTTCTTCACATACTGAACTCAAAACATAGCACCATACCAGCTACTAGGAAGACAATTAACTCTATCCCAGCTGAAACAAGGACAAGAATCCTTTTACATATTGATTAAATAGGTTTTGAAGAAGTAAAGATCTAACCATAACAAAGTCCTATATGTCCAGTGCTGCAATAAGCCTTTCCTGTTGTAACCTTGGGTTAGACATCCCTCACTCTTACGCCCAGAAGCTGCTGGAAAACTCCAACATTGCAGGTGTTCAGGGGAAAAAAAGTCATTTTGAGCCTACACTTGATCTACCCTAGGTTGTTTCAAGCAAGATCAAGCAGCTGGAGAGAAGGCAAGATCTGATGCTTGCCTGGGGCCCTGGAAGTTCAGAGTAGATGAGGGATTGGGAAAAGATGGCTATTCTGATGATTAATATTGATCAAGTTTGTGTGAGCTGGGGAGACATAAGACCGAAGCTGCAAGGAATGAAAAATCAATTGTTAACAATTTCTTTTTTTAAGTGTCCTGTGCCTTAACCCCACACAAGGGGAACAGTCTGAGCTCCATCTAGATCTCTGGTGCAGTGGCTAAAACAGGCTGAATGAGTCTTTTGACACTGAGGATCACCCAGCTGAGGGTCTGGGATGTGAACACAACCCTGAAGTAGCAATTCAGGTAAGTATTCTGTAGCATCTGTTTTCTTCATGAGGAGGTTCTCTAGAATGACTAGTCTGCTGAAGTGCCCATTTATCATTGAAATGATGTACTATTTGAGGTTATCTACATAATAGAATTACAATTTTGCTGTGCATTGGGACTCTTTATTGGGCTTTCTGGTTAAAAGAGTAACTGTATGAAATATAAACTTTAATATTTGAGCTATAAAAATCGTGAAATGTCCTTTCCTCTCCTTGAGTTCATTAAGCCTCCAGAGAAACTTTCAAAGCTTGTTAGTTTATTTCAGCTTGGGTTTCTCATCTCAATCTCAAACAGCAAAAAATGCGACTTAATGACTTTAGAGGTCATGACTTCTTTGTCACATACAGTGTCTTGATTTGGTGAACAGCTTCATTATGACCAGAACTTTACTAGTTGTTTATTCCCCAAACACTCAAACTGAAAATATTCTCTTTCTCACTTTCCACATTATAAATACAGTATTTTTTATTAATCATTATGAAATGAAGGCATAAGTCATTTAAGTAGTTTGTTGAAGTTCATGGTATAAAAGGCTTTATACTATGGGATCCATTTTACAGTTTAGAACTATCTTTGTTTCACAATCAAAACTATACTCACTTTGCTCACAGTCCTCTCTGTTGGAAAAGTGCATCAAGCTATTATGTAATCTAACAACCAGGTATGTGCATTAGAAAGGAAGGAAATAATAACAAAGTGTCTATTTTTTCAAGTACTTAAAAACAAACAAAAAAACCTTCTAGAAAGTCCTTGGTGGGGGAGGTCTGTCAAAAGGTAGCCTTTTGTCAGTTATTAGTGCAGATAGATTACATAATTCCCCCTCCCCTTATTTAGGTATCGGTAAAGTGCACATCAGCAAAAGATTAGTGTTCAAAAGTGGTTATAATATGAATAATTCAATGTTATTTTGCCTGTTTCCATCTATTTTGGAGAAGGCTGTATTTGGCAGTGTCCCATGTCTCACAGAGGCTATTCTTCAGCCCCATAGCTAGTGAAAGCAAATAAATCCAAGTCTAGTCTAATGACTACTCAGACTTTTATGTACACTGGATTCCCCTGTGTGCCCTTGCCCCACACCATGGTGTAGCATCTCTGGGGTGGATCCTACCTACAGTGATCAGCTACCTTGTATCCTGATGATCAGGAACAAATCTTTGCTCACACTTCATGGCTGGAGTACTGGGTTGTAATGTACATCATGTACACATTTTACGATTGACTCAATAAGACCACAGAAAAATTTAGATTGAAAGGTGCCTCTCGTCTCAAAAGCAAGGTTAACATCACAGTTACATCAGGCTGCTCAGGGCTGTGTCCCATCAAGTTTGGGAGGTCTCCATGGATGGAGATGCTACAGCCTCTCTGGCCAACCTGTACCTGCACTTAACTACTTCTGTTGTGCATGTATTTTCCTTAAATAAATCCAGAACATACTGTGCTGTAAACCATGTCTGTTGCCTCTGGTCCCTTTGCTGTGCAGTTCTGAGAAGAATCTGGTTCCATCTTCTTTATAATATAAGCCCCAGTTGCCCCAACTTTATGTAGAGGAAGACAGTAATTAGCTTGCTTCTGGGGTTTTTCTTTCTCGGCCAAACAAACCCAGTTCCCTTACCCTCTCCTCAAATGTCAGCTGCCCCAGAATCCTAACCAACTCTGTGGCCTTCACTGGACTCGCTCCAGTTTGGCTTCACTGGGAAGTCTAAAACTGGACACAAATATTCCAGATGTAGTCTTGCCAATGTCCAATAGAGGGAAATAATCACTTCCCCAACCTGTACCAGCGCAAGGGGTTGCTCCATGCTAGGTCCATAATTTCACCATGAACATGAACTTTACATGGTTCCTGTTTGCCCATTCCTCCAATTTATTGTGGTCCTACAGGTATGCTGCTTTTATATCCAGTGTTATCAATGCTTCCACAATTTGACATCAACTTGATGAGATCATGTTCCTGTAAGGGTCATCGAAGATGTTCAACAGTTTGAAACCTTGAGCAACACCGCTCACAAAGAGCTGCCAGCTACATTAGGCTCAGGGGTTCATCCACTTTTTCTCTCACTTAGAACACTGCAAATCTTCAAAATGACTGCCATAATACTATATTGAAACCTTTGGTAAAGTCAAGGTAAACGACATTCTTTGCTCTTCAATTTTCCATAAAGCTGTAGCCAATTCATCTTTAGACCAAGTTGATCAAGCACTCTACGTCCTTGGTAAATTCAGTCTATCTATTCCCAATTGTATTCTTGTCCTTTTGAGTTTGGAGAAGGTTTCTGTGAGGACTTATTTCCCAATTTTCCTAGGGATGAAGGTTAAACTGAGACTGACTGGCCTGTGGTTTCCCAGATCATCCTCTAACTTTTGCCTTTTTCATTCATTTGGGATTTCTGCTTGTCAAACAATTGTTCAAAGATTATAGAGAGTAGCCTTACAGTGAATACACCAGCTCTGTCAACACCACTGGATGCATCCTGTAGGTGCATCTATTTATAAACCCAAGCCTAAAAAACCAAGAAAATGTACATTCTGTTTACTCTCCTCCAAAAGGGAAAAACATTAGTATCATTAATGTCAAAGTTTCCCAAACAAGGAAGATTGCATCTTGCTGGCAGAGCATGGGAAACTGAAAAATCCTTAACTTAGCGTAAGCTTTACTTAACAACAACTAAAATATCAGTGTGTTATCAACATAATCCTCACATCAAATCCAAAACACACTGTACCAGCCACTAAGAAGAAAATTAACTCTATCTTAGCAGAAACCAGGACAATTGAGAAAAGCTGTTCAGGTTTTACGCTGTTGTGGTTTAACCCCAGCCAGCAACTAAGCACCATGCAGCTGCTCACTCACTTCCCCCTCCACAGTGGAATGGGGGAGAAAATCAGGAAAAGAAGTAAAACTCGTGGGTTGAGATAAGAATGGTTTAATAGAACAGAAAAGAAACTAATGATGATAACGATAACACTAATAAAATGACAACAGTAATAATGAAAGGACTGGAATGTACAAATGATGCGCAGTGCAATTGCTCACCACCTGCCAATCGACACCCCGTTAGTCCCCAAGTGGCGATCCCTGTCCCCACTCCCCCCAGTTTATATACTGGACATGACGTCCCATGGTCTGGAATACCCCATTGACCAGTTTGGGTCAGCTGCCCTGGCTGTGTCCTGTGCCAACTTCTTGTTCCCCTCCAGCTTTCTCGCTGGCTGGACTTGAGAAGCTGAGAAATCCTTGATTTTAGACTAAACACTACTTAGCAGCAACTGAAAACATCAGTGTTATCAACATTCTTCGCATACTGAACTCAAAACATAGCACCGTACCAGCTACTAGGAAGACAATTAACTCTATCCCAACTGAAACCAGGACAGCTGTGTTCTCCTTCAGGGAGAGGAATGGGAAAGTAAATGGAGTAGTAGGTGGCCTTGAAGCTGACACATGCTTTCTTGATTAGGAAGAAGCTGTTTTTCTAACTTTTGTTTTTAAATTTGGGCATCTCTTCAGAGTCGGACTAATCTAGTTTGTTTCCTTTTCATGGTGCTTGGTAAAACTTAAGCTGTTGAAATTGCCAGTGGGGCAGAAGGATGTAACTGCAATGTGAAAAGGGAAGAAAGTTTTACACAGCCCAACTGGAATAGTAAGATAAATGCTACAAAATTGGAAGTAGGCATCTTAGCCATTTCAAGTGGAGCATGCACTGTATGTCTAGAAGTGGATGTTGACTTTGAAACCCTTCAAGCTATCAAGATGCTGTATTTGAAGAGTCCTCAAGTTGTATCCTTTCACCCCATTGAATCTGTTTTCTTCTGTTACTCAGTAGGCTCAAGAGGACTGCAGATGTGTAAGGCTGAAGGAAAATGTCTGCAGTAAGATACTGTTACTTCTTGCAGGATACATAGGCATTTTGTCAGAATTGTATTGCCTTGGAGAGGACTTGGCTGGGAGCTAGCACATGAGACTGGGACAGTATGCACAAGTGTTTAAGGGAGTAAGAGCAAGAACTGTGGTTGGCAAGATTTTATGAATGGTAGGGTGCTGTTGAAAACTCTGAGCATATCCTTTCCTTTAAACAATGGTCTCATTTAAAGTATTGATCAAGTCTGGAATTGTTCACAACTTGTTTGAGGCCTGAACAGCTGCCTGTATGATCAAGTGGTAGTTTTGGTGGAACTCTTGCTGAACATCAACAATATTGGCTGTGTTCAGACAGCCCCAGCTTGGCACTTAGTTAGGATTTCAAATATAACAAAAGTAATCATTTTCCTTCAGCTGATTTTAAACTTTTTTTTTAAATGAAAGAGGGCAGTGGAAAGGAGAGAGTATAATTTTGTGTTTTCATCCTGTGCATAAGCTAATTAATGTTGCATGTTGATGCTGTCTTGCTCATGGAGTAAGTTATGTTGGGAGAACTGATTATGTGTCTAAAATGACCTGAATAATTAGGAACATAAAAATGGTTTTACTTTATTGGAGTCTTACTTGAACTGATCACTTAACAGAATGGAGGTGCTTGTTTTCTATACAGAAGATTACTAGAGTTGCTATTTCTAGTATGGTTTCTAACTTAAATTACCCTGTACATTTCCCTCCCTTTACTCCAGCTGACAAAGTAATTAGTCAGTAACTGCAGTGAGACAGAAGAGCTCCTGCATGGTCTCTGGATTACTCCATTGTCAAGCAGTGTCCTCACCTTGTTGTACATGTGTTTATTTTTTCAGAATTGCTTGCAAATCTTTATGCTGGCTTCTTTCCTCATACACCAGCAGCATTAGTGTGGCATTGTCTAGAGAATCCCATAGGTTCTGAGGTGTTTTGCAGGAATGCTAAGAGTTTCCAAAAGCATTGCATACTGTGTGGAGATGTTTTTTTAATCTCTGTGTATGTGTGTAGTTTCTTAGTGTTCCCTATAAATTTTTACATTCAGCAGATAACTTGCCCTTTCTTCTTTCTGTCCTTTTAGAGTAGTTACCAGGGCTATCAAGCTCTTCTCCAGAAAGCAGAATTCATGGCTGTACTGATTGCTGCTTCTTGTTCAGCTGTCTGCAGCTGTCCACTTGTCTTCTCATTACCTACCTGGAATGGGCAAGTTTGTCTTGCTGCCTCTTCATCCTTGCTGAAAGCTTCCGCAGACTTAACTTTTGCAGCACCAATCACAAGGATAAATTAAAATCCTTTTCCTTGCATCCTATATGACTCTTTTGTATCAATCTTCCATCTCTTCACTCCCTTTCTCACTGCACCATTGAGGCCACGGTATAGAAGGGTTAAGTGATATTACTTGTTTAGGGATTCATACAAGAGCCAATGTGAAAGAAATTCCCTTCTAACCTGCCACCCTAAAGAGGCTGTGTAGCTGGGTTTTATTGTTGCATAGGACTCCTACTTTCTGGTCTTACCATTGCACATGTTTACATCAGTAATGTTGCAAGTTATTTGGAAGTTTTGAGAACACCTTATCAGAAGATAGTTCTAAGCTTTCTGTGAGTGTTTTTGTGTCTGTGTATTGTATCACAAAGTTCTTCCTCATAACTTTGCATAAATCAAGAGATACTTTACTGGTTGGTTCTCGGGCTGAGTGAGTTTTCTCGTGGAGCAGTACCCTAATCTAAATAACTGTGCCCTGAAATACTTTTTTGAGGTATTAAAATTTTTTGCTGAGTTCTGTTTTTTAAAACCAAAATTCAGCATACAGATTGTCAGGGATATTACCTTTTACTGAGCCCTCAAAATAATAATTTTTTTCTTTTCTTTTTATTTAAGGTGTGTAGCAACACTCTTCACAGACAACAAACACTTATCCTTGCTAAATAACCTTCACTGTTGTTGTGAGTCAAAGTAGGTGGTGTAAATCCTCTGTAAAATACACAGGCTACTTAAAATTAAAAAAAAAAAACAACAAAACTTTTTTAGAAGCTGAGACTAAAGTTCTGGTTTAGGCCTTCATATCTGGAAGATACAAAGGACATTGTACTTAGCCATGGGGTTCTGCTTGTTCTGCTATCTGGTATTATGAAAACAAAATCTGTAACATCTGCTTATGCAAATAGCACCGTATGATAATTGTTGGGGGCTTTCATTACACTGTCTACCCAAGAGGGAAAAGGGGAAATACTGAATTCTAAAGCATGTTCTGAAAGTCTCCTGGTGTGTAACTCTTCAGGAGGATCCTCAGGAGCATGTTTAGCATCTCTTAGGGTTTTATCAGGAGCATTGCATCGTCTGTGACCCTTGAAGCTGGAGGCATCTCATGGTGCAGCTTCAGCGGCCTCTGAACAGTGGTAACCTGTGAGAGGAGGTAGATGTGTTTAATATCTGGTGTCTGGCCACTTAAGTTCAGGGTGCTGATTTTTCTGTAATCACCTTTATGTAATAATACCATTTAGAAGTATATAGCTTAACCAGGGCAGGCATCTGTGTAGTGATTTCAGTGTGGTGTCTATAAATAGAGGTAAATTCTGTATATAAAACCTATGTGAAACAGCTGGGGGGTTTTTGCCCCTCAATGACAGGGATGCACAGGTATGAATCAAAACAGGTGGTAGAAAGGCTTTGGCCAGAAGTGTGATGCACTAAAGGTTTCTCCCTAGCATGTGCACCTGAGGTGGTAACAGTGGTTGAAGGCCTTTCTGTTTTGTCATCTCACCTTTGTTCTCCCTCAGCATTGCCAGAATCCAGCCTCAGCTTCAATTTTTAGCTGAGCATGGGCAGTTGAAAAATACCTGTTTTTTAGAGAAAATAGTAGACCACTGTGACTATTGTTTTGCTGGTCTTAGTCTTGCTAGCTCTGCTTTGTTTTCTAAAGCTCTTGTATAAAAATCTACTGTTGATATAATGGAAATTGTTCTATGGCAACCAGAACTAATTGCATAAACCATACGGCTTTAACTTCTGTTGTATTTGGCCTTTAAAAAAAAGATCAGCCTACTTGCTTCTCTGCTAGGCAAACCTTACTCAAGACTTGAACTACTGCTAATTAGAAATTGGGATTCACTTGATGCCACAGTGTTTAAAGAGTGTTTGGATTTAAAATCTTGGTGAATCTTAACTGTGCTTGGTGAATTAAAAGTAAGTTTATTGAAAGGTAGATGGCTCCCATGTACTGCATATTAACAAATGGAACCACTCAGTTTGCTGAACTGAACAACTTTGTCTTCAGTTTTGCTTCCTTTCAGGACTGTAAAGAGTGAGCAGATTTCCTTTTCCAACTTCAGTTAAATTGTTCTCTTAATCTGAATATATTTTAAGAAAAACTTACATTTCTTTAATAGGCATAGAGCCCTGTTTCCTGAATTTGTGGATTTCTTAGGTTTTGAGTGCAGTAACTGCTGAGCTATTTTAATAATCTGAAGTTTAATACTGTCTCTGAGGTTAATAGTCAAAAAATGTATTGGCTTTTTTAATGGTACTAGTGATTCTGCAGTGAGTAGTTCAGTATTTTACTAAGTAGTTGAGTATTTTACAACTTTTTTTGATACTATTCACATTTTTAATTCTATATTAATGTGCCAATTTAATCTTAAAGTACAGTGTTTAGGCTGGAAACTGGTTTTTAAAAAACTACTTTTTCCTTTGGTATAATTAGCTATATCCCTTTTTCAGGTCAGGTAGAAGTATAAATAAAAGGGTAAGAACTCTAGTTCTCTGAACGAGATGTAAAAGAGCATTCTGCACAGCTTTGAAAGTAATAAAAGTAGTAAAAGAATGGATAGAGCAAACTTTGGTTTTGAGACGTAATGGTGTGGTAGAGAGCTGACTTGTACATTGCTGCGAGTACCTTGTGGAGCACTTCAGCGAAGATAGATGTTTTATGCAAACTGGAAGCACTTCAAATGAGAGGTGCTCTTTGCTTTTTTTGAGAAGTGCTGTGATGCTCGAAGGCACATTGGTATCTATATAGCGAGTACAATGAAGTCCTGTGCACACAAGTAAGCTGTCCTATGCTGCCCATGGCTCACAGGAAGGAAATGGTTGTTGTTGTGCTGCTTTGCTGAGAGCCATAGAGATCCAAATCTTACATCACTAGAGCCTCTGTCGGACAGTTTTGTAGACTGCTACTTTAATGCAGTCTCCTTAATAAAGCTTGTCTGTACTTAAAAGAAGTCAGTTGAGACTTTAAGCTTTTGTTCATGTAATAAGCAGTTTATCAAACATACTTGCCTGTATAAAATGGAGAGCTTCAGAAGTGCAGTTGTTAGTATTGGTTTTGGGTGGAGACCAGAGAGAATGGCTTCCAAGCTTTTGGCTGATAGCAAAGCCTCAGTATTGTGCATAAAAAGAGATGATTAAAAAAGGTCTTTATCAACCTCAGTTAGAAATAAAGACCAGGCATGAAGTCAGCTGACCATATGGACTTTGGTAGCAAATTGAAATGGGGACTAACTTACCCTGTTTTAAAACAGGAAAAGTTGTTTTGAAGTATGTTTATAAAGCTTGGATGCAGCAGCCTTCCAAAAATCTGAGTCCTTAGGTTTTTTTATCAAGTTTAGACTTACCTAATCTGCTAACCAGAGGCAAGAAGGATCTTTTGCATTTATACCAGTCTCAAGCTGTGGCAACAGTCAAGAGTCTTCTATTTGTGTCAGTATTGTGGCTATGTCTAACATCTGGACCACTTGTAATCATCTATGAATGGCCCATTAGCTTCTGTGGTATCCTAGCACTACTCAATTCAAATCAAACTGGGTCTGCAATGATGTTTTATTTAAAAACAAGCGACAGTGTGCTTGGAGACAAAAATACCCTTACGAGGAACTCCTGCATATTTTGCTCCAGTTATTTCACTTGAGAAATCCTTAAGTCTACTGCTGCTTGTATGTCCAGTGGTACTCCTAAACAACTATTGCAAGGAAGTTCACTGAATATCTGTGCAATATTTTAATTTACTTGATTTTTAAACCCTGGGATTTTAAGAACATACTGGATTCTAGCAAAGTAGTTTGTTGTCTTGTGTATTTTTTGTGTTCTGGCAAAGGTGTGTAAGGGGAGCTGTTTTTAGTGGTGCATAGTCATCTTACATGCTAATGGAAAATCAACTCACTGCATTTTCTTTCTTTCCTTTTACTTAAGTCTTGAAGATTTAAAAATTTGTTTTGTGGTATAGTTCCATTTAGCTTTTAGGCATGGTGGGTTCTGGAGGTAGTTTCCAGCATAGATGCAGGGGGAACTAGACTGCATTATCTTTTAAATCTTCTTAAAAATAAGCATCTTCTTTCCTGTAAGAAAAATAACTTTAGGATGGAATTTGGAAATATTAGATTGGAATTGCCTCAAATCCAGTTAAGCCACACTGCATGGACGTGCTGGGAATATAAATGCAATTACTGTAAATTTGTACAAACTGATTTGTTGCATTATCTTGCTAATCTAACGTATGGTACTTTTTGTGTCCATATTGCAGACGGCAACTCCAAACTAACATGGCAGTCAGACTGTGTGATGTGGCTTCTCTGCTTAGAAGTGGTTCGTGGGCAGCAGAGCCTTGGACTGGGGTCTGTGGGATTTTTCTTAAATTCTGTAGGCTACTTTTTTACATGTTAATAGTGCTGAGGCCATACCAAACTCTATAATATCACATTTGGAATGTTAAGTTTCCTCTCCTCTATGTTAACTCTCTTCTACATTTTATTACAGGCTGTAGGTTGTGTCCCTATTCTGTGAGAGCCTGGAGCACACTGGTGTACCATGACAACTTTTTCCATAATATGGTGATCTCCTGTAGAAATTAACTGCAGTGGCTTGCCTTTCTAATGTCAATTATAGTACTAATTCAAAAAGCCCGGTGGATAATTGAAGAGTAGTATTGTACTAAAATGGTTTTGGTATGGTCTGAATACTAAACTGCAGTAACTTTAAAAACCTGTATACTGTGTATTTTTGATTACTACTTTAAAAGTATATTTACAAGTTTTATTCTAAGAAATTGTTTGAAAACTGTAAATTTATCTCAAACTATTTTTCTGGGTGGAAAGTATTTAGTAACTGCTGAAGATCTGCTTTGTGTTTTATGAACAGTTGTATTCAACCTATCAATGGAATATGCATTATTTGTAAAACATATTAGTATCACTTTATTCAGAGCAGATGGCTCTATAGCTGAGAAATGCTGTAATTTCAGCACACACAGGCTACTGCAGCTGTTCACTTGAATGTTGGCTTAGGATCTCGTTATTGCCACCTGAACATGAAAATAAATGTGCAATTAAGTGAGGATTGTTTGTCCTCGCTAAATACTGCTAATTTCGATCAGTGAGCACTTTAAATTTGAGAAAAATAAAGAGGAGAGGGGAAAAGCAATCCTAGAGAGCCTCAGTCAGCACAGCATTTGTGGCTACTAGGTCTGCCAGATAAACTACTTTTCAAAACACTGTCTCAATTGGGACCATCTACTTTCTCATCTCTTTAGCAGACTTGTTTCATCACAGTGGCAGAAGCAGGTTACCCCTTAAAGTTTATCACAAGGGAAGAAAATGTTCATCCAGTTGTAGCTCCTCAGGAAAACTAGATCACATTTATATATTAAATGTTCTTAATAGATGTATCTTCCCTTTTTTGTGTTGTGCTGAAGTAAACTCTTGGAAAATACTTCTGTATGCAGAACATAGAAATGTCTTCCCAGGAATGTTTGAATTGTAGTTTAAGACACTCAACTTACTCCTCGTGTTTTTTTAAGAAATTCAAATTTGCACCCTTGAGTACAGTTGACCCAATCAGCTGTTTGGGTATGCAGTGATTGCATATGCTGCTTTGAACAGGACAGGACAGATGACCTCTGGAGGTCCTGACATTACACTGGGATTTTACAATAGGCTTTTTTGTGTGAGAACTCCTAGAAATTTAAGTATGAGGTTGGATTTCAGTAATTGCTGTTTTTTTTAATAAAACTTCTTGAGTATTGCTTTTGAGTTGACATGTTTATTACTGGAGAATTAATTTACAGAATTTTCTGTTGGACATTGTCCTACATAGTTGGTCTCAAACAGGGTAGGCTGCCCAGGTCTTGGATATTATCAGACTGCCATTAAAAATCTGCTGATTTACCAGCTGTTAAAATTCAGTGACTGACTGAGATGATGGAGAACCTTTTGTACATGTTATAGCTTGTGGGCAAGTACTGACACTTCTCCAAATGATTGCTGTTGCATCTGCCAATCAGACAGTCAGTTACTCTGGGGTGAAACAGTAGTTCCTGGAGTGGTGATCACTCCCTTATTTTGATGTCTAAGAGTAAATTAAGTTAAAATACCAAATTTGACTGTTTTCAGGGTGCTGGGGAGGGAAGAAGTAAGAACAGAAATTGTCAGTTTAATCAAATAAAAGCATTTAGAAACCTACTTCTAACCTGGGGTGACAGAACGTTGACCTAGAGGTTATCAAGGAAGAGTTTGTTTTCCATTCCAGCACATTCATATATCTCTGAGTATCTCCTTAAATCACTAGTCTTGCTTTCTGCTATTGCTGATGAGAAATAGGCTCAGGATACAGTTAACACCCACATCTTTTTGAAAATAATCACATGCTATCACTTTAAAAGCTACATTTCATATCATTTCAGTTATCAGTTGTAAGTTGATAGAACTGATTCCCCTTGCAAGAGGCCAATTCTGCTTAGTAATGTCTATACTAGAAAGGCTTAAATTGAGGGAATTGGGGAGGATGGAAGCTAAGATTTGAGCGTTGACTTCATTGAGATAGTTCCTAGAAGATTTTAGTGACAAATTCATTTGCCTGTAAGTTTTTAAAGTATTGCCTTGACTAACAGTTAAAATACTTCTGTATTGGTGGAGTTTTTTTGCATATAGAGGCAATATATGGCCCTGGCAATACCATTTCTGCATAGTGACAGGTCTTTTAGATTCTTGTCTGGTCTCTCCTAATAGATGGTGAAATAGGAATTTTGATGGTTCTTGTTGTCTTGTTTTTCAGCAGGTAATTGCTGCCATGGAAACACAGCTGTCTAATGGACCACCTTGCAGTAACACAGCCCATGGTTCAACCACCATAAACAATTGCTCATCACCAGTTGATTCTGGGAACACAGAAGACAGCAAGACCAATTTAATTGTCAACTACCTTCCGCAGAACATGACCCAAGAGGAACTGAAGAGTCTCTTTGGCAGCATTGGTGAGATTGAATCCTGCAAGCTTGTCAGGGACAAAATAACAGGTATGTTAATTTGGGGATTTTTGCATCTTTTCATATTCCAAATAGACCATGGAATAAAGGCAGAAGAAACCAATGCTGATGTTGCTAGTCAGAAGGAACTTAAGTTCATTGTTATATAGATTCTACACCACAAAACTAAGTGTTTGTATTTGCATTTCATCTTGGCTTGTAAGAGTGCTATAAAAGCTAACAGGGCATTTAAATATTCTGAGCTTTGGAGTCTTTTGAAAGAAGATTCAGATGTGGAAAAGCAGATATTTATACAAGGTTTACTTGAGTTCTTATTCAACTCCACTGGAGTCATGACTTCATTAGACCTAGCTGATACAAAACTTCTTTTTTCAGAGATGCAGGTAGTTAAACTTATACCTTGGGAAGAGGGCAGACTACCTTACTTTGTAGGTAAAGCTGCTTTTGCATTGCAGCACTTGAGCAATTTCTTTGGAATTCACACTTGAATCTATGTGCCGTTTGAGAGTGCAAGTATGAACTGCAGTGTGATGTATTCTATCAGTACTTTATTTCAGCAACAGCTGGTGCACACATTGCATGTATGTAGACCAGTTGTTTAACTGTGAAAGAACTACCAGATGGATGCTTGCACTTTAAAACAAGAATGAAAGGATAGTTGGCAAAGTTCAGTTTGTCAACTCCATTTTTCAACTTTAAGCTCTTAAACATTGATGTACTGCTTATGTCAACGTTTCATTAGTTTTGTTCAGAAATGTTGACTTTGGTACTTTTATTTCATGACTTTTTTTGCAAAGCCCTCAAATATGCAGCTTTCAAGAACGCATCTTTAACTTATGTTCTTGGTTGCAACTTCTGAATGTGCTAGTTAGCTTCTGTGTGTTTAAAACTACAACTCTTTGAGGCTACATGTTCCCTATACTTTGGTTTAAGGGATGGAAGCCAATACTTTCCTATTACTGAAAAGTAGTGGCAGAACATGGACATTTTTCTCACACTAAATAAAAACTTTGCAACTTGGTGTTCCCTGAGCAGCAACAGTGGGAAGATAAAAGCTTTAGTTGATGCAGATTGTGTGTGGCTTCAGCCCCTATTACACATTTGTTTTGATGGCTTCAGTATGCTGGAGAGAGATGTTCCCCAACTGTGTACATGAACAGTGGAGGACAAGGTCTAGAAACCTTCAGGCAGCTCTGGCACCAACCCCAGGACTTGTCTTTGGCATGCAGCACGTGCTTTCTTCTCTTGTCCTGATGACATATTGGCTCCTCTAGCATGGCAGGAAGAAGTTATGCCACCTTTTCCCACATTGTGTCATCAGTACAAGGATGATACTTAAACAAGAATCTGGCAGCAAAAAGATACTAAGGGGAATATTTCCCGAGTGTTCAGTTCATCTAAATCTGTACCTGCTGAGGGTGAGCAGATTCCAAATTCCTAAATTTGATCATCTAGTCTGCTGCAGTTAAGACTGGCTTTAGCCTGAGTCTTGTACCTTTTTTGGATAATACCAAAAACTTCAGTTGCCAGTGCTCATACCTGCATTCTGCTAATACACAATTAGTGAAAATTCTGATATGACACTCAATAATCAGTCTTTTTTGAGGATGCTTTTTTGTCATCATTCTCTGCATGCTGGAGACAGCATTTGTGACTATGTCTAAGTTTTTTACTTGTGCATGGTGTGAGAATAAGCTGTTACATATCAGGGATGTTTTTGGCATTGATCACTCAATAGTTGTGTTGTCAAACTACACTTCTGTGTGCCTAGTCATGAGGTGGATTCTCAAGCCCTACTTAGACTTCCTGCACTTCAGCTCTATACAGCATCTGTCAATTTTAGGCTTGACTTCAGGTACCTTACGAGTAGAAACTAAAGAGAAATAGACATGGCCATACTCAGGCCTAGAGAGGTGATGCTGTACTTCTGAGACTGCAAAAATGGGATTTTTTTTTAAAATCTTGATCTTTTCTACTGACTATTCTATATACAGTTTGTTAATTTGAAGCAAATTCCCCCAAAACAAGGGAACCTTGCCTGAAGAGTGACTTTTAAAAGATGACTGACAGAATGTATACCTCTGTCTCAGTGAATTCACTAGGCCATGCTTTGCTTCCTGGCTGTTCCTCACTTTGGTTTGTGATTGCTGACAACTTGCCCTCCCTGAGGTGTAGGGACCATTGACTGGACCAAAATAAGTCAAGCTAAGAGGCTGCTTAAAGCCCAACACTTTGGCTTCCTTCTTGTAGTCTCTGACTGAGTTCTGTGCTGTTGGATGAAGGTTGCTTTGCCTCCCCTTTGGATCTGAATGACCAGTACTTCTTCCTGTAGTAAGTGGCTTGCTCTTAAGACATTAGGCAGTTGAACAGTTTAAATCTGTACAGTACCCTGCTTCAGCACGGTAGCCTTGGCTACTGAAACCGCTGCTTTTATTCCTGGGCTGACCAAACCTCAAAGCAATCTCTGCTCTTCTCTCTTAAGAATGCTGAAAATGCTTGGGGATGCCAAAGAAACTAGACTGGGCTGGTGCCACACCTTGCTCTCTTCAGCTGAAGGCTGGTTGATGTAGAAAACAAGCCTGTCTTCTCTATAGGTAATGACTTCTGTGCTTTGAAACAAAAGGTCCTTTACATACTGTTTCCTGACCTTTTGTTGTGGGAGTGGAAAGATATAACTGGTACTTGATCAGTTAGTGGGATGGCTGTTCGAAGTGTTTATCTCTCTTGGATATCTGAGTTCACATATTTAGCATTCCTTATTAAAGTTGCCTAAGGATTACATGCTTCTCCCAGTTAAGAGGCTGCTGCAGGCACAGGGAAGTGAGCCCCAAGGTCAATGATGGATGTGCAAATTGCCCACATCCTTACATGCTGGTTTAGATGTTTTATATGCTAGAGGCTTATATTGCTGCTACTTCATGTCAAAAGACTCCTTGCCTGGGAATAGAATGGAGCAGGACTTAGTTGCCAGCCTCTGGTTTGAAGGTGTGATGTCTTCTGTCTAGCATAAAGCGATGCCTGAGAAGGATCCCGAATTTAAGTTACATTCTTAGGTGAGAACTCCAGGGCTGGAACTATTGGAGATAGAGTTGGTGTTTCTACTTTTTCAGAGAGCAGCTTCTCAGCTTTGAGGCATACATACAGCTGCCAGCAAAAACATTGCATCAGCCTTGTTCCAAAAGGTTTTAGTTTAAATGAGATTGAGAAATGTGGTGTCTGACCTTATAACTGCATTGGGAGCAGTACTTCTGGTTTAAGTAGCCTGGAGCAAGATTACCTTGTGTTTGTGGATGCTGGGGAGAGAATGCTCTAGTTCCAGTCCTGTTCTTGTCACTTTCAGATTTTCTAGAGCTCTTGAAAAGCAAGTTTTCCTTTTCTTTCTACAATTCAGAACAGGGATTGTTGCCAGGTTTCTGTGAAGGAAGACATCGGGCATGAATTTCAGAATTATAATAATTTAATTCCTGTGTTAAAACAGTAATTTTTTTCATCTTAAATGAACTGTCGTAAGTACTAGATACTTGGTGAACATCTTCAATTGGTGAGAAGTTTAGGGGAGTGTAGAGGTGAAAATACACTTTCATACAGGCTAAACTGCAAATGAGAATTGATAAGGGGCAAAGCTTTGGTCTGCCTTTGTCTAATTCAGATTGGTCCATCTCAGTATTGGATGCATCCTCTGGCTTCTTCATGAGGTGAAACTGCAGTTATGACATGACGGAACTGAGACCTGTTTGCCAAGCAGATGAGACAGCTCCACTGTAGGAATGCTAAGAAATCTGGTAGTATCTGAATTGGTGAATGAAATGAAACATGCAGGTGAACCATTTCTCACCAGTGAAATATTTTTTTGACTAAGAAAACAAGAAATTCTACCTATGTGTCTATTAGCAGACAGTATCAGTGGGGTATGGTCTGGAACTCTGACATGATCCACTAGCAAATTCTAAGGCATGAATAAGCCTGCTATGTATTGGGTCACCAATGCCACGTGTTGAAATTCAGAGGCATCAAGGATGGCTTCTGCCATCTTGACCCAAATACTTGTCAGAGCATCCTATGGATTTGAACAAATTGTCTCCCATCCTATTATTTAATATTCAGTGTGCAGTCACACCTGCAACACTGGAGTGCATTTAAGACTGCGTTGTAGCAGTGCCCCAGTTCCTTGAATCTGTCTGCACACTTTAGGATTGAGATGAGTTGAGCTTGAGGGCCTCCCTGCCTCTGGAAAACCTATTGGAGGGAAGGGAGGCACTCTGGAGCTCACTTAATTTCATGCGAGTAGTCTGAAGACCTGTTTCTGAAGGGCTGTTCTAGCATTTTCAGTAATGCTTTTTCCATTGAGTGGAAGGGAAGAAGGACCACATGAATGAACAGACCACTATAACTTTGCTAGTTTCCAGAAGAGGTTTGCTTCTTTTGTGAAACTCCCCAGCTCTTTTTCCTTCTCAGTCTTTCCTCCTAATGTGCTTGATGTTTGCAGTCCTGTGCCACTCTAATCCATCAGATGTTTCTGCAAGGTTTTGAGTGCACTTAGGGTGGGAGAGTAGAGTAGTTTGGCAGCTAAAGGAAGAGCTAGCTGAAGCTGGCTGCTCTTTTGTGGTGTGCTGAGTCCATGAGAGGCAAGGGTTCTTGCTAGCTGCTGCTTTGTGGTGTGCTGAGATAAGGAATGAGGTCAGCAGCCTGACAATTTCCGATTTGGGCAGGGATATGGACAAAAGGTGTTGCCTGGCAAACTGTATCTTGCCAGCAGGATACCTTGTGCAGAATTTGACTAAAAGGTGAAATCAAGAATAAAAACCCAATAGGATTGGAGGCAAATTTATATTTATATATGGTGACTGATCTCTCCTCTGGAGCAACTTGCTTAAGACCTTGAAGCACAGATTTTCTTGGGGTGGGTCTGAAGGGGAGGGATGTTCTTAACATCAACTTTTAAATTTTCAAGATAGTCCATATTTTGAACTTTGCAGGTGTTAAAATGGAGTCTCTGGTATGGCCTAGGGACTCAGTGTGTAATAGCACAAAGGTAACAAAGTAATTTTGAACTTTGTGTGCTTGTTGGAAGAAAGTGCAGCAGCAGAGCATTGGCCTACTTTGCTGGTGGTTGGAGTACTATTGTCTGGACTGCAGGAATAATCCTGAAGGAGTTAAGTTTTCAAACAACTTTATGTGTGGATCTAGAGCACTATTAATTGAGACTTGTCTTAAGCCTGTTAATATTGTATCCTGTAGTTACTCTTCTCTGATTCTGCATATTGCTATTTAATGTAATTGGAAAGGACTTAGTGGCATTTACTGTGCTTTTTCGTAGTAAACTGCATAATTTACTGCATGTTGCATGTCTCCTGAAAGTGAATCGTGCAAGCAGGTGGAGGTGAAGAAACTTGTTTCATTTAGTTACCCAAGATAGCACTTGATTGTCTTTGCACTTCCACTTGCTTTTCACTCTTGCAGGCATGACACTGTTTTGACCTTTCAGAAGTCTATAGGCTTTGTTTTTACAAATAAAAAGGTAGAAAAAACCCTGTTTGACTAAACTTGCATAGTCTGTTTCAGGGATTCAGTTAGGTTGCCTAGTTAGTCAGTCCTTACTACTGACACTCTGGAAACAAGCTATTTTTAAAATGGTTGAACAGTTTATTCATCCCTATATTAAACCTGAATTAAGGAGCTGATCTTGATATATAGCATAAGCAAGAACTTGATGTTTTAAAACTAGAACTCTTTTTATAAGGCTAAATATACTTAGGGACCTCTCTGAATGTAGTGAATCAGAACATCATCTTCATTAAATCACTGCTTTTCAGCAAGCACTGTGCTTTTTGATGGGGATTAATGTGATATGCATTCTCTTGCTTTTCTGCAGACAAAATTCACTGTTGTCAGTGACTGCAGTAACTTACAACATGCCTGTGAAAGCATTGGGTCTTGCAAATTAGTGCTGGTCCTCTAGTGATGTGGGGTATCTAGTGTGCTTTTAGCAGAGGTAGTGCTCTTCACTTCCACTTGGGAGTTCCCAGGCTGCCTGTTTGTGTCTTATCATTGCTTACTCTTTCATAGGTGCTTGTAGATATATATTGCTGTTATGTCCTAGTGATTCTAGGCCAGCTGCTTGAATAAACATTAATTCTAGTGGAAACTAGTGTGTGTTGAGACCTCGAGTAATCTTAAGTTTTTATAGGCATCACTGCCTTTCAGGGTAACTGTGCTGTGAGATTAGTGCAAAGTATTTATGATAATCAAGGTGTGATTCACTGCAGTCTACCTCAGTTTGGGTAGTAGTAGTGTTACTGACCTGCACACCCTGAAGCCCTTTCACTCCAAGGATGTCAGGTGGATTATAAGGACCTGCATGTCCCCACAGAAAGTGGGTACTTCTCTCAGCCACCACAAGCAGAGTGGTAAGTAGTAAGACTTCAAGCTGCGCATGCTCCTAACTGGTTCATGGTTGGTCCATTATGTATTGAAGCAGCTGGTATATTGTATTATGGAAGCAAGACCTTAAATGTGTGAGGAACTTTCTTTAGCTTCCTATATTTATACTTATCTTGCTATACGAAAGCAGTTTATTTCTACATTTTCTTTTCTTTTGTCATGGTACAGTTCAACAGGCAGTTCTCACAGTACAAATTTGCCAGGCTGACATGGGTTTTTGTGCATAACTGCAGAAAAGGATTTATTATATTATTCTCTGTGGACATTTTTGTCTTCCTGGAGTATGCCAAGTGTGAGTAGAAGTAGGCAGAAAGTTGTAGAAGGCAACAGAAGAAAAATCTGCAAGCCTCTGGTTTTAGTAACTTAATACTTTAATCTATATGTAAAGGGAAAATAACTGACACAAATACAGCTCAGATCCTGCATTTCATTTTATGATTCCTTTAACAATTCTTATAAATCTGTCAACACCCAGAGTTATCAAAGGCACAGCCATGTTATCTTCAAGCTTTCCACACTGTTGACCAGTTGTTTCAGGTACTTTGCTTTTTACATTTTCTTATTTGAGACATCTGGTAGAACTGACTAAAACAGAAGGAGACTTGTAATCTGAATTCTTTTCTGTCTTCTGAGTTTCTGGAGCTATGGAAGATAAGTTGCTGTTCTTTCTCCTGGTCTTTCTGGTACCTATGGCTTAATGCAGGTTAAGCCACAGCCCTTTTTGAAGTGCATTTGAAACTTAATGTTGCTGCACAATGGTTATAAACTCTTGCATCTATAGCAAGATGCATTGATTATGTGCAGCCCCCCCCTTTTTAACTGAAAAAAGATCTTGCTTCTAGAAGAATTTTGCTGTGTTCCTATAAGATTTACTTTGTGGAGACATATTTCAGTTTTCAGTAATGAAAATGTCAGCTTTTCTCAGCATATCCTTTTCCTGTATTTGCCAACTACAGTGAGAAATGGCTTGTTTTCTACTACTCAGTATTGCAGATTAGTAGTTCTTGTTTGTTAATCACATCTCTTAAAACCGAAAGAAGGATACTTCCCTTTGGAATGCTTGCAAGGATGTATTTTTGAGTTGACAGTTAACACTTAACTCTAGGGAAAGAGTTTATCTTTTGACAACAATTTATCACTTTGTTAACTGTTTTTCAGTCACCAGTAAAGACCAGAAAATGTCCCATGTGATTGAAGGCAATACTGCAAGTTGATTTTTTCAAAATGTGCCCTAGGGAGAAAAGTAGTTTTCAGACATTTCAGGATGTCTTTCAAAATTCTGAGATTAAGTAGCAGATAGTCTGAAAGAGAAACAAAAACCTTCCAACAATAGTATGTGTTAATGGAAAGTTTGGGAAAAGCATTTATGTTCAAGTTACGCTAGTTTTTTACTTGGATGCACAGATTACTGCGTGCTTCTAAACACCCCAGCAGTATAACAGGATGCTTTATCCACCTGCTTATTATTTAAAGTGACTAGGTGGTACAATAGGGCAGAATATTTAATGCTGCTCTATTCTTGACAAGGCACAAATCAACTGCAAAAGACAAAACTTCTCAGCTGCATAGAACACGTTACTACTAATAGTGGTAAAAATTACAGGGTAGATCCAGTGTTCAAAAAAGTAACTGATTTAGCAAATTCTGTGGTATACTTTCACCTTGGCATAGTAAGGAGCTTCTACTTGTAATCTGACAAGCTAGTTTGTAAGAAAGCATGCTCCTTAAGTCAGTCATTATTTCAAGCAGTTCGTGTTTGTCACTAGTTATGTTTGAACACGAGAAGTCATAACAGTCAAGACTGTCAGTGTTCAACCTGCTGTAGTGTCCATAAGCAAATGCCCTGTTACTTTTGCTTGTGCAAAAACACACCTTCCCATGCAGTCTGCTTCCAACTGTGGTTTTGGGGGTTGAGGTTTCCTATTTGCACATGGTGTGTCTGTTAGTAACCCTCTGTTAATGTCTCTTCTGACTTAATGAACATCTTTAATCGGGTTCATGTAAATATTGGCATCCACAATACCCCCTGCCCGACTTTCTTTGCCTGCTGTGGGGAAGAACCAGGGCTGCACCCTTATTTTTGTATTTGACATCAACAAGCTTGTGTTGATGAAGCAGCAGATGATGATGTTCCTTACATGTGAAGAACCATGCAAGATGTAAGGCAAGAGGATGGTACTGCATTAGTAAAAGGGTGCAGTTGAACTTGGCTGAGATGAAACTTCAGTTTCTCTTTCTGAAAAATTCTTATTTTTAGGGTAACTTCCTGCTCTGTTATGTCTGTAATTAAACTGCTATTAATCTTACTATATGGCAAGATAAACTGTCAAATACTTTGATCAGTGTTTGATCCTTTTCATTCAGTCTTCAATTTCCATTTTTGCAGATTCAGAGCAATAGCTGAGAAACTGGGTTTGGGAGAAAGGCATGAAAGTATCATGCATTGAAATCTAGTAGTCATCATGGTTTACAGGTGTTTTCTTGCAAGCTGCCTAGCTTGTTAGCTCAGTGGTGTGAGTTATGAGCATTCAGTAAATAGAATCCATCTACTGGAACTATGAGCAAACTGCAATTAATTGGGGATTGCTCAGTGGCTGATGCAGTTTTCCTCATTTTGTTGAAGCTGCTTTTAAAATGCAGTTCAAGCCTTAATGCAAACTTCCAAAGAGTGTGAAACTTTAACAATAATCTATGTTAAAAGTAAATTGGAAGAAAGCAACACTGATGGTATTCTGTCTTCATCCCTTTAGCCCTATACCTAAAACTACCTACCTACATAGCCATGTAGGTAGTTTTAGGTACATTTCTACAGTTAAGTGAACTGCGTGTCTGGGTATGTGCTTCTAGCCTTATTCAGTGTCAAAATAATACTGTGATAATGTAGTTGGCCTAAATTAGACAAAGTTGACAGTGGTGATTTAGGAAGATGCAGTAACTTTTTTGAAAAAGAGCTGGTACCAGCTGAATGATACCCCTATCTTGGCATACCAGTGCTCCGTGGGCACTGTCTCTCAGAAGGATCACTGCAGCATATTGTGGAGCATTCCAGTGTCTTGAATTGCAAATCCAGACAAACAAAAGTTTGAGTAAGGTTTTCTTACTCCTGTATCTGGAACTATCAAACTTTTCATGATCCTGAAGTGGAACTACAGGCCAGAAGTGCTGTTGATCTTTCCCATGGCCACACTGGCTTGCCTTCAGGACATCACAGGCTTTGACTACTCGCAGTTTTTAGGCTGATCTTAATGCTGTGCCACTTCTGCTTTTGTGTGCTGGTCAGGGAACACATCTCCCCTCTGAAAGTTTAGGAGACTTGTGAAAAATGACAGAGGTCCATGAGGTGAATTCAAATGAGAGCCTTTGTACATGACAACGTTACAAGCCTACATAACATTTCTTTTAACAGCATTCTTCCACCAGTGTGTGCAACTTCAAGAGTGATGAAAGACGGAATAAAGCCTAACATCAAGTAGCCGTGAACTTGACTTGGCCCTGTTCACAAAGATATGAAGCTTGACTTGTTCTTACAGTACTTTAGTGGATCTTTACCAATTAGCTTCATACACAGAGAAATTTATGGCTTTAAACAAAGTTATGCTTAGTTTATTGAAAATAGTGTTTGTAAAATGAACACTTGAGCAGCTGGTGGCAGAAAATATATTAATATTCACTAGAAAATGGACTATTGTCTTCTGATCAAGGACTGGCCAACAGGTCTTCAAGGAGTAAAGCACTGAAGGCAGCATAAATAGCTGAAGTTAGATTAGAAAAAAATCAGTCTGCTAGGATTCTTGCATTTTTTTTCCCGTAGACTTGCAGACACTGAGTTTCAACTCCGAGGCTTTATTACTTACCTCAGAAGTATGTTCTTCACTGTTATATATTGATGCAAATAGCATGTAATTTTCCTGGAAGATAGGGTTTTTTTAGCATTTCTTCTGTGTGATACTGTAGTTCTTGCTGGTTATATTCCTTTAATTCATTACTCTGCAATAAAATCTTTTTCACAGAAGTTGAAATAGCCCGAAATGTCCGAAATGTCACTATACTGAAATCAAATGACTGTATTGTAGAAAAATCCTATTTTTTTAAATGCCTGCTTATCTTCAAATTTTTTGATTGCCCTCTGTGGAAGGTAAATGTGTGAATGTGTTATTTGCTACTGTGATCTTTAATTTTTCCAGAGTATGATTAGTGTGTGCTTGTGGTAAATTTTTGTACTAGACAATGAAGCTAGTTTTATAGCTTAGTGGTGTGTATTAGTTTTCATATGGATTATTAACCAAATTGAAGTGGTGGTCTGGGTTTTTTTTTCCTTTTTATGTAATATGTGTATCAGGATGATAATTTGAAATTGAATGATAGTTTTGGGTTCTTTTTCTTCTAAGAATTAGCATTGATAGCACTCAGCTAGTGGGGCTACTTTTCTTATATTACTTTTACCTGTTAGGGAGATCAGTAAGTGGAGGAGGGGAGGTGGAACCTACAAACCTAGCTCTGCTTGCTACTTATGTGAAACAAACTGGTTCATTTTAACTCATTCAGTCTTACCTTTTAAGATGTTGAGTACATACTGAAAAGGCTTTGAGAGCTCAGCTGATGGTAGTATTTGGTTTGGCCCTAATTATTTTTCTGTGGAAAAAGCAATTACCTGAAACTTTTGATTTGTCTATTCTGTTTGGTCTGTAGACCTTACAGGAATGTTTTAAGAATTCCAGACAAGGTGCAGGATTAGCTGGGTACTGTGGTAATTTAATCAACAATTACTTCCAAAAGGTAGCTTACTCAAGCCCTTGCGTTCTGACAGGAAACAAGCAGCCAAGGACTCCCTCGTGTGGTGGGTGCCACGCTTTCAAAGGCCTCATGCTGCATTATGAAAAGGCGAGTGTTCTGGTTCATCCAAGTAGGGAGACTATGCTGAAATAATGCAAGTAGTTGACCCCAGGAAGAAATGCATCAATAGAAAGTCGTCTAGCACTGAAGCTGCTGGTTCTTCAGCATCTGCTGCTCATGTGGTAATAATACCATTGTATACTAGTGGAGCAGTGCTGGAAAAAAAAACCAAAACAGCTGTGTGCCCAAGCAAAGATAGTTCTACAGTATTGGCTCTGGATTTTGTCTGGGAAGGCAGGCTTCTCACAATCATGTATGTAGGAAAATGATCTTCAGCAGTAGCTATTTAGAGAGCAGAATCATGAGGACACAGATTCAGTAGACAACTAGACAGCAGGAGAGTTCAAGAGCAAAAGATAAGTAGGCTTGTTATTGGTCAGAAATTTCTGGCATCAAACTTGGTGCTTCTGCCCAAAAACATTCAGAAAAGACCTAGTAAATTACCAAGATGCTTTAATCAGTCATGAAATAAAACTGCCATACTAATCAGCTGCTCTCTGTAATCATGATGTTATGCAGAAAACAATATGTGTTCTTCTTCAGGAGTGATAATATGTTGCAAGACTACTGAAAATGCAGGACAAATTCACTGTATGTTTGTAACCTCACAGGAACTTTTCCTGTGTGATAGAGCTCTCGCTGTATTTCAGAAGTAGCTTTTGAAAAGTAACATATATTAAGTTAAAGCTCATACTTGTCTACCTTTCAAGCCTTTATTCTGGGGTGTAACAGATTGTAAATGACACTTGAGCACTTTCAGGCAAACTCTTGTTAACAGGACTACATAGTTCAGAGGACTGAACTCCCTCTTACTATGCATCCAGCCCAGTAGCATGAGTAAGAGCTGTTGAAGATGCTGCCTTTGGCACTTGTGTCTGAAATAGTATTTCTTCTTGGTTCTGAGGTGCCTACAGGCTTTAGGGAATGTTCCTTCTGAAACTGAATGGTAGCTCGTAGGTTGAAAACGTAACAGAAGCATTTTACAGCAATTCTACACTCTGTTATAAAGTAGACTATCATCCTTTGGCCACTGCAGGAGGGAGCAGCTGCATAGAGACATTAATGCATATCAGTCTAGTTACAGAAGTTTTCTGTTGTTACATGCTGTAGTCCCACTTTTTGTTTACTTTTACTGGTTTTCCAGGTTTATGGGTATAGTAGTCAAAGGGAAAGGATCTCTTTAACTTGGCCTTCAAGGAAGCTCTTGTCTTTTCTGTCCTTCTTTTTGGAAGTGCAGCATGGAGGAATTTAGCTGTTATGTGGCAGGTATATTAAAGCTTTAGAAGACAAGCCACTGCCTGTGGCTGTTGTAGCTGTTTCCAAAGAGAAAAAGGAAGGAGACGAATGTTGGCGAGTATACTTTTTCCTGCAAGAGAGGTTGTCAGGGAAGCCACTTCCCAGGGAGGTTGAGAGGAGAGGCTGTAAAACATCTTAATTGCTAGCCTGGTGTGGTTGGGCTAAATGGCCTGGTTCAGCTGTTTATGTAACTCCTTAACATAACAGTAGAATCTCAATGCAGGTTTGTTGGAAAGAAGAAAACAGGCTTGGTGGGGGGTACATAATTTAGTTTGGAATGCCTTTCAGTTTTTCTTATATTCCACTGTAGTTGAATTACTGTTTGGAAATAAGCTCTGGATTTCCCGAAGAAACAGGAAACTCAGAAGACACAGGAAAAATTATTTGAGAACAAACTAGTAAGAGATGGTAATTATGTATATATTATCTAGGGAGAGTAAAACCTTTGTCATGTTATCCTGCAGTTGTCTTTAACTGTTCATTACTATTTACAGGTGCTGTCCTCGGTTCAGTTAAGGCATAAATTGCTGCCTTGGACAGGTGATCACCACTAGCAATCAAGCCCTTAAAACTGTCTGTCAGTAGCCAGACAATAGTGAGGAGACACCACCAGCTTTCAGAGTGCAAACGCTTCATTTGAAGCTAGAAAAAGTATTGTGCTTCATAATCAGAATATATGATCTGTAAATTGATAACAAAATAGAGAGGTGTGTATGAAACTGAGAATGGCAGCAGACACTGCAAGAAACACGTGATGTCAGGTTCCCCATTCAAATGGGGGAGATAAACTGTATTTACTGTGGAAGTGGACTTAAGTGAAACCTTTAGACCACAGCAGCCAGCAGGAAAACAGGTGACCTATTGCTCCACAGTCTTACTTGATCATTGTCCTATCTAGAGCAATCTCTAGTCTTGTGACAGGTCTCACTAGCTAGTTTCCCAACACTGAACTGGGGGATGCCTCAGGATGCCTAGGTTGTTTCATGCAACCAAGTGTTTCATGCATGAATGCTTCTCCAGCAGAGGACTTTTCCAGGTAGAAAGATGCATAAGTGTTCAGAGAGCTTCAGTACTTATTTTTTCTTCTTTCATGTCGCCAACTCTCTTGCTTCTCTCTCCCTTACGAATGATTTGGTCAGTAACAGGGCAATATGAAAAATTGCCTTGTCTCTAGATATGTTATTTCTCCCCAAGTTCAGGAGGGAGCTTTGCAGAAGTACTTAATGATGATACGTGAAGTAAGCTGGCTTGTAATTGCTTTTGAGTGTTCAGTAATTCAGCAGTAACCTCTTTTAGGTGGTATAAATAGCTGTGCCTCATGGAAGTGTACAGTGCAGTGTAGTGATGCATTTTTTTTATCCCACAATCCTTCTGAGTTATCTTAAGGAAAAACTAGACTTGGCTTGGATTTTGCTAAACAACCAGTTAAGTTTCTCAATCTTTTTGTCATTTCTTCACTTGTGTCACATCTCCAGTAATCCAACCTAAGCCTTCATCATGATTTTTACGTCTAAAATTCAGTTGTTGCAACAGGACTCTTCTATAATCTGTCTACTTAAAAATGATGAAGCAGGTGCTGGAAATAACCAAGGAAATAACCTTTCACAAGTAGAGTTCTAGAGTAAGATTATTCCTATTCAGAAAGTTGAACGTTTTTGTTGTCAGAAGGAGGAAAATACTGTTGCTTTATCATTTCTGCTAAAAGGGCTCTAGTCTGCTTTAAGGAATATTGCTGCTGCTTTTAAAAGCATAACATTAAGAATGGACAGCAGGTGTCACAATGACTTTGTATGACCACTTCCTCTGTGGATAGCATCCATTTGGAACTTTCTCTGAATGTTGTATAGCAGAGGATTTTCCTTGGGCTCTTATTGCTGTGTGAAGTATTTAAATAGGCTTTGTTTATAGTAAACAAGTAAACATTTGAGAAACAACTAGGGCATCATAGAACTAGTTTATTTGTGATTCCTCCTCTGATAAGTATTGTGAATAAGAGCCTGTGTGTTCTTAAAGAAAAAAAAAGTGACATTTTTCAAGGCACAGTAGTA
Organism: Elanoides forficatus; assembly: GCA_025311575.1. NCBI lineage: Eukaryota > Metazoa > Chordata > Aves > Accipitriformes > Accipitridae > Elanoides > Elanoides forficatus. The sequence goes on along the minus strand of JAOBAS010000072.1, from coordinate 12,036,604 downwards.
AATTCAGGAGCACTGTGACTGGTTATATTTTCCTACTTGTTTATTTCCCTCTTGCAACTTAACTTTTTTGGTCTTTCGCTGACTGGTGCCTGTGAAGTCTGTCCACTTTTTCTTTCCTACATACTGAATCAATATGTTCTTTACTCATTTAATGTTAAATTACTTTGTCCACACTTTTCTAGTGTGCATGTGGATCTCCACTTAGTCTCTTGAGCAGTCCTTTCAAAGACTAATTTCAAACAATTTGATTCTACTCACTTTTTACCTCTCCTCTCAAAATCCATTCTGTGTATTGACTGTAATGTCAAAAAGTAACTTGGCATTATCTAGTAAATTACTCTAATTTGCATCATCATATGTGGTGGTCAAGTGATATTTATGAATTTCATAAACTTGAAACATAAATGGAACAGTTTCCCTTATTAAAGTGAGTAGTATAGTGCTTTCCAGTCATGTTTTCTCATAGGCCACATACTTAGAGGTTGAACATTTGTCAGTGACCCACTTAGTGGTGAGTGTAGCATGCCTAGGTTCAAAGAGGTGCCTGCCTGAAAGGATGGTTTTGCCACTTATGCTTGAATTTGACTTTGTTGCAAGTGTCAGTTATGTAAAACATAATTAATGAATATGAACTTCCAAATCGTAACCCTTGCTTTAAGTCCTTTGCTGTCTTACAGGCTTGTGAGATGCACTTCTGCTATGCAGGTTTTGGGTTTTTTATCAGATTCTGTTGAAGCAGAATTCAAGTCAAATTGCTTTTCCGTATTCATTTCCTCATTCCTTCCATATCACTTCATCATTTTGACTTTTCCTACTTCAGGTGATTTCTTCTTCCACCAATCGTTTAGCTAACTGTTGTTTTATTCTGTACCACATTGTCTAGTATTTGTAGTGTCCCAAGCATAAAATCTAGTAAAAAGTGTACAGAAACAGCTTTAAACAGTGCTGTGAAATAGCTATAAGAACTATTGAGAAGCTCAACTGGTAGTTTGAGCATGTAACTTCTGAACTATTACTTCTGCAAATGAGCAGAGTATTCACCTTGAAAGTGGTAAATGTTTTCTACTTACTGGCATGAGCAGGAACTCACAAAAATAAGAAATGCAGTCACTCCTTTCTTTAGGATAAGCTAAATTTAATACTGTTTATAAGTCTGAGTTAGTGAATAAATAGCTGATGTGCACAGATAATATCTTGTCTGTGTGGATGTCAAGTAGGCCATAATTTTGAAGATCTAGGAAAGGCTAAACTGGATATTCAGAATACCTAAACACATAATAGTAGACAGAGCACCAGGATAGCTAACCTGGAGAGGTGTTGGAGGTTTTTCAGACCATAGTACCATGGAGCACAAGTTGGGATTAAAAAAAAAAAGGCAAAGCAAAAGCCAGATGGAGCTCACCCTGTCTTAAAACAGTTGGAGACTAAGCTAATCTTTGATATACATTTAAATCTGAGGATTATTTAACTTGTGGACAGCTATAGATTTACCTTCTTTCTTCCACCATCCTGTTGTGGATTCAGACGCATAATCTATTTTAAGTGTGTTACTAGACTTGGAAACAAGTGTGTGTTCTGCAGGAGGTTTCTGTCTTGGCGAATGGAGTTTGGTGTAGAAGAGGCACAGATTGAAGAGTCCAGAGCTGTGTTCTGTCAATGTTCCATTTCATCCTTGGCTTCAGACAATACAAATTAATCATTATTAAATAATGATGTTCTTCTTTTTAGATACGTTAAGTGGTGGCTGATTTTGTTTTAAGTGCATCTAGCTTCTACTTGGTTTGTCTTGAACACACAAAGTTTAGACATTGAGGAGATAGAAAAAGCTACACAGAAGGAGAGCTTGTTTGAATTATACTGGCCAGGTATCTCTAATTTTGAGTAAAACTTGTGTGCAGTGGGTATGCTGCTCTTTCTTAATCTGAAATCCACAATCAGCTGGAATTTCTGGTTTGTTCAGCTGTAGTGAATAAGCCTGAATAAGCAACAAGTTTGGACTGACGTTCTGTACATCAATGAAACACTCAGGAAGAACTGAGCTTCTGAAGTTCTTGTAACCCAATTGGCACTTTCCCACAAAGTGAGAAATACCACGATTATTTTGCAATAATTCAGATATCTGGTGCGTTCTTTGAAATAGCTGCTTCTACTGTATTTTGTGAAATGCTTGTGTGGATTTTCTAAAACTTAGCTATCTGTATGTGAACTGGCAAACCTCTTAAACAAGGATATTCCTTTAAGACAAGTAGGAAGACTTAAGAGTGGTCCATCAAGCATCTGATTCCAGAAACCAGGTTTAACTTCCAGTTATTTGTATTGCTTGTTGACAGCCAAGATTCATCTTTCGTATGTGCTTCTATGAAGAAAGTGATTTTTTTTTTTTTAAACTCTGAATTATTGATAATGTGTAATTGAACCACTAATCTTCAGGCGAAATTTCAATCTCTTTAAGAAGTTTTACCTTATGTTAACCTTTTGAAATAAATACATAAGGTCTTTGGAATGTCAGATCTGAACACTTTTAAACTTCAGATGATAGCCCAAATGAAACAAAACTGAATTAAATAAATAATTCACAGAGTCATTGAGGGAGGAAGGGAATTCTACACATAATCTAGTCAACTCCCCTTCCTCAGGCAGATTATCCCTGAGCAGGTTGCCCAGGACTATGTCCAGTCAAACCTTGAGGATCTCCAGGAATTGAGACTTCACAACCCCTGTGGGTGCCCTGCTTCAGAGCTGGTCATGAATGATATACCCTTTGTAACAGCTGGGTATGCTCTTTGCTTGCAGTGGTCTGGGTGTTCTTAATGTGAAAAATAGACCACATGAATAGAGGAGTAATAGAAATAATTTTCTGCACATCTTTTTCTGTGCGCCCTGGAATTAATGAGTAGTATACTGCGAGCATCTTAAATGAAATAGCTTTCTCTTTGAGTTTTTTAACATCTTAAGGTTGTGGTTTATTTAAATGGGTTCCTTCCTAGGAGATTAACACTGAAAACCAGTGTTTCTGTATTAGGAGATAAGACTAAAATAAAAGCCATGCATAAAAAGAGGCATTTCTTTAAGTTGCTCTTTTTTGGAAACACTGTTGGGAGGAGTTTCTGCAGATAGTGGGAATGATGGAGGTGACGGGTATAGAAGATGCTCTACTGTAATCAAGCTAATAAGGAAAAAGACAATTCCAGGATAAAGAACTTGGCTGTATCTAGGTAGAGATGTAAATGAATACAGAAATGCTTAATGCATATTTCTGTATTGTTTGTTACAGAAACACAGAATTGCTGAGGTTGGAGGCACTTCTGGAGATTGTGTAGTCCAACCTCGTGCTCAGAGCAGTGTTCTCTAGAGCAGGTTGCTCAGGGCTTTGTCCAGTTGGGTTTTGGGTGTTTTTTTGTTAATAACTTGGCATTTATTAACTTGCTCACAGCTTCATCTAGCCAATTTATTTGTGTTTGTGTGCGCTGTTTCGAGGGGGAAATTTAGAGGAATGGGGGT
>JAOBAS010000072.1:12005956-12026872 GCA_025311575.1 Elanoides forficatus | reverse complement strand
GAAAACTCCTTAAAAAAAAAAAAAAAAAGAGAGAGAGAGAAAAGGGTGAATTTATTGTGAGATGATCCAAATAGGAATATCTTTCGGTGTGGTGTAAAAGGCTTCTATATTAAAAATAAAGTGTAGTAAGATTCTCTGTCTAAAGAGGAGTGAGCAAACGAACGGCCTATGCTTGAACTGGCATACCACTGCGTGAGATACTGAATAGGAGGCAGGTTTTTTACCTAGATTATTAGGGATAGCAGGAGGGCACAGGAAAATCTCTTTGGCTTTTCTTTGTGGATGTTAGACTGCTTGAATGACAGACATGGTCTTTTGTGGATCATAGCTGCCAAGGGGGCACTGTACATGGCAATCAGGCAGTGCTCGTCCTCCCTCACAATGTGAACTGAGGCTGAGGAGCTTGCTGCCACCCTGTCCCCTGCTCTTCAGTATGAGAGGGCCTGAAGTGGCAGAGCTTCTGCTTGCAGGAGCTGTCAGAGGGTGGGTTTACTTATTAATGCTGGTGATACATGTATAGGCATGTATGCAAATATGCATTGGAAAGGGAAAAGAAAATAGTTTGTCCAGGCTAGAGACTTAGGAGTTGTCCTTTTTCAGAAGATAGTGTTGATTATCTAGCTGTGCCTAGCTAGTGCTTCTTAAAAATCAGATTTAGTGAGATTTCTTCCTCTTTTAAATTCTTGGGACTATTAGAGTGTTTACATGGGTAATTATCACCTGTCAGGGGAATAGAGATTTAAGAAATATTTTATCTAAAGTATTAAATCCGTAGGTTTTCTTCCCACTCCTTTATAGCTTTGCATATATTAAAAAATGGGCTTAACATGTAACATTCTGGCAACTTCCTGTTGGAATGAAGTTTGACAAATTCTTTGGCTACAAGCACAGATGTCCTGCTTTGCTGTCATCACCTAGTAAACTGCCCTGCTGTAGAAAGCTGTGTAATGAGAAGAGCTGGTTATGACTTCAGCAGAAGAGTGAATACTGAACTGTCAGTTGTACAAATGCCCAAAGAAGTGCAGTACACCAAGGGAAGACTTGGAGGTGAGGGATGTGCCACAGCTTCATTAGTGTCCACTGATGCAGAGTGTCCTTAAAACTTGGCATTATGCAATGTAGTTTCACTTGGTGCCTTGAACCATTACTTAGATTTACAATAAGTTGCATTTTAAAGGAATTACCCTCTTACTTAACTCCTCAAGATCTCTACCCTTATGAACTTATACCTATGATAGTACTCCTGACAATGCTGTGTACACTTAATGGAAAATAACAAAATGCTGAAAAAACACATGCTGGTTTGATTTCTCAGTTGCTGCAGCAGGTAAAAGACTGAGATTGTTCCTGTCTTCACCATTAATACTTGTAGAGGAAAATTTTGGTTGTGTCGCTTTTTTGTAGTAATTTTTTTCATTAATTAGTGTCCCTGGGGAGCAATGCAATATGAGTTGTGTAAAAAGTCTATTAAAATAACAGAGGCAAGTGAGCTGTGAAGGTGAGAAAAACCCTCCTTACCTTCTTGATTTTTTTTTTTTTTCCTTTCCAGCACTAAGGTACATTGATCTAGTGAGTAGCAAAAGGGGATCCTATTTGGAGTTTTAATTAAAGCTAGTGAGTTTTACTGATGCTATCAATCAGCAAAGATTGAGAGAGGGGGCATGGTGCCAGACCATTTAGTGGTCTTGACAGGGTAATTAAATACCTCAGGACTGTATTCTCAAGATAAAATTGAAGTGCTCTAGCAGATCTGAAGCAGAAGAACAATTTTTCTTGGAACAAAGGCAAAGGTGTTTTTTTTTTTTCCCCCTAAATTTCTGCAGGAGTTATATAAATGTTAATTATACAATCTTTTAGCTATGTTACAATTAAAAGCTTTGACAGCATTTCCATTGTAAACCCCCTACCCACCCCACACATGTTTTTTCACCCCCAGGTAAAATTTGTTCTTCACTGAAATTCAAATCTCCTCAGACTTTGCATGTTACTTAACCAGCTTGAGCTGGCTGCTTGTTTTTAATGTTGCTGAGTAATATTAAGAGGAGGATTCACTTCTGAATACATATTGCTGTCACTTCCTGTAAACCACATTATGGCCACACCGTTGTTCATTAATGCCTAACCACTCCAAGGAAAATAACACAGCCTGTCAGACTGAACTACAAAATGTGCTAATCTCTCACCTCAGCAACTATGTAACTTGTTTTCTGTTTGGACCCTAACTGCTGTGTTGCAGCTGATTAGAGTTTCTTGCAGGAGTCTGTCTCTGCTTTTCCTGGGGCAGAGGATTCTTAGACCAATGCAGCTCACCCTAAGGCTGCTGAACAGGTTTGCAGCTAAAAACATCAGTGGTGCAGTAAGGTGCTTTCTGAGTCTGCCTAGGGGGTTTCTGACACAGAAATGGAGATGTTAGAAGGGACCAACAGTACTGTATGGAGCTGAAGGAAGACTGCAAGCATCACTCAAAAGCCAAGCTCTAAGCAAGTGAAAAAAGCCAACAAAACCAACAAAAACCAGCTTGTTACTACTAGGATCAATGATGCATCTTCCTGTCCTCTGCCCTCCCCATGCTATGCAGAGTCCTTTAAGTAGTAGTGTATGGCTTTCTGGGTGTGCCTGAAGATTTTTTTCTTCCCTTAAATTTAATGCTGATCCAAATAACCTGAGCTCAGTTTCCTAGCTTTGTTGTGGAGCTAGGACTTTTGACCTGCTGCCTGCTGGAAAGCAGGGTGAGCGTGGGCTGTGGTGCAGGGAATTAGTGCAAGTGTCTGTGGTGGTTGTTTCCTTACTGACAAAAGTCAAATACAGAAACATGGTCAAAGAAGAATGAACGTAAAAATCTGTCTGAGCTCCAGTACTCAGTTGTATCAGCAATGCTCCTCTCTGTCCAGTAACTAATCTGAAAATTGGCAGAAGCTTCAGATGTTGAAGTCTTTATACCCAGTGTTTATACGGTGCACTAACATGCTCAAGAGTGAAGGTGATAAATATGTAAAGGTGTTTCCCATAAGTAGTTACCAAAAGCTTCAAGAGAATACATCTGTAAGGAGACTACTTTATTTCAGTGGAAGTTAAATGCAGAGTGGTCATTCCTTAGTTTTGAAAAACACATCACTGTGTTACTTTTTCCCCCAATTCAAAAACCATGTTGAGTTCATATTTGTGAGTCTTAGTAGGTGTGGTGTGGTATATTTGGCCTACCGCTGTTTGGCAAATTCATATTATCTAGGTAAAATTATTCTAGTTCAAAGGAAGAGCTGTATAAAATACAGGCACTCCTATGTTGGCTAGTCATGCTTGTGTGAACTACTGTGCCCATCAGTAATCACTTTGAACATCATGTTATAGGTCTGCTTGTATAAGAAGCTTGGAAAGGAGCAGGAGCTTCAACACTGTTCTAGCTGGGCTGTTGATTTGGACATGGAGAGGGCTGTGCTGTCAGTGTAGCTCTCCTTGTGTGTCAGGGTTGTAGGGGATCCTTTGTCAAGGGTGCATGTAGTAACTGACATAATTACTCTGCGCTGCAATATCCTGAGACAATTACTGTACTTACAGGTCCCTTATAAGTATAGCATGTTCTGTGCAGTCCTTGAAGAGAAAGCTCTGATATCAGGGCAGTATACTGATGAGTCATTTGCCTCTGAAGTGTAGCTCATCATGGTCTACCACCAGTTACTACTTCATGGCCAGATCGGGTTCTAATTGTGTGTCTGTTTGTGAAGGAACAAACTGTCAGGCTGGTCTGTTCATGCCCTCAGCTAAACGGGCACAGAACAGACATGGATCTCATGGCTGACCTCAGGCCTGTGACTGTCACTGTTTGTAGCTGTCAGAGCCTGTACTCTTCATGAGATGTGGACTAAAATAGCAAAACCTCTTCTAACAGTAGTGCTGAAAGGCTGTTACTTCTGTGTCCATTTTTGAATGTGTTACCTATTGCAGGGCAGGCTGTAAAAGCAAAGTCTGTATGGGATATGGTTATACTTATTAGCTTAATCTACACACATAACTGAAGCTGTGTTGAGTAGTATGTTTCTGTAGTTTCACAAAGTTGAGTCTAAATTGCCTTTACAGAGGGAAGCCTACAGTGTTTTCAGTTTGCTTTGCCCACAGAAATAAATGCTGCTGCAAGCTTGCACCACAAACTTAAACTCAGCACAGCATGTACGTGTTTAATAAGGCAGTCTTATGTATACTGGGAAAAGTGGCCTTTAAGCTTTGTTTGGAATGAACTACCTTTCATTTGAGGGGAGACAGAAAGTAAACTTGATAAATATACAGCAATGTACTCCTGTTTCAGACAACCACCTATCACTGCATAGTGACAGCTAAAACCTGGTCTCTGCTGTGTGCTGCAGCATCTTGTTGCTAGAAATCAAATTGAGTTCTTGACTTGTGGTGTCTCACATACTAATTTAAGTGCAAGTTAACACTTGCCTGGCACAATGGTCTCTGAGAACATTGCTATAACAAAACTAAAGAAATGTGTCTTTTTTTTTTTTTTTAATTGTGCTTGCCAAGGGGGCTTATATATTCCTAATGTATTCCTCTTCCCAGTATAAATCTATCTGGTTTGCAGGAAGGTTTAAGCCATTTTCATCTGCACAGGCTGGATGATAATTTATCTGGATTTTTTTGTTGGATTTTTTTCCCACTGAAATGTTGGATTTTTTTTTTCCACTGAAACATGGATTTTAAAAGAACCAGATACTATCCATAAGGCAAACAGTGTTCTAAACTGAAAGTTTACACTGGAAGTTATTGAATGTAAACATTTATTGAAATCCTGATTTTAACATTTAAATATTTCAGATCTAAAGACTTGCAAGAATACCTTGGGTAGTAGGTGTTTAGAATTTCATATCATTTTTTCCTGAAATTCTTGCAGGTAATACAAACGCTGTTTGCCCTCTATACTAAGAAGCTATAAGATAAAAAAGATGGAAGTATGGTGCTGAGATGTCTAAAGGTAGTAGCAGATAGTAAGAACCTGAAACATTCATTTGCAGGGATTGGGTCTCTATTCTTTTTGGCAACTTCTTTAACCTGTTAGCTTTCACAGCTTTGACTTGAAAATTGTAAATCAGTTCATCTTGATGTTAAGAAATAAAATATTAAAGCAGTGAAAATGCTTGGATTTGGTGGTGTAGTGTTTGTTTGCATTTCTAGAAACAAGTGTCTTTCCTACTAACCGCAGTGGAAAATTCCAGTAAGACTGTTTTTAAATTGGTGTCTCCAAAGTAGCTGTGTTCAGTGTTGTACAGTGTGTCATCATTAAATATTTAAAACTGTAGGCTTTCTGGCTGCTTCTTGACTTGCACTGTGTTCAATGGTTTTGACATTGCATAACCTTAGTGTTTATCTATTAAATATTCACCTGTTGAAGTAGCTGTGGAAGTAGTATTTTAGCATAGCTGTTAATTCAGTGCATATGTATATCGTTTGAAGAGACTGTCAGCAAGTAATTACTGAATGAGCAAACTTGACAGGATACAGATAGGGACATGAATCTGGAGAGTCTCTGCTTTAAATCTGTATCACAAGTGAAATAGCTGGACTTTGACATGAATAATGAATAGAAACTGTATATCCCATACTCCAGGCAAGCTTCTTTTGCATGGGAATTAGTTCACTTATACCAGTAACGTTTTGTGGTGTCCTTGTTTTTCTCTAGTGATGCTGACTTGCAGTAATCACAGATTACTAGAAATGTGTTGCCAAAGAAAGTCAAATTTAATGACATTGGGTTTCTGAAGTTCTGTGTTTCTTTCAGATTGCTTGCCTGGCCAGAACTTCTGGTGCTTAACAAGATGGCTAGGGATAGTGTTTCGATGTTTGTAATGAAGTACTGATTTCAGTTTTATGTATGTTATTCCTGTGACTAATCTGCCCAGGTTCCAATACGCACCAGTTAGGGTACAGAAGCAGTCACGGGGATACTTTCCATATAGGGTAATCTGTGATCGGTGTATGTAGTTAGATGTGAAAAATACCTTTTAAACACACTTCAAGAATTTAAAGGGAATGACATGGAAACTGAACTTGTAACGGTTATATTTACTGGTTAGAGCTTATTGCTTTAATTTACTTGCTTTCTTTAAATTGCATTCGGTATAGGCCATGAGTGCTATGTCAAACTCTATTCCAAATAGCATTTACCAGCTAGGGCATGGGCAATAGGCATCACTGGATCAACTGTCACCATGAAAGAATTCATACTCACGTGACGGAGGAAAAGTGAGTTTTTCAGATAATGTTTTGTATCTTGCCAGATACAGTTCTGTGTTGTAAGATAAACTTGCAGTTAAGTTAGCAAACATTTCTTGTGGATTTCTTGTCTTCTGAGGGGCTCAGGGTGAGTTTATATCCTTGATATGTGACAGTACGTGTTAAGCAGTGTGAGTTCCCCTTTGGAAGACAGTGTTGCTATTTTTAATTCCTCTTTGAAGGAATAGGGGGAAAATGACTGTATCACTGGTTTTATACAAAAAGCTGAGTGGGAATCCTCTGTCCTGGCTTTGTTCCTTCACTTATATCAAGTTACTTCCAGACTTTGAGTAGAAGTCTATTTCAAAGAATATTCTTAAGAATTGTTATGTCTTGTTGCAGAATCACAGAATGGTTGAGGTTGGAGGCACCTCTGGAGGCCTCTAGTCCAATGCCCTGCTCAGACCAGGTTCATAAGCAGGTTGCTCAGGACTGTGTGCAGTTAGGTTTTGAACATCACCAGGGTTAGATTCTACAATCTGAGTAACTACCTCCAATGCTTGACCATCCATTACCATTAAAAGGTGTGTTTTTATGGAATGAAATCTGTATGGAATTTCCAAATGAACCTTTCTGTGTTTCAGTTTGTGACTATTGCCTCTTGTCCTGTCACTTGATACCACAGACAAGAGTCTGGCTCCACCTTTACTCCCTTCATCAGATTTTTATGGCTGAGATCCTGCTGAGCTGTCTTTTCTCTAGACTGAGCAATCCCTGCTCTCTCAGCCTTTCCTTTCATTAGAGATGCTTCAGTCCCTTAATCACTTTTGTGGCCCTCTGCTGGACTGACTCTAGTTGTAGATGTCTGTATTTTACTGGGGAGCCCAGAGCTGGAGGCAGCCCCCCAGAAGGGTCTCACCAGGGCTGAGTAGAGGGGAAGGATCACCTCCCTTGACTTGCTGGTAATTCTTCTACTAACACAGCCCAGGTGGCTGTTGGCCGTCTTTGTCACAAGGGTATTTTCTGCTGGCTCATGATCAGCTTGGTGTCTACCAGGAGCGTTCAGGACTTAAGTTCCTGTAACATGCCATAGGAAGCCTCTTTATCAGAGTTGTAGTAGTAAAAAGTGATTATGGCCATTTTGCAGCATCATAAGTAATTTATCCATATAGTGCTCTTCAGTGTGGCTTTACTGGAGTTGAAACAAACTGTATGGAAACAGGGAAATTCTGTCATTCCTACTGTAGAACTGGACACTGGCGGCTTTCTATTAAAATCAGATTTGCACATCTTCACAAAAAAAGTAAATTAGGAGAAAAGGCTGAGGGTATTCCCAGCTGCCTCTGTGGGAGATCAGAAGACAAGCACTTTGAACACAGGTCTTTAGCTGTTTTGTGGCTCTCAGGTTAGAAGAGCAAGACACGATGGCTCACAGGGCTCTCTGTTGGATAGTGTGCTATCTTGGACAGCTACAAATTTTGTAGGTCAGCCCTGTTCAGCCACCTTTGGAAGATACCTTGCACAAGGCCTCTGAGTAGGAAGTCCGAATGATCACAGCAGTGTTCAGGATACTGCTTGCTTAGTCTCCAGGGTGCTCCATCTCAATTGCCTTTTTGGTTTTGCTTCCACAGGAGTGTTGAGTCAGCTGACCTGCATGAAAATGAGACAGGGAGAGGATTTGAAAAGAAATGTCAAAGGATTAGGCAAAAGATAAATTTACAGAGTTAAGTTCTAGCTGCCCAGAGCTGGCTGATCCTGCATTGCAGGGAGGGAAGAAAAGGAGATAAATCTGACCACATCTTGAGGCTCCTTTTTACCTTTACATTTTGTACAGGGAAAACCACAAATAATATAATTTGTCCTGTTCTGTAACACAAGCATGGATGTACTGTTCTAATCTTTCCTGTAATAAGGATAAACCACTTGTACAGACTTCAGTGGGAGGTACTGAACCCTTCAAGATGGTGGTTTTGTAGCATGAGTCCAAGGGCTGAACAATCTGATAACCTTAATAAAATATTTCTGACTGATACTTTCAGGCAGCAGGTAAAAACTTCTGTCCAAAAGGACCTGAGAAGCTCACTGTTACTTGGCATTTTGTTGTATGACCTCTGTGTTGCAGAAATTGGTGAGCTGCTGAACAGCTGAAATGCGGTCCTACTTCTGCCATTCATTCTTAGGCTTATAAAAGTGATGTAGCAGAGTTTATCTTGACCTCATGAATGATTGTGTGTCATTTGATGGCAAGCTCAACACATGTACAAAAAACCACATTCACTTGAAAAACATCTGCAAACCTCCAAGTGCTTTGGACTGTCTTTCTGTGTTTTTGACCTAGATATCAAACGGAAATATTTATTCTTTGTATTTTTTAATGCTTTTTAATTATAATTAAAGGAAGACATTCTTACATAATCTTAAATTTGTCTTTTTAATCTTATAGTAAGTTAACTGAGAACACTTTTCTCCACCAAGGCTTGCTGGAGTATGTACCTAACTTTTCTCCTTAATTTGAATTTATTTGAAAGTACTACTTAAATTATATATGAGTTCATGTAGTCAGCTGCTCTTGCATGGTCTGTGTTACTTTCTTTCAGTGTTTTCAGAGACGCCAGCACCAAAAAAACCAGTTAACTGGCTTTGCAAGTTAACTTTTCTGGCTGCCCTTAGAAACATTACAGTGTCTCAGGACAGTGTCATTTGTTCTATTTCAACTGTTTTTAAAGTGTTTGATTTCTAATTTTTTTACTTTATTTTTCCTGAGGTTTCCTATGCGCGACCAAGCTCAGCTTCTATCAGAGATGCAAATTTATATGTTAGTGGACTTCCAAAAGCAATGACCCAGAAAGAGCTCGAACAGCTCTTTTCCCAATATGGACGCATTATTACTTCTCGAATTCTGGTTGACCAAGTCACTGGTGAGTAGCCAGTTTGCACCTCCTCTCATTTTTGGACTGGCAGTTTAAGAAATATTTTAGCTTTTTGTACAATAGTCTTGTTTCTAGAATGTATGAAAGGTGTATATAGGCTAGAAAATGCAATTTTCTGCTGGAATTGTTCATAAATATGCATGGACAAAAATAGATTGTGGAGTGTACTCAGCCAGCTTGAGTAATTTCCACCCTGAAGGTGCAGGTTTGAAGCCTGTTTCATGGCTTGTAATAAATTTACAGCTGCTATAATCTTCCTTTCCAAGTTGCTGTGTGAAAATAGTCCCTATGCACCTTATGAAATGCTATTAAACACTTTTTTTTTGTAAAAATAAAATCTTATGCAGAAATGCACAGCTGGTTCTCTGAGGCTAGGGTTACAAAAGACCCAGACTGGTAATTGCTGTTAAGACTGTTTTCAGGGTTGCCTCATTAACTTTGGGCACAGTGAAGAATATGAACTTTGAGTTCCTTGGGAGCAGATAAGGTTTGTGCTTAGCAGTGCCTTAAAGAAGTAAGCTCTAGCAGGTTAGTTGCAGTTACAGTATGCATCTTAACCAATGAGTAAGTGTGAGTGACACTCTGGTTACTCTTCAGACCTGGACAGTAATGCATGTGTCTTTGTTGGCTCAAGTGGCTGATCTTGAGGAGCTTTATAATTTGCTGCCTCACCTGCTTCCAGCAGGCCTGTTCCAAAAATAAGCAATCAAATGAAATGCCAAGTACATGACAGAAGTACTCAGTGTGCAAAGCAAAATACAAAGGAGCAGGGCTCTCTGAATTCTCATCTTCCCAGAAAACTAGGGGTATGTAGTGGAAGAATTCATTTACTAACATAATCATTCCCTGAATAATAAGCTGGTTTGGATTTTTTTTAGTAGTTGTACCTTTTCAAAGTTGCATGTCATTGTAGATGACAAACAGCTTTCAGCTGTAGGAGGTAATAAAGTTTTCAAATGGTCTTACTTCGAAAGGATTGTGCATGCCAGTGTTTGACACTTGGCTGACCTGTAGAGGACCTCATACGTACTCCTTTGCAATTCCATTATGTTAACAGAAGTCTCAATATTGACACATAATACTTAAGAGTGTGTTAATAGTGTGAGTTGGTAAGAGTGCAGAGAGGCAGGGGAAGGAAAGCTAAAGGCTGAATAGTGACTTGTAGAAGCAGCAGATTTGCAGGTCAGTTTTCCAGTCTTTGTAGAATAAATAACTGTTTACAGTATGTTCCTGTGTTTTCATGCATAGAAATGGTGGGATTTGACAAATTAGCCAAATAAGTAAATGTAATTAACTTTTTAAATGTGAACAGTAATTCTAAGTACTCATAAATCCTAGCGTGTGCACATTAGTTCTCTAGCATAGGCTGCTGTTCAGATTTAAGCTTTCTTCCCTCCTCCTTAGTAATTTGGAATAGGTAGGCTCACAATGGTACGAATGATAAGGGTGTGACACAAACTAGCAGGTGAGAAATGTAAAGTAGAAGCTGTGACATTTACCTCTTTAATGCTTTCTTATGCCTGTTCATTGTCACTTTGATGGTTTAAATTGTCATTGTTTATGGACAGAATACATTTCTTGGTGGTGGTGTCTTTCACAATTGAGGACAAGCATCTGTCTGTTTATTCATGAACCAAAATATAAGGGGCCTCTAAGTGGATTTAGAAATATTACAACAAAGTGTGCAACTACTGTTGGTTGTAGTAGTGTTAATGTTAATTGGTTCAAGTATTGACACCTTAGTGTGTTTATATTTAAGCCACAGTATAGATTTTTGAGGTGCAGTGTTCCTAAGACCTTCCATAAACACTTTCTGATCCCCTTGCATGTTGTCTTTGACTTTTCTATACCAAGGAAGAAACTAAGTCTCAAGAAAAGTTTCCTTCAAAAATAACACATACAAAAGTATGGTGGCATGCTGAAACTAAATCTTTTACTTAGAGGTAACCATGGACTGTTAAAACAGGGCAATAACTGCCATTACTGCAATCTAGAACCTGTACTCCATTCTTTGTTCTCTCAGCATATTTGCTCCAAGGTGAACTTCAGGGGGTGGTACAGGAGAGCATAAGCCATTTCTTGCTGTTAGGGAGCAGATGACAAAGCTATTTACAGAATTTCTGTGAATTTAGATACTGCAGAGTAGCATGAACTGAACAGAGGTTACAGTGCAGCTGGTTCTGGGTTCACCTCCATTCTGCACATCCCCCACCCCCAACCCCTTCGTTTCAGAATTACCCTTTGGCTCACTATGCTTTTGTTGTCTCCACTGTGTTTTCCCTCAACCTTCCAAGCTTTCTACACAATGTACCTTATGTGAGCTAAATTTAAAAAAAAAAAAAAAAAAAAAAAGGAAAAAGAAAAAATAAATTTACAGTAGAAGTCTTACTTCTTTGAGCAAAAGCTCAGTTCTAATAAGCTCAAAATTATCGTGTGTTCACAGTAATTGGCCATTAACATAGCAATTGGCTGTATTAAATGTTAACACCTAATATTCTGGAGTCTCTGGATTAATTATTATATGCTTGCTTCACCCTGTGCAGGAGTATCAAGGGGTGTGGGGTTTATCCGGTTTGACAAGCGAATTGAAGCAGAAGAAGCTATCAAGGGCTTGAATGGCCAGAAACCTCCAGGTGCCACAGAGCCCATCACTGTAAAGTTTGCTAACAATCCAAGCCAAAAAAACAATCAGGCCATCCTTTCCCAGCTGTACCATTCTCCAAACAGAAGATATCCAGCACCTCTAGCTCAGCAGGCTCAACGTTTCAGGTAAGTCAAATACATACTTGTGTGCAGCTGTGCTGGAAGCCACATGTTCCCATGGGTCTGTTTGTTTCCCCCCACTGTTTCTCTTCCCTGCTTGTTTGATTTCTGTGTGGAACTGCAGCTATGCTCCTACAAAATAGCTAAAAGCAAAAATGCATTCCATCCTGTTGATAGCATTTCAGTATCTAATAAACCTGTTTAAACTGAGGTGACATCTTTTTTCTTCTACACACTAACTAAAAAAATCCCTTTTTAAAGCTTATTTTTTATTTCCTAGATTATTCTCAGTTAATGTGCAAGTTGATTCAGTTAAGACCGACCTGGGCAATACAGTTGTCTTGGCCATATGGCATGCCACAGCCAGCCTCCTCTTCCCCACCCTCTCTTTCCTCCCCATTCTGGCTTCCGGGTTTTTTTCCTAGGCAGTTGTCTAAATCCTTGTCTTACTACAAACTTTTGTAAAGAAGGTTATTCATATATTTTCTGCATGTGTTTTTTGTGGATGTATGTTTCCATCATGTTGAAACTACAGCCATACAGTTTCCTGTGATATTTCGTGTATTGAAAAGGACAGATGGTGAGAACAAAATGAAACAAATACTGTATTATATACATTTATGAGTACTTTGCATTTTTTTCAGTGATTTTGATCATTTGTTCCTGCCCTCTGCCCTTGGGCTATGTGATTGGAACATGTTAAACAGCAATATATGCAAACAGTTTCTATTTTATTTTCAAGAAATAATATCAGCTGGCAGTTTGCTTCAGAGAGAATATACCAAACTTCAAAAGCTCTGCATTGGCTTAGGTTGCTTTTAGGCTGAATATTCGGAGTTCATTGACTGCAATTCTGCCAGAACTTCTGAACTCTTCTTTTCTTCAGCTTTTCAGCCTTATGCACTGCAAGTGTCTGAGAGGTATGAAGGTCAGCACTAGAGTAGGCTTTCTGCCCTAAGGGAAGGGATAATCAATTCTATTCATTATTTTGTGGATTTTCTTAACATGTCTTACAGAATTGAAGGATTAATTTAAATGGTGTGCTGAGTATTGAATAAAAGTAGGCTTGCCATTTTTCCGTAGTCAGAGCATAGGGGCAGAAGTTGTGCTGGCAGGATGGACTCGGGTGCATTACATGAAATAACGTCATGAGGGAGCTGTTGTACAGCCTGTGTGTTACAGCATTCAACATATTCTGGCAAGTCTGGCTTGCTTGACTCCCTGAGTTCTTCTGAGTGCACTTGCTCACAGATACATGGCTGTGTTAAGTATTACTCTGATACTGGCTGGGATAGCACCTGTAACTGATAATCCAGGTAGATCTATCATGATTTGTAAAAATTCTCCAACTTCTGGAGTGTTTTCTTTGGATAGGACCTAAGAAGTTCTTCACAGTTAAGTAAGTTCAATAGACTACCTTTGTCATGCAACATTAGGCTTTCAACTTTAAATTTTATTTGATTGCGATTTATTTTTGTTTAAAAAGGAAGTGTATTTTTATGAATTTAAATTTCACTGGTATGGGTTTTTTTTCTGAGATACTAAGTGTAAAGTGGTGCCTGAAACAACCATAAGAGATACTGTGATTTGCTCCACTTAAAAGTATAATGGTAACAAAAAGCATTGAGTAGGTACCAAGTCTGTAGTGAATAGGAGGGAGAGTAAAATCTTTCCTGCTTTTATTGATGTAGAAGGAAGAATAAGATTGAACTGGCTGTTTAAAAGGCAAACTGGGGTTGCAGACAAAATTGGATTTTTTTTCTTTTTATAACTTTTTTAGGAAGGCCTTCAGGCTTCTGTTTCCTTTCTAAAAGAGACAGCCTTGCTACACTTTAAATTTTTATAACTGTAAAGGGAAATCATCTTTTCTGGTTTTTTAGGTCTTTGCTTTGCTGTTGTTGCAGCATTCCAACTCTGTTGCTGACTACATAGTTCAGATTGCACTGATACTTCAGATCTTTTACGTGTTTTATATGCAAGAAATCTTTGCTCTTGACATTTCAGACAGGATTACCTGATGCAGTTGCCCTGTCTTAGTGGTTGACAGAGGCCTGAAAACAGTAAACTTCAGTAGTAAAGAACAACAGGATCACTACAATGCTTCTTTTCTTCTTGTTAAGAAAAATCTTGAGCTGGACTTTAAAAAGCAGCTATATATGATTGTTCCTCAGTTTCTGTAGGATGTGTAACTTAAAGCATCTTTAAAAATTGTCCCAGTGAGTGCCCCTGAGAATTTTTCCATGGTATTTTTAAGTCATCCAGGTAACTGATGAAAACTGTTATGGTGATACCATTACCATATGAAGTCCTCAGCCAACTGGTCTACACCAAAGACCTGTAAGCAGTGGTGTTTCTGGAACTCTTCACCTTCCTCTCCACCCCCAAACGTTAATGACAGTAGGCCTCTGTCACCCACACTGAGTCTACTGATAGTAGTCAGGCATTTTTTAATTTTCTCTTTTCTGCTCTTTTATGGGTTCAGTGGCTTGCTTTCTTGTCACTGCATCCTGTAAACCCTTCTCACTGCAGAATCATAATGCTGTGTAGTTTGATACCTTTACTTGGCTGCAAACAAGACCAAGTATTTTTATTTCGTTTTTTGTGCACAAGTGTGGTTACACTACTGTGGTGCACTTGAGTTTGGATTCTGCATACCAGTAATGGTTCTTAAATCCTATAGCTCATTACTGGAGAGAAATCACAATAAGGTACAGATCTGTAAGGTAGCTGTAAGCTAAAAACTAAATCACGTGTACCTTTAAGCTCATATTTTGTGGAGTCCTGAAGACAACCTTTAACAAGACTTTACTTTCACATCTCTGGGCTTTGCCAGGAAGAAACCAGAGCTTCTTTAGGGTAGAAATATTCTTAGAGAAGCACTTTAAGGGACTTCAGGAGTAAGATTAATAGGATTGATAGGCACTGTGTGTTCTGGATATTGGCTAGGTAATTCCAAAGTGTTTAGAGTTGTGACATACTGCAGTTTAGCAGCTTGGGGGAAGGTGAAGGAAGAAATACATGGGGAAGGCTTATAGTCTAATATGTATGTGTGTATATATATTATTCTAAAAACACTTTATTCTTTAAAAGAGTAGGAAAGTGAAAAATCTCTTTTTGCAAAACGTTTTTTGCAGTTCACGTTCTACCATGTGTTACTGTTCCAAAACCCTGCATCTGTCTGGGTATTCACATCAGCATACTGTTGGAAGCCTCAGTAAAGTTTTCATCTGAAATGAGTTGATCTGGAAAACTTCACTGAGCTGGTCACTGACTGTAGCTTTATGCTAACAGTATTTGACTTAGGCTAAACTTGTTGTATTGGTGCACGTTCTAAACTGTTATGGTTGTGGATGCTACACAGTAACTATTTTCTATTTGCTAACTGTATCAGGTGTAATAAGGTGCCACAGCTCTTCTGGTGATCGTGCTTAACTTTGTGTGAGGTTCTGTATAGTGTAAGGGATGTGGAAGCAATATACCAAGTTTCCTTAAGATTAAAGAGTGGGAAAGTCTGAAGATTGAATGCTGTACTAAATGTTTTGCAGGTTGGACAATCTGCTCAACATGGCTTATGGAGTAAAGAGGTAATAAAGGACTATTGGGTTCATAACAGCCAAATGAAGTGATTTACATACTCTTACTTTTTCAGTGAGACTTATGTTGGATTTTTGCATGACGAGACTTCAGCTGAGGTTGTTCATCTTGTTGCACTGTGCATGAAGGAGAAAAACCAATTGTAGCAGTTTTATCGGATTCCTGTTTCAAGTGACTCACTAATCCTTACTGGTTTTATAGCATGCTCTTCTTTAGTTCTTCTTTTGTTTTTCTGTTACTTCATTTCAGGCAGACCTAGCATGGTTCCCCCTACTTGTGTGTAGTTTTGTTTGTAGTATTCGTGCAGTTGGGGGAAAAAAAAAAAACTTGCAATGTTACCTTCTTAGTGTGGCCAACATGTTCATGCTGTGAAAAGCCCTGTGTCATTTTCTTTTTGTTCTGAAATTTCTTTGCTGGGATTTTCTATGAACAGCTATTTTGTTTCTATTTTGTTTTCCCCCATTGTTTAGTAGGTTTCCTCCAATGACCATTGACGGAATGACCAGTTTGGCTGGAATTAATATCCCTGGGCATGCAGGAACTGGATGGTGCATTTTTGTCTACAACTTGGCCCCTGATGCTGATGAGAGTATCCTCTGGCAAATGTTTGGACCCTTCGGAGCAGTAACCAATGTGAAGGTCATCCGTGACTTCAACACCAACAAGTGCAAAGGTTTTGGATTTGTGACTATGACAAACTATGATGAGGCAGCTATGGCAATAGCCAGCCTGAATGGATACCGCCTTGGGGACAGAGTATTGCAGGTCTCCTTCAAAACAAACAAAACGCACAAAGCCTAAAAAGTTATTCTCAGTGCATTAATACATGAAAACTATACAACAAAGGCAATTTACAAGAAGCTTTATGCATTAGTAAATGCCTTTGTTGTATGCCAGTGTGGAAATGGGGATAAAATGTCTACTTAGCATCCTAAGAATATGTGAGATTTTTTTATTGCTAATATTTGAATTAAAACTTCTTAAATATCTTTTGTTTGAATATTGACAAGAGGTACAGGGTTTTTACCTGTCACGATGCATATTCTATTGCCTTCTTTGAAGAAGGTAGACCTTTTAAGATGTTTCAGCTAAGGGAAGAAGTTTTTTTCCTTTTACATGACTGCCTTTGGCCTATGAGTAAATATTGAGGCTTTGTGTTATACTTAAGCTGTTTTTTTGTGTTATTTCATGATTTGCCTCATGTTTAATTTACATATTAATGCATTCCTGTTTTGTTGTTTCAGAAAAGTATTTGGAGTTTAATTTATGAAGTTATAAGCAGTATTTATTTTGTAATTATCATTTGGGTTGGGGAATGGGAACACATTCTAAAAGCTTATTGTAAGAATACTGGAGAACTTTTCATAAAGCAGTACCTTGCCAAAGAGATAAGAGCCTCTTTGATGTGGGTTTAAAAAAGCATCTATTTTTATAAGAAAACAAATAAAAAAATTTGGAGAAACTTTTTACTGGTCCTGGAACAAATATTTTGACTTGAATACTTTGAGAAATCTCTTCATATGACACCTAGTGAGCTTTTAAAACTTACCAGGAAATTTGCAGTTGTTGGGGAAAATTTAGAAAGATTTATGACGTAGAAATACTTTTGAGACCTTTGTATTAAGAAGTAGAGTCAATGGGATGCACTGTTGATTTCATTTTTGTAATCATCAGTGGAGTCTTTGATCATCCTGGTTATTGAGTGATGGGTGGCTCACAGTAATTTGTGATTTTGAAACAAATGAAAAATTTAAAAAAGAATATAAGAGCAAGCAGGAAACTTAAAATACTGAGAGATGGGGGAAAAAAATCTGTTCTTCCTAAAGAATTCCCTTCAGATAGAGCTCATGGTGTTTAGTGATGTACTTGCTATTGTTTGAAGAATTGTTTTGTCTTAAAAGACATTGAGCATGGTTTGCACAGCAGCAAATCAGCAGAAGAGGCCCGAGTTGGCTATATTTGGAGGTATTTTGAAAGTTATGTTCAAGGCTAACACCTGAGCTTTGTGTAATGTAAATAAGACGAGTTATGAACCTTTCAGACGATTTTGAATTTAGTTTATTAAGTCACATGCCAAGTGATGTTCGATTTTGAATGTTTTTGTATGAGTTTTTTCTTTGTAAATGGCATTAACATTGTTACTTGAGGTCCGCTTATTCATTTTCATTGTCCTGAGGACTTGAATTTACAGTGCATCTGATCTGTTGCTATTTTTGTCTGTAGATAGTCTAGCTTCAGCTGTTTATGGTGATGTTACATCTTTGTTTATAAATATGTTTGTGGTAAAAAACCGAATATAATCATAGGTTTTGAACAAATTTCCTTACATTTTTCATACAAAACCCATAAATACCTGTATGCTGTTGAAATTTAACTTTGTATGATGCTTAAATCACTATTTGGGGAAATAGAAAAAGTCTTTACCATGTATTGAAGAAATTTAAGAAAAAAAATACAGAATATTTTCTGATTAGCATCTAGCTTATAATTAAATTTTTAAAAAAAAGCTGAGGGTCTGATGCCTTCACCAGGATGCACTGACAACTATGTAGTTACATCCTGCTTTTTGTATAAACTGAGATGCTCATATGCTTCCCCTTAGAAAAAGCAATGTTCTATGCATAACATAGTTGTACACTATCTTTGCAGTTGCTTTTGGTTCTTATTCTTTTGAATTGTAGTTATAAATTTTTCAGTATAGTACAGTACATATCCTGTGAAGCTCGTGCTAAAGTGAATAAGCGAGTTTTCATGCTGACCCACTCAATGCTATTCAAAAATCAATTGGCGTCCTGAACACTTCCTCATTCTTAGGTGCATTTAGATTGTTAAAGCTAATCCTCTGCATTAAAAATTGTATATACTATAGAAGTCACAAACTTTCCAATGTGGGGAAAACAGTAGCTACATGCTTCTTTCCTATACTACTGTAGCAACTAACGGCATTGATGAGAAGGCATGTAAATTGGGCTTCACTTTACAGTGTTTATCAGAGCACTTAGTAAAATATAAGGCTGGTATTTATTTGAAGCTGTATAGTATGACTTAACTCACATCTGTTGGAGTAGAAAATAATTCTGTTGAGTATTTAAGAGGTTGTACATGTTTTCTTTTGTGTTTGGATCCTTTGTACTTTTTCATGTTCAGTACATCAATAAACAAAGTTGAAGGGAAAACAGTGCGTGAGCAGTTCTTTTACCATATTGTAGTCTGCTTTAATGGGTAAGCAATCTGAGTGAAAGGTTTCTGCAAAGCTCTTGAACTCCTTTTAACTTAGCT
This sequence comes from Elanoides forficatus, assembly GCA_025311575.1. Taxonomy (NCBI): domain Eukaryota; kingdom Metazoa; phylum Chordata; class Aves; order Accipitriformes; family Accipitridae; genus Elanoides; species Elanoides forficatus. The sequence goes on along the minus strand of JAOBAS010000072.1, from coordinate 12,008,099 downwards.
TAGGATCCTCGCTACTAACAAGGAGGTAAGACGGTGGAGCTGTACCAGTTCTGTTATGTTAGAATTAGTTTTGAATGTTTTCACTTTGGTTTTATATGAACCACTCAATACTTAGGCTGGTGTAATAAATGAGGGTCATTAAACACATTCAGTAAAAATTAATTTGCTGTCTGTCTTGCTAGTCTGTATAGCTAAGTTTTAATGCCTTAGTGCATTAGGGTAAATACAGAGGGAAAGGGAGGATTTACTCTTTATTGCAGTGTCCATTTGCTGTTTAATTACTGCATTAATTTCTGAGCTCCATTAACTGAGTGGGTATTCAGTTAATCTTAGTTTGCTGTTCTTTTCCCTTCCCAACTCTTAAAGAAATTCTTTAAAAATTAGTCAACTGTCTCTTGCCCTTTAAAGTACATATACTCCTAAGTTCATTTGCTTTGCTCAGTTGAATGAGAGTGAATTTCCACCAGTGAGAATACAATTCCAAAAGTGGATTATGCATTATAGCTTTTATTTTTAACTGTTTTCTTTCACCTTCTTTTTTACATATTTACTCTGAGGTTTTTTTATAAGAAACCTTGTAGCATGTGTTGCAGTATGGAGCATCTCCCATCACTACAGGGTAATGGAGTTGAGTTTGCTTGGATGATGAGATCATAAGTCTGTGAACAACATGTAGATAATAGTACAAGGTTTCAGTCATAACCAGTGTTAACAAACTGACTCATTATATTTACTTATAGAAATAGTGGGTACTTAAGACTGCCTATGCAGTTATGTTCTTTGGTGGCTGGAGTAATGAAAGGATGTGAGACAGTGCTTGGCAGCAAATGAGGAACTATATTTGGAGTTCATATTCCAGCAGGGACACCTGTGTGTTCAGCTTGCACTCTTTCATGGAAGGATAGTTTTAGTTCTCAGCTGATGCCAGCTTGAGTACAGTGTAACTAGACATGGTTGAACTATGTTATATGGAAATGAGGACCAAATATGTTTATGTTATTACCTTCAGCTTAAGGTCAAAACTGCTTATGTTTTGAGGTTTAGCTGCAGATAAGCAGGCAGTCAAGGAACACCACTAAAAATTATCAGTTATAAGGAGTTGCCCTGAGGAAAGGTCAGTGCTAAAAAATACAAATTTGATTATATATAGCTGAGCACCTCTGGGTAGTTACAGCTTGTAAGTAAGGGAAACTGGTGCAAATTTATACAGAGGTAGTACTTCTACTATATTAAAGTTTTATGGTAAAGCTAAGGAAGAAAATGTGAAACTGCTTCATGCAATATAGTGGAGGAAGACTAGTTCCTTTTGTACCTAAATAATTAGAGTTCCAGGAATGTCTGTAAACATCTGTGTGGCACTGAGTGGTAGATAAAACAACTTGGGAGCATGACCCTGACAGGGGGTGAGCTGTAATTGGGGTTACATAAGCATTAGCTGGGGCCCTTGCGGAAGGGCTTGTTGCTGCAAAAACATGCTTGAGGCTTATGTGGCCTCTTCTGCAAAAGATGTATGCAGTTAAATCAACTGTGACAGGTGAACTTCCCACCTGCATCTAGAAAAGCCTTCCTTTGGCAAGAGAGCATTTTCCCAGTGTGAATGAAAAAGGTGCATTTTTTTCAAGTGGATGGCTGTCCGTTGGGATTGTATGTGGTGTATATTTATTTTGTAACACCCAGGGGTCATCAAGTAGTAGTAAGCCTGGATACTCATACTGCTGAACAGGCCTGACTGTTTAAAAATCTATTTCCCTTTGTAGTGTCCCTTCAAACACACTGTATGAAGGTGACTAAATGTATAGGAAAGGTGACTTAAGTTAAATCTTGAAAAGCAGCAACTAGTTAGCACTTACTATCAAAAAATTTATAGCTTTATTTTATGGCTAGCAGTGAGTATATCATGGTTTTTTTACTTAAAACAGTTTGAAAAATGAACATAATTTTAAAGATGCTCCATCACAGGTAAAATAATAGCCTGGGATTGTGCTATTTCAACCCTGTCAACACTGTTGATCCAACTATGCTTGCACCTTCTTTAACAGTGGGCTTTGCCCAGTTGTGGCTGTGGTGGGTTGACCCTGGCAGGGTGCCAGGTGCCCACGAAAGCTGCTCTATCACTCCACTGCTCAGATGGACAGGGGAGGGA
>JAOBAS010000072.1:11948492-11995081 GCA_025311575.1 Elanoides forficatus | reverse complement strand
CAATGTATGACAACCCTCTCAGTAAAGAAATTTTTCCTGGTATCTAACCTAAATCTCCCTTGCCTCAACTTGAGGCCGTTTCCTCTTGTCCTGTCTCCAGCCACCTGACAGAAGAGACCAGCACCCACCTCACTACAACCCCCCTTCAGGTAGCTGTAGAGAGTTACGAGGTCTCCCCTCAGCCTCCTCTCCTCTAGACTAAACAGCCCCAGCTCCCTCAGCCGCTCCTCATCAGATTTGTGCTCCATAATACTTAAAATAATTTCAAAAGGGAAGACAGACAATGTATGTGGAATGATCTTGGAGAAAATATTAAAATTTTTGGGTTTGAGACTGAAAAATATTGAAGAGAAAGTATGGACAAGTTCACAAAATTATTGACTTCTTATGTCCTGAATTAAAATGTGTAATAATTTATACAGAAATTGGAAGCTAGCATGTGGTTTTCTTCTGGCTTTTTAAAAGTCTGTTGGTTACAAAACCATGGCTATGCTCAATCATTACATGCACAGTAATGTGTTGTAATTCATCTCTCCTTTCTGCCTTGAAATTGTGACAGTTGTAATAGCTAAATGTTTAAAAATTTAGAAGGTGTAGTTTTAATAAGCTCTGGAAATATTAATGTATACTTTAAAAAGTTCTGCAATCTCAGCAAGAAGTGGTTTGTCTTCATTAAAGAAACATTTGGAAGATGATGCATAAAGAGCAGAAACTATCTGCTCACTCAGTCTACAATTGTTTATACATGTCTACTTGCTGTACATAACAAAAATATGTACAGAAAGTATGTTGTAAATGAAAGTATGGATTATCCTTGAAAGTGGTATTACCATACTTGAGTACATTGTATTATTCTGTAAAGTACAAAGCAAACTTTATTGTGCTGTAAAATAGAACATTTTATACAGGTTCCAGTTTTTTGAAAGAGTGACCTTTTCTCATCAAGATGAGGAAAACAATATCACTTGTTTGAGGTCTGTACAAGCATTTCACAATATACGAGAAAAAGGTGCTAGAGCTAATTACTTCAAAATTACTGCATTTTAATTTTGGCTGCTATGACCTTTTCTTTCAGGATACATACTGATCAGACAAATTGATGATCAGTAACACTTGAAGGCATCACAATTCTAGAGCTTTTGTTTCTTTTCTGATCACAGCAGTTTGCATTCCCAATCACTTAACCAGAGCGTGTGTGTAGGAACTAATGAGCAAAGGAGAATAAATGCCAAAAAGTCCTCTCCTGGTGAGCCGCAGGTATGGATCCTACTTCCCATTTCATGTAGTTAGTTACTCAGGACATCTCCTATACGGCTGCATCACTAGTAACTAGCAAGTGAGCATCTGAGTTAAGATTGCAGAAGAATCTGCTTTTAAGAACCAAACTCCAAGAAACATCTTTTTGTTCAATGAGCATTCTTTGGACAAGATACTGGTTCAAGCTAAAGATTCATTTTAGTAGTAGTCTTTGCTGCTGGCAAGTGAATTACCGCTTAAAGGTATGTATCTCATATTCCACTAGGGTTTTCCAGGAACTGTCCCTGGATGTCCAGGATGCCTGTTCCCCTACTTTACTCATGCAAAATGCTGTATGTATTTTTACTGAGGGTTTGATATTTTTTCCTTATTCTGTGTCTCTGTTCTGCACTTCCTCTTCTTAAATGTAACTCTTTGGTGTTTCTGATTTTTATTTTTAATGTTAAATCTTGTAATGAAAATCCATGAGGAGATACTGTTAATTTTATGGAGAATGAAAGAGGGGAGTTCACTTATCTCAAATTTCTTTTTTGAGGCTTCTGAGGCCAAACTAATTTCACATCCACCCGTACTGTGTGGTTAACTGAAGTTCCCTACATCTGATATTTTCCCAAAGAATAAGCCATATTCATGCAGCACTAATGCTAATCTGGCTTCATATATTCTCTATTAGACATTTCTAGAATACAAACTGTTAGTGACTATAAAATATTTTTCTCTCTGTATGAGAAATAAATAAAAAATATAAATCCTGTCAGTATCAGGATTGTACATTGTATGTTTGAAAATCTATCCAACAAAGTGTGATTGAAGATTTTGAATTGCAAAGCAATCAATATAATCTAGACGTAAATTAAATATAATAAGTAGTATAGTGTTGTCCCCCTTAAAGCTAAACATTTTCTTTAACACTGGGGTAAATACACTCATTACAAAACCAAACTCAGATGTGACCTGCTCACATCAATTTTACATTTTCAAGCTTTTATAACTGTGGTACAAGGTGTTCAAAGTTAAGTGTTCAGGCCTCCAAGATTCCTTGCATCTATGTAGCACTGCATCATTAACTTTCCTGGTTTGTAAAAAATGTGTCTTACACCGGCCAAAATTGTCATTGCAGGGACCTTAGGGGGTGGGGGAAAAGTAAGGAGGGAGATTGTGGGTGTTTTGTGAACCCTTCAGTAAGCACTTCAAAGTGAATTTGACTTAACCTTTTATGTCCAAGCGCTCTTTTTCCTGTGATATTCTTTTTTTCTCCCCTGAGGAGGTTTAATTTATCAGAAGCTGCATCTGCCCCTTCTGTAAACAGTAACTTCTTTCCTTGGATTATAGCAAAACCAATAAGCTGTTAGAGATTCTTGACTACCACTTGTAGCAATGCAGCCTCTTCTCCCTAGCCGCACACAGGCCACTGCGGGTCATGGTAGGGGTGAGGGAGGGGACCTTTTCAGAAGAGTAGCACCAAATCCAGACCCATAACAAAGTTGAGGTCCTTCCTTTTTTCCTCCTATGCAGAAGCTTGTCTCTTACAGTATAGCATGAAACTTAGTGGTAATGTGTTGTGACTGATCCCTATTGCAAGTGTGAGCTGTGGCTATTTGCTCTGAGTAGGCAAGTGAGTTTGTGTTTTTTCTGAAGACTAGAAGTGATACTGCAATGAGACAGGGAGGTGTGACTGCAATTTGCACCTCTACTTCATTTGCCCAAAGGATCTGTGTTTTCTTTGTTGGTATTTCAGAACAGTGACAAGGGGACAGTAGCCAAATGCACTGTTAACAGATGTGGCAGTGGCACTCAGGAGTCAGACACAGAGTCTATCATTCATGCTTCAAGCTTTCTTCTTAAACATACGCATTGCAGGGAGCCCACTACCAGCAGAAAGTATTTGCTAATTGTCAGCCAAATGCTGAATTGTTTCATTTGCTGTAGGACTTTTAAATCAGAGCTGCTGTGCTATGCAGGGAAAGGTTAGCATTTATCCTTGACAGTCTTCTGCCAGAAATCCCAGGTGCCAATGTGCACACTTCTACCACAAATAGGGTGATACCATCAGCAAGGGCTAAACAGCAGATCTAATTTTGCTAATGAGTCTCTCTCATTAATGCATCAGTCAGCTTTTGTTAAACTGACATCATAGCCTCTGCTTCTATGAGGGTCTATGTTTAATAGAGAGATTTAAGCAAGAGCCTGTTAATGGCATTGTCATTATTCATCACCATAACTGTCAATTTCACTTACATAAAGACAATCACAGTTTGAACAAGGGAAATGGTCTGTGGCTGAAGTGAGGGACAAATCAGTGGCACCAGTTTGCTGTATTCTGTTATGATGGAGCAGATGCAGCGAGGGATATTCTGGCTGCCGGCGCTCTTTAGAGGTAGGCGTTACTAGGGTGTCTGACGATCTGGATGCTTTGGCACTTAAATACTTCACAGACATCCATGCCTGTATGGACATTATCTCTGGCTTGCCAGCTGTACTCAAATTGGGGCAATTCCCCTGTTTTTTGTGGCTGCCATGCAGGTGACTGACCTGGGGAGAGAGGCAGCTCCTTTGTGACATCTGGGTGTCCCTGGTCAGGCTGTGAGCTGGAGCAGAGCAGACCTGCGTCATCAGTGGCTCAGTTTGAGGAAGGACTTTTCTGGTTTGTTTCTTAAAAGGAATCTCCGATCTTTTACGTAATTCAGAGTTACTCTGGTGTGTGTTGTTAAGATTTTTCAAGCTGGTGCTGTATAGTGGAAGAAGTCCTGATGGAAGGAGGTAATCTGGTAAAATGTTGTTCTCTGTTTAACAAGTATCCCAGAGGCTGTAGCCACTTGTCTCCTTAGCAGCCCATGTGCCGATTGGCATGCACATAAGCTGTACAAAGTGCTGTTTTTCACATGCTTGTCCAGCTGTGCAAAGTATGTAAATTATTCAGGCTCACTCCTAGAGTGGGAAAAAAAGTCTGTTTCTTAATACAGCCAATATATCACAGAAATCATGCTAACCAAAATATTTTTTTTACAGCTGGGGTGTGCACATGTGTGCGTGTGAAGTTTCAAGTCACTGAAAGTTTTGACCTTGTTGATAAAGCTAAGTAGCCAACTGGTGACCAAAAATTGGGACCACCTCTGGCATTTCTCAGATCAGAAGCATGCACTATTCTAAAGGGCAATCAAACTCAGTCCTGTCTGTTCTCCTTCAACATGTCTATGCTGATGGTGTATCTTGTGGAAGTTTGTCTTTGCATGATCATTTGAAGACAATTTTTGTAATTGTACTGAATACATCTTTAAATCCATAACACCAAAGGTTTTCTTTATGAACAATTGAATAATTTGTTGTGCAAAACTTTAGCAGTAAATTATGAGAAATTTGATTGCTATGGGATAATATCTGACCACTGTAATGCAAGAGTATGGTACTGTCTGCCAGTACAGCTTTCTTCTTCTGTCCTGAAATGCCAGTGCTTCCTTTTGCTTGCTGGTATCTAAGAAGATACTTAAATCCAGGGCATCTACTTCACACATAATTAGTTAATGTGTATGTTTGGTTAAGGGTGGAGAAGTGGGAGAAGGAATACTTACTCCCACAGTTATATGTAAATGAGACCAATAAATCATGTCTGAAACACTCCCCAAAATTGAAGTGCATAAATTCACAAAGATGAGGTTTTGCTATACAGAAGTAAAGCTGAAGGGAATCTTACATACCTATGTATGTACTTATGTATCCTATTGTGGGTTGTCCAAATTTTTTTTATTATTTTCTATAGGAATAATTTGGAGGTTTTGTGTATGTTGTGGGTAAAGTATCATTTGTATCTATTGAAACTCTTCAGATAATCTCAGTGAAGCTACTCTAAGAATAAGAATGACCAAAAAAGCCACCACTTCTCTGGATAATAAAATTTTTATTAGAAATATTAGGTGTAGCCAGTGTTGGTATTTCTGGAGACAAAAGGCTTAACTTTAATAAGTGTTATCCTGTGCCTGCCATTGCACTAATAAAAGACCGTAGTATTACTCTTGGCCTGTCAGTCCTTTTGTCAAGGGAATACAACTGTCCAAAAGCAGGTCATGATGAGTTTCAGTGTTTAGTATGGAAAACTTCTGTTTTGGCTTTTCTGTTAATTTCTTAATCTTAGCAATAAAAATACAAGGGGCCAAGCAGGATTCCCACAGATAACAGCCTTTAACAAAGTTAGTTTTCAGGAAAAATTGCTCACTGGACTGGTACAAATTGGCCAGCCCTGGCATTTCGTACCCTGACCAGTCTGAGAAAACTTAGCCATCTTTTCATAAATCAGAGCATGTAATATTGTGCATCCTCTGGTTTACATATATCTAGTCAGAAAACAGTCATTATTTGAGCACTGCCTGCATTTTCCATGGTTTTCTGTGCAGATTAGAGTGTCTAGGCCAACTTCTAAAAACTTAGATTTGTTGAAATGTTTTCAAACATGAAGTGTTGCTTTATTTCAATATTTGAAGAAGATATACTTAAAACGATGCAGAAGTAAAAGCTTGTTTTGGTTCAAGAAACAATTGTGAGTATTTTAGCAAAAAAGCAAATCTGGCCCTTTTGTCATGAAATAAAAAAATCTTTCTGTAAAAGAGTAATTTAGATACCTTTAAAATTGTTTATTAGATATCTTTAAATTAGATACCTTTAAAATAATTCACCTAAAAATATAACATTTGTCTGGAAGCAAATCAGTTGTTACATTTGCTGATTAAAGAAAAACATGTTTTGGTGAATATCATACTGTAGTACATACTACCTTTTTTGAAGCTTTTGTTTGTTTCAGCCAATAAGTGGCTTGAAATGGAATATACATTAATTTTTTTTATGTAGGAAATATATGAATCTATTTAAGTAAACTAATTCTTGAAGATCAGTGCCCTCCAGATACAAGGTTTTTAGAAAGTCATGAGATACAGGCTACATTCCAGTTTTCTTCCCATAGTGTTTACGAAGTGATTGCAGTTCTGTTGCCAGGGGCTTTGTTTTCTCTTGTACAGTCAAAACAAGACACCTTGCATTTGTTAAAAGTTCACCTACAAAAAGTGAGCGACAGATGGAAGAAAATGTATGAATGAAAATTAGTCTTAGCCAAGCTCATAGTCCTACTGTCTTTCTCTGTGGAAAGTCCATTTAATGTAGAAATATCTCTGAAAAACAGTGACTTTAAAAGATGATGAGAAAAAAACCAAACAAACAAACAAGCAAACCCTGAATCTGACTTTTTTAGGGTATTGTTCTTTCTACCTTAGGTGCTGAAACCCCAGAGACACAGCCCATGACCCATTTAGAGGCTTCTAACCCTGCTTGTGATCTGTGGCTCTTAGAAGTCTGTCTGCAGTGGCTTTCTGCTGTTTCTCTGGTTGTCCTGTGCAAATAAAGTTGTAACATTAACGTGGGAATTGTTGACTTCTATTTCAGGAATTGTTCCGCTCCAGAAACGGTGAACTTGCCTGGTTTCTACTCCTTCCCTGGACAGGCTGTTTGGGAATGAGGAAAACATACCAGTGTTAAGGGCACAGTGTTCTTCTCAGCCATCAACTAGAAAAGTCAAATTTTCGTGGTGGTCCATAATCAGCATCTGAAGACATGTTTTGAGGGTCTGGGATGGATGTGGTAGGACCCCTGAGGGTCTTGTGGGGAGCAGCTCCATCCATGGAGAGCTGCTAGCAGCATGGGGGCTTCACACACCTATCCTTAGCATTTACTCCAGTTGCCAAAGTGTTCTCATAAGGGAGAAAAAACGAAGAGAAGTGTTTTTGACTGGGAACCAGGAATGTTGCTGACTTTTCTAAATTAAACCATTACTGCAACTTATTTTGCACATCAGTGAAATAAGCCTTTTGAAATGTTATAAATACTTTGCAACTTAGTCAAGAAGCCATTTTGGTCATCCCTACATCCCATGTTGGTCTCTGTATGGTTTGAGGTATAATTTGCTGATGTCTCTGAACTCTTGCATTTCTGATGACTCTCAAATATGAATTCCAAAGGAGGCTAATTTCCTGTCTATGGTGATTAGTATGTGTGACATAAAGATAAATTTTATTTATGTTTAGATAGGAAAGGGAAGAGAAAAGGAGATGGAATCAGTTCTTTTTTCAAGATTTTGTGATATGAATTTGGCCCTCTTGATCAGCTTATGTTAAAGCAGAATTTAGGGCACAGGACTACAGAAATGCTTTATTTTTACCTGAAGTGGAACTTACTGATTTGTTTGCATGTGTGCTCCTGTGTTGCAAGCACTGCAGCCTTTACAGAAAATGAAACAACGAGATTATCATAGTTTTTCTGTTTTTTTCCTGTTGTCAAGAGGGGAGGGAAATTAAAAGGTTCCTTAAGGAATGTATATGCAAACTATATTGTTAGAAACTTTTTATGCCTTTAGATGTTAGTAGAAAGTGATTAAAGATGAGCTAGAATTGTTTATAGAATTTAAAGCTCTTGAGAATAAAATTTGTGTTAAAACTGACTGAAAATATATACATGTGGTGTATACATAAAATAAAGTTTGAGCAATGTTGGGACTTTTAATGGTATTTAGAAATTAAAAGTATCAGTTCAGCCTAAGTAAAAAATCAAAGCAACCTGTGTGATCAACTTCTACTGATTTTATTTTTATTTTTCCCCTTTACACTATTTGTGCAAGCTAGCTAACCCTTGAGGGCCAAGGGGGCAAGCATCTAACTTAGTAGCTCAAGTCAATGTTTTAAGCAGTATACAGTAGTCAGTCACATATGCTGAAATTAGTTATGTGAGTGCTTATTTTGCATTGACTTAGAACAAATAGACACTATAGTATATATTTGGGTGACTGGAGAAGCTCTTTCAGAAAAGATTGCATATGCAGTTGTTAATTAGCAGTAAATCACCAACAGTAGTTGGTGTAGGAGATTTAGGAAGGAACTAACTCCTATACTATCTTCTGTACTTAGATCTGACTTTATGCTTGGGGGGGTTCTGTGGAGGAAATCAACATTAGTGCTGGAACAGGCTTAGGATGCAAATACAAGATATCTTTGCCTAACAGTGTTTGCAGGGTTCCTCATTTTATCAACAGAATCAGCCAAGCAGGCCATTTATTTTGTTAAGCATTAAAAGTGGCAGAGTCTACACTAAGAAAAGGCATAGATCAGAATATATGACTGCTGTCACTTGTGTTCAAGGAATACTTTCCATTCAGTGTCTCAGCTCAGCTTGTATAACTTTTTCTTCATTCTGTCTTCTATGTGTGGTGGAAAACTGAGGCACAGATGAGGTGAAAACAGTTGTTCAAGGTCATGCAGAGAAACAACCTATCTGAAAATATTCATCTTCCAGGGATTTAGTCATTGGAATGGCTGAGAACCCTCCAAGAAGACAAATTGTGCTTAAAGTGGCAATTTAAAACCATTTCTGTCTACTCCATTGCTCTGCTTTACAGAACAATTTGTTATTTCTTCACTGTAAGAATGTAAATTGTGAAGAAGTTTGCAGATGGAAATTTCTTCACAGACACATTTCAATTGCCTTGTTGGTGTAAGGCTGTTGATCCTTATAATTTAATCAGTAAATATTCCCTGCAAATATGTGAGGTAAACTGGTAAATTAGCAATGTATGGTATTTTTGCTTTTAATCTCCAGGAGAGTGGTCATGTTTGTTGTGCTTTTGTTGCAATATCTTTCATTAAATGCTTACCAAGTCTCAGCTGCTCCTTTGATTTTTTTTTAATTTATTTTTTTTCTTCTAAAAGAAGCTCTTGTAGAACATTTCCATACAGACGATGGACAGCTTTATATCTGCATTCATAGACTGATTGAAGAGGCCATACCAGAAATACAGATCAGGGGGTGAGTAATGCTTTTCATTAACAATGGTGTAGGATTAGATGCAAGAAATCTTTAAAGCTCCATTCCTTTTCTGTTTCCAAATGGACTTGAAGCTCTTATGTGTTTTTATTCATAAATCATGAAGCCCACAGGTTGCATTGTGTGTCTTACTGTGCTTTGTAATAGCAGAGGCAGTTCTATTGTTAGCCATAACTATAATTATTTCTACACCAAGACATTTAATGCTCCTTTTCCAGTACCTAGGGGATAAATAAAAATATTCCCTTTAAAAGGGGACATAAATGGATGCATTTTACTCCAAAATAAATAAATAAATAACATTCCAATTTGTTTAATTTTTAAAATTCTTTAGAGTTGTTCTTATCCAGCTTGGAAGGAATAACTGGATGTTGAACACAGACTTAATCTTTGCACCTAAGATTTATTTATTCTGTACTTGGATTGAATATACTGAGAGGAGACTCCAGCTCAGTATTGGTTAAAAGACTGTGAGGATTCAAGTGTAGGTGATGTGGATTTTCTCTTGAATAAGGGGAGGGAGATCATTGCAGATCTTGTAGTAGTTTAACACTTAGTCATTGTATCATTTCCCATTGCTGACATTCATACAATCAGTCTTGTCCTCTTGGTGCTCTTGAGATTATTTGTATCATGCTCTTGAGGAAAATATGGGATGGCATTTTGCATTGTGTGAGATATTTAAATCATCTTCTTCCAGCTTATGTTGGTACAGTAGGATATGGAAGAGGCAGCAGTTGTGGTATAAACCTGTAAACAATCAAAGCAGTCTGGCAGCAATTTGAAAAAAAAAAAAAAGTAATGTTTGGGTCATTGCATCTCGTCCTCTATAATCAAAAAGCATCTGTAAACCAGAAGGATTTACCAAATTTCTGTCTGTGGAGCACAGACAAAAAGTGCTTCCTATTGCATCCTAATTGTGAAATACAACAAAACCTGTCACAAGAACACAACAGAGACATCAAGAGTATTGCCAGTGTTCTAAAATCACTGTCATTGCAAGGACTTTATAAAATACTCTGGAAGTTGTGTTTAGGTGGACTGCAGGCAACTTTGCGAAGCACTATGGAAGCGTGCAAGAAACAAGCAATGGCAAACCAGTCTCAAATTTGAAGCCTACAAAAGAATTCCCTTATATATGCCTTTTAGCTGTTCAAAACACAAGGGCTTTTTATATGATGACACAATTTTCCTAGACTGTAGAAATGTGTTGGATCAACTTGCATGGTTTATACTTCTGTTGCTAAAAGAAACTGCAGTGTCAGTCAGTCTATAATCAATCAGGAGGATAACATGCAAGTTGAATGGTTGTATGTGTGCATATGTACTGTATATTTATATCTTTCTATATTTTGCACTCTTAATTTTCAGCTTCGATGGAACCGGAGTTTCTTCCTGTCTGAGTAGTAAGCCTGATGAGAGGATTTTAAGAATCCAGATGATTGCATATCAGTTTGAAATAGAAATCCCTTGACCTTAAAGTTCTTGTGGTGATTAAAATATGGTCATGCATAACCACATGAATCAACACAGTTTCTTGGGGACCCTCCTCAAAGGATGAAGACTGCTTGATGGAGATGGGATACATCTGAAAATGTGGGGCAGGAGCCTCTTTGGAAAGAGGCTTGCTAATTTTGTGAAGAGACCTTCAAACTAGGGGAGGTTTCCCGTAACCTGAGGCAAGTGAGGGCTCCTTGGGCAGAACAGAGCTGTCCAGGGGAATACAAAACTGAGGGGAGTTGCAAAAGCATAAAGGAAATGGAAGACAGGCTGGAAACAAGGAAGAGCCACTAGGAGGGTACCCATTGCCTGATTGTGGAGGGTGGGGTGAGGAAAGTCAACACTCAGCTGCAGCTGAAACTGGTGAGGCAATGAACGGCACAGAGAAGCTTTCCTGTTGTACATCAACAGTAAAAGGAAAGTTCTAAGGAAAATGTAGCCCTTCGGCTCCAGGGGGGCAGGAGACCTCATGACAAAGAAAGTGAAAAAGGCTAAAGTGCTCAACTGGTGTTTTGTTGTTGTTTTTTGTTTTGTTTTGTTTTCACTGATAAGGCCTGTCCTTGGGCCCCTGAGCCTCCTAGCAGAGTCTGGGAGAATGATGCTACCCACGGGAAAGGGGGATGGACTTAGGAAGCGTTTCACCCACTGGGACACAGACAAGTCTGTGGCACCTTGGGCTCACCCAGGGGTGCTGTGGGAGCTGACTCATGTCACTGGAGGCAGCTTTGTACCATCTTTAAAAGGTCATAGCACCTGGGGAAGTTCCTGATGAAGACAAAAAAGGCAAATGTTACACCCATCTTCAAGAAGGCTGAGGAGAGATCCAGGGTAATGACAGGGTGGTTAACCCCTCTGTGCCCCTGGGAAGGCCATGAAGCAAATCCTGCTGGAAATCACTTCCAGCCACAGGAAGGAGGAGAAAGTGACTGGGACCTGCCAGCACAGGTTTACCAATGGCAAATCCTGTGCAGCCTGTGCGCCCAACTTCTCCTGTAACAAGGTGACTGGCACTCTGGACGCAGTGAGTGTTGTATACTTCAACATTAGCAAGGCTCTTGTCTCAGTCTTCCATAGTTTTCTTCTCACCAAATTGGTGAGGTAAGTGAATGTGAAAGTAGGTGGAGGTTGAGTGAGACTGAGGGGCTTAGAGAGAGATGATGGGTGAAATTTTTCTGGGATGTCTCTACTTGGAGATATTCAAACCTCAACTGGACAAGTTCCTGAGGAACCTCATCTAGATTAACCTGGTTTCAGCAGGGTGTTGAACCAAATGATTTCCAGAGATCACTTCTAACATGTATGTTCCTATGCTTCCATCAAGTACCAGTAAAACTGTCCTTTTTTACCTTGCCCTCAAAGTCAGAGGCATTTGTAACCATCCAAGAGTGATGTTTATCAACCCACATAAGCTGAGCACTTTATTGCCACCACACAGGCACAGCTGTGGATAGTATGTCATTACAGTCTCTGGTGTGGCAAGCTACCACTTCTGGGTTTCTAGTAGCTTCCACAGCAGTGAATTGTAGCTGGAAAAATCAGAGCAGTTGCACTGCTTGAAAGGCTTTTGCAGGCTACTGTGTCATTTGTTTTTGCATTCTTTGTAACAGGGACTATATCTGGACAAGGAAACTACCCTTGTAGCCTGCTCTCAGCAGTCTTTCCTTTGACCCTCCTGTGCCTTTTTCAGGTATACACTTGTATCTTACTGCATGCATACTATCTTTGCATGGTGGTAATAAAATTGATACTGCCTACAAACATCTGATTTCCATGTGTATTGTGCTTTAAGGCAGCATATCTGCAATGAAACAGTTAGCTGGGAGCCTACTGTCTGTGCCATCTCACCTGCCAGTGCTTGGGAAGGGTCTGTGGTGCACTGTACTGCTAACTGATATAAGAAAGTGATCTTCACTGTCAGAAAGGGGACTGTGCTGCTCTACCACATGTGTCATGGAAGAAAGTCCTAGAAATTATGTGAGAAGAGGGGTAATTGTGTGGAAATGGCTTTTGTCTTGCAGAAAACTGCAGATAATTTAACATGGATATCTAATCTTGCCATTAAAATATTGTGTGGAAAGTGCCAATTGTAAGCTATTCTTATTTTTTTGGCACAAGTCTGTGTATCTGACATCAAGATGATTATACCCTTTTTAAAAATACACGTGTCAATTACAGAATTGTAATTTAAATATCTTAAGCTAATTCTTCTTCCATGAGCAACTAAAACGCCTCTTTCAACAATTTTATTTCATTATTTAAATCAGTTTTACCCTAGTTATTTTGCTAATGCTAATCTAGGTTTCAACGCACTTTGCACAGCAGTTCAGCTTCTGTAGGGAAAGAGCCCCAAAAGGAGATTTTGCCACAGAAAACTGCCCTGAACTTGTGTTCTAGCATTCCTTTCTGCAGCCTTTGTGGCATGCCTCCAGATCTCCTCTGCACAACTAATCCTTTCTTTGATGTTGTCAGTTTCCCATTCCACCATTAAACTTTTATGGGATGGGTTGGTGCACAGTCTATAATGGAAAAATCAGCTTACACTAGGGTTGCAGCAGATGACTTACTGTAGTGGAAAGTAGTAGCATGTTCCTTGCTTCTTCAGGGCTGGGGTGAGGGGAGATGGAGAAGGGAGAACAAGTATTTTATTAGGAAAGGTGTAGGGACTTGCTGGTTTTGGGGTTCCACCTTGTTATAAACCATTGCACAGGCAGTTGAAAGGTCTGGATTCAAAGCAAGCTGTTAAAAGAAATAACCTTCTTTTCTGAGTTTTGTAGAACTAGTAGACAACTGAGCTCTTAAATGGAATTAATTTTATTTACAAGTCCAGCAATTGTTTTTCAACTGGTGGTGTTTTCCGCTGTGGGTGTCTTTACTTGTTTCACATTTGAATCAATAACAACAGTAGGTGAAATGGCTCATTCTCTGTTGTCCTGATAGGTTGAAACATTTCTTACGTGTATGTGTGTTTTTTCTTTAGTCTGTAACTATCAATCTGAAGAAAGAACGGCAGTCAGATATGCTGGACAACTCCCTGCTTTTAATAGGATGCTTTTATAAGAGTTACATATGTGACACCTGAAAGAAATGCTAAGTGTATCCGTTTTCAGATAATTTGTTTGATGGCTAGAATCTAAGGAAACTAGTTATACTGTATGTAAGTTTGGGGTGACCAGAGGACATTTTGTATGTGTGTAAGAGAAGAGGGGGGGGACTGTGAGAGACTGAATTGTTATCTCAAGCTGTTTGTCTCAAAGGTTGTTAGGTGTGAGAGACTGAATTGCGAACTGCTTATCTCGAGCCCTTTGTCTTTGAGATGGCCTAAGCAGGACAATCCTCTGTCCATAAGGACGATTACCAGGCCACTGAGGCATCCAGGGGAGGAAACAGGCTGGAGCCAATGAAGCATGCAAGAATGTGGAGGCTACCATTCTCACGGACACTGTAGTCTTTGAGATATGATACTGGTTTCTGGTGTTGATTACACAAAGGTCGTGTGATAGATGAAACCTACAGCGTTTGAACAGTGCATGAACAGTACGTATGTGCATGCATCACCGAACTATGCCATATAAAAAACTGTGGAGACAAGCCGTGGTGTGCACCTACCACTGAAGAATTGAAGACTGAGGACCAACGGGACACTGCTAGATCCATAGTGGTGACTATCCTTGCAACTCTATCCCGACTGCTTGCTTGATTTCTGCCTTTTCTTCCATTCTATCCTGTCGCTACCATTTTCTACTTTTGATATTTTTGATAATAAAAACTCTTTTGAGTATAGAGCACTTGACCTCATTTGTGTCTTAATCTTGCTCTTGGGATCATACCGAAACCTCTCCCAACATTGGATTGGGACAGGGACCAAGTTAGTCTGGCAGATGGATTGCCACATAACACAGTGAATGCTCCCTCTTCTTCTTTGTTAGCTTAAACATATGGCAGCTTGGTGTTTATTTCTTTAGAGGGTTATGGTTTTTCCTGTTTCAACTGCTTACTTGATATCTCTGCTTATATCCATGTTAAAGGGAGATACAATATTCAACCTCTACATGAACATGCAGGTTGTTACACACGTCTTAAAATTCATAACAAATATTCACAGTTGCTTTGAGTGTTGTACCTGTGTTTTGCTAAGAAACCAAAAGCCTGTAGTTTCTTTGGAAAATGCTAAGTGCTTTATGTTGCTTTATCTTTGCTAAGTGAAAAATGGGTTGGTGAGGTTTGGGTTTTTTTGGTTTGTTTTTTTTTTTTTTCATTAAAAACACCTTGTTTATTTCCTCCAGCTCTAGTTGTGAGGCTTCCTAAGTGCCAAAGCACTCTGGTTTCAGATGGTAGACTATTTCAAGCAACTGAAAAGAGACTGGTGAGATAGAAATTCCTGTTTTAAAAGCAACAGAAAACATGACATTTAAATTCTACATTTTATATGGAGCTGGACTTAAAAAAAAAAAAAAATCGGATGCCACTGACTGACTAGATTACTTCATAGTTCAGATGTGTTTGTATATGGTCAAGGTTTGTTATTATACTAAGTGAGTCCAACATTACTGTAACCAGTCTGATTTCCATGGGGCTGCTTCTGGCACAGCATAAAGGACACTTGCACTGTTGTCAGATTGGAAAGGTATTGTTAAGAGATGGGGATAGCTACTTCTCATCTTAAAGTAGTTGTAGAAAACAGGTCAGTTCTGGTTATGGAAACTATCAGCTCCAACTTTTCACTGCCATCCTCCAGAAATACACAAGGTATAGTTGGAAGAGAAGATTGGCTAGCCTTTACTATTTTTCAAAGGCTTCATTTATGAACACAGGATAGAAAGGATCAGCACAACTGAAAGAATTTACCAGCAGACAGAAGACAGCCTAGCCCTGAAAAAGCTGAGTTTCTTCGCCCCTTAGCTAGCCTTAGTTCAAAGGGTTCGCAGAACTTACAAACTTAAGCCTTCTATCGCTAAGAAAGATAAGGGCTCTGTGATCTGCTGTAGATTTATATCCTAAAAAAAGAAAAGCACTGAGCTTCCCACAGCTACCTGAAAGCAGAATTATGTAACACAACTATTTATGATACATGTTAAGTATAGACATAAGACAGCAGTCTTGTAAAACAACCTCCCAAACTAGCAGAGAGGTATGATGTTCAAAAGCTATGGTTCTTGATGTTAGGCCTCTGGACCTATCTCTGATTAAATTACATTGTGGGCAAGTTCTGTGTTTGGTGTTGGGGGCATCTTTTAAGAGTGTACTTTTTCAGCCACAACATTTTAAAAATTTGGTGAAGAATAACCTGTCTGGAATGCAAAGTAAAGCGTTGTGCACTTCAATCTTACCCACATTATTTCTCCATGGATCTCCATTTCTACTTTTTAAAGTTCCTGTGTTCCCACATCAAGTATAATCTGGCCTCAACCTGAGTTGTGTGCATCTCAGATTAAATTAGATGCTGTTTCTGCAGCCTGTAACATACTGAGAGTAGAATTAAGGAAACATTAAAACCTGCAGATCAGTATCTGTAGGAAATAGTTTCTTTTGAAAAGACAGCAATTAGCATTTCCTCTTATATGCATATAAACTTTTCAACCTTCAGAATTATTCATAAGTGTTTATGGTTTACAGTATTTATCCTGTGATTTTTTTTTAACTGATGTGTTGTAGCTGTGTGTTAATGGTGAAAGATTTTCTGCCTCATGCAGATTACCAAGCAGTTTGTAAAGGGGAGGCTTGCTTGTATATGATATATAAAGCACATCTAAGAATGATGGTTAATACTGAAGATTTAGATTAGGTTAGTCCAACTTTGAGCCACATCTAGACTGGGATTTTCCAGTTTCTGTCTCCCACTAATTCTTTGTTGCTCTTCTGAAGCTGACATGTTTAACAAAGATGTTCAAGTCAGATTCATCCTCAAAGCCATAACTGTCATAGAATCATGCAATGGTTTGGGTTGGAAGGGACCTTTGAAGGTCATCTAGTCCAAACCCCCTGCAATGAGCAGGGACATCTTCAACTAGATCAGGTTCCTCAGAGCCCTGTCCAACCTGACCTTGAATGTTTCCAGGGATGAGGCATCTACCACCTCTCTGGGCAACCTGTGCCAGTTGCCAGTTTCACCACCCTTATTGTAAAAAAATTTCTTCCTTATATCTAGTCTGAATCTACCTTCTTTTAATTTAAAACCATTACCCCTTGTCCTATTGCTACAGGCCCTACTAAAAAGTCTGCCCCCATCTTTCTTATAAGGACCCTTTAAGGTACTGAAATGTTGCAATCAGGTCTCCCTGGATCCTTCTCTTCTCCAGGCTGAACAACCCTAACTCTCTCAGCCTTTCTTCACAGGAGGTGTTCCATCCCTCTGACCATTTTTGTGGCTCTCCTCTGGACCTGATCCAACAGGTCCATGTCTTTCCTGTGCTGAGGACCCCAGATCTGGATGCGGGACTCCAGGTGGGGTCTCACCAGAGTGCAGTAGAGGGGCAGAATCACCTTCTGCAATCTGCTGGCCACACTTCCTTTGTTGCAACCCAGGGTATGGTTGGCCTTCTGGGCTGTGAGCACTCATTGTTGGCTCATGTCCAGCTTTTCATTCACCGGTACCCTCAAGGCTTTCTCCACAGGGCTGCTCTCAATTTGTTCATTCCTCAGCCTGTATTGATACCAGGGGTTGCCCTGACCCATGTGCAGGACCTTGCCCTTGGCCTTCTTGAACCTCATGAGTTTCATGTGGGCCCACTTCTCCAGCTTGTCCATGTCCCTCTGGATGGCATCCCATCCCTCAGGCGTGTCAACTGCACCGCTCCACTTGGCGTTGTCTGCAAATTTGCTGAGGCTGCACTTGATCCAACTGTCTCTGTCATTGATGAAGATATTAAACAGTACAGGTCCCAATATGGACCCCTGAGTGACACCACTTGTCACTGATCTCCATCTGGACATCGAGCCGTTGACCACTACCCTCTGGATGTGACCATCCAGCCAATTCCTCATCCACTGAATAGTCCATCAAATCCATATCTCTCCATTTCAGAGAGAAAAATGTTGTAGGGGACTGTGTCAAAGGCCTTATGGAATTCCGGATTAATGATGTCTGTAGCTCTTCACTGTCCAAAGGGAAATAACAGAATATTCTGTGAAGTTAATTCCCAAATAGCCTAATACTTAGTCTTTTAGACACAGAGCAAAAATTATGGTTTCTGGGAGACCTCAAGGGAAGGCAATAGTACAGTTTAACATATTTGTTGTTTTGCAGATGGTATGTTTCTAGAATATTTTGGTATAGCCATACATATGGACTGAAGTTATAGTCCAAGAAGGAACAGTTTGAATAAAGGGACCTTATGTAACTGTTGTGACCAAGTCTGTAAAGACAGTTTTGTCAAATCCTACTTTTCTAAGAGCTGACAACAGTGTCGACGTTAACAACGTCCACACAGATTCAAAAATTTAGCCTCTGTACCTGTGACTATGCATGAAAACTGGCTCACTTTTACCATAAATATTTATGGTCTGCAGTAATCTGATTAACCATAAAATTTAACAATACTTTAGCTCCATGTCCTGATAATTCTTCATCCTTGCAGGGTCTATGATGCATTTTAATTGACATGAAATGATCAGAATTTATTGGAGGTTTTCCATGGTTGCTCTGTGACAGAAATATGACTAACTAAATATATTGTCATATAAAATACGTAAAGCAGTGGATTTATCTAGCCAGTGGTTTTCAATTTTTTTATAATTTACAAAGAAAAGCATGAAACCTTCAGAAAGTAGCTCCTTGTGGATTGTTACACAGCATATGCAAACTTGTTTTTCTAAATCATGCCTCATTTGACACCCTTAAAATTGTATTATGAAGCCTCCAGGATTCTGAAGACCACAAACTAAACCCATACTCATATCAGTCAATTGTTTGCATGGATAATTTTTTTCTTTTCCGAAGCTTCAATTACCACTGACTGATTCTAGAGGGCATAAATATTTTAGTTGTTTGTCAAAAAGTATTCAGCACAGCCATCTGGCTATATTATGAAGAGCACTGCATTTTGTCAAGTGGTGTTGCAGCTGTGGGGGCACTGTCCTTTGGAGATGATTGTCATCAGCCTGTATTACACCTGGAGAATGTCATTACTGGCCTTGCATAGGGTCAGGAGGTTTATATGAGCAGTTCTCAAGTTAAAGAAAGTATAAGAAACAGGCAGGAGCAAAAAGTTAATTTAACTCAATCTAGATTTTCTTTAACAGAGGCAAATGAGTTTAGGAAGCCAAACAGTGATGGAGACGCATTTTTTCTAAATTTCAAAGAGAAAGCATGATATTAAATAATCTGTAATATCTGTCATTCTCAGAGAATGAGCATGAAATGGCATGACGAGAAAGACTCTATCGTGTGACTTAAACGAAAAAACTTAGCAGGTAATTACACTTTTAATAATTATTTTGCTTTTAGTAATCAAAGTTGATAACTTTAACCTTTGGTACTTTTTGGACCTTCAGCATCAGGCACAGAATGTCCGATGGTGCTTTTCTTCTAATGACTTTCTCCAAGCCATGATGGACAAATTCTTTTTAAGCATTCCCTATAATCTCCATTTGTGGAGTAGCGGGATTGCCAGACAGCCAAACTTGGAAAATTTCTTGAGGACTACAGTTGTAAGCATAGTTTCAATTATACATCATAAGTAGGGCATTTTGTGGTAGTTCTGTATTTTACAGCATGTATTATTACATCCAGATGAACTACAAAACTTACTTTTAAAAATAACTAGGGGATCTATTGTTACTTTATTTCACCTGTATCATGTGATTTAAATTTAAAATTAAAACCTAAATGTTCCCTCTTGATCTTTCTCAGTGTGCTGTTAGAATTCCTGTTCAAGATAGACATTCTTCTACTCACATTGTTTTTTCTAAATATAAAAGAATAGCAACTTTCTAATACTGTAGTCATCGTGGCCCTTTATGGGCTACCAGAAAAACAAACAACCTGAGAAGAAATTCTTAGATTGTATTGAATACATAAAAACTCAGGAAATTTCAAACGTGCTGTGAACAGCAAAAATAAGTCAGAGATCTAATGGATTCTAAATTTCCGTCAGAAGCAGATTTTGTCAGCAGAAGACTTCATTAGAGAGTAGTGCTTAATCTTGTTCCAATTGCTTGTGTTTTCATAAAAGATGTGTGGCACAGAAAAATGAATAAGCACAAATGAAGGTTTAAAGGGAGAGACTGATGCTGTTTTGAGTTCTTTTATGAAGATGCCTGAAAGTCAGTGGGATTACACACTCACATGTGCTTAGCAACGTGAGCAAACCTCAGCTGGCTGCAGCGCAGACTCTCTGCTAAGCAGGAATGTGGCCCTGGCTCTCCTAAGACCACCTTTCCTCCCAGATGAAGTGCTTTGAAAGGAGACATGAGTAGCTGTTCAAGTGCTGCTTCTCATGGACTCCACATGCTGTTTAAAACACGAGGAAAACAGAAAACAGCTTTTCTTCTCCTCGAGTATCGAGAGAGCACCTGACTCTATTTGGATGCCTTTCTATCACAATTTTTTTTGAAGACTTGCTCAGACAAAATCAATTCCACTTTCAACAGATGCTCCATGAGTAATATTAGGAGTTGTATTAGCGTGTAGCTGTTGTTGCTAACCTCTTCCTTGAGTGACCTCCCAGCTGCATGTGAGGAGGGAATTTGAGGCTAAAGCTATCTGGAAAGGGCTGCACAGCCAGGAGGTGGCAGGCTGGGTCAATCTGCTGTGTGATCCCCCGCCTATGACTAGGAAGTCTGAAGACTTTTTTATTTATGTATTTTGGAAGTTGAGTGAAAAGTGCAATAAGAATTCATAAATCAGGAAAAGTATGAAAATCATAGGTTGTATTTGATCAGCAGCATCGAGCTTTTGCTTTTGATGTCTCTGGAGGTTGTGACAAAGTACTCTGGTCCCACTTGATCAAGCTAGCAAGATATGGTTTTCTTCTTGCTAAATGGTTATAAACTTCACAGGATTTTATGAACTTAGACTAGCAAAGGCAAGACAGTGATTAGAAGTATGAGAACAAATTACTCAGATCCGTGAAGACAGTCTTCTAGATCCCCGTTGGGAAAAAAAAAAAAAAAAGTAGAAGGAACCAAAACTTACCATCTAGTTATCTAATGTTTTGTGATCTAAATTAAGTTGGAAGGGGAAAAGACTCAGACAGAAGACTAGCATAAACTGTCTTAACTAGAAAGGTAGAATTTTCTTTTTAAATGAGAATTCATTCTACCAACCTCAGCAAACAGGAAGCTGCATCTTGTTGACTTTTTTTTTTTTTTTTAGACAACACATTGGAGCTATGTCCGTTCCCAGGGGTTAATTTTGTAGGTTTAAAAAGTACATTTATTTAATAGCATTGTGATTCTTATTTAAGAACATTGAGATGTTATTTATTCACTAGAGAGAGGGCTTGAAAGAGAACCTACTAACATGCAAGAGCAAATTTTGCTGTTAAAAAGTAGAATGTGAGTCTTCTTTCAAACAAAACCAATCTGCATATGACATTCTGAAGTCAGTAACAAGAGCATACAAGATAAGTTCAAGGGATTGCAAAAACTTTACAGTGCAAGATAGGGTTGTTCTGCACTGCATTTGACTTTATATCTAAATTTGTATATTATGTTTGACTACACAGCAAGGAAAAAGGCAACTGAGTAAACCAGGTCTCTAAAGCTGATTTCAAATAGCACACACCCCACCTTATACCGTCATGTGGACTGAGCACTATTAATGGAAACAACGTGGCTGCGTTAGCTCTACATTACACCCATGCTAACTGTCAGCTTCTTAACAGAGGTAATCAACTAGGAATAGAAGCCTGTGTTAAAGTATGATACTTGTCTACTTAATCTAGCTTGTATATCCCTACACAATTTTATTGTGCTGAATGGGCATGCCTTAATAATGTCATTATGTTTAAGTCTGTTCTCTCTGACCTATTATGTGCTCTGTCAAGGAAAGTAAAAATCTCAGCTTTACTGTGACCAAAGTCAATATTTTTGGTCCTGTAGAGGCAGTAAAAAGTATTTTCTTTTAAATCAGTGTACATACATGCAGAGAGAAGCTCTCACTTGCTTGTAATTACATGTCTTTTGTTTCTGGCTTAAGGTATTTTTAAGGAAGCAATTTTCACAGTTTGTGTTGAAGAAAATTGAAGAAACTCTGTTCCTAATGACAGCTCTTCAGACTGTTGGGAAGTTAAAGGTAAATCTGTGGTAAATGGATGTTGGGCTGCCTGCACCTGGCCAGGATGCATTACCCATTCCTGCATTATAACTGTGAAGGAGAACCTACAAGGAGACAAAGAAAATTGTATTTTTTACATGTAGAAATGACAGCTTGTCTTCAGAGGCCAACTTTAAGCACTCAATTAAGAGTCTACCTTGACTATATAGTGACACAAACTAAGTCAAAGGAGAGAACTACTTCTCTAAAAATAGTATATCTTCTTAGTATTAAGCTCTACTCATTTGTAGCCTCCAAAACAAGCAACAAATTGTGGATGTAGATGGTGGCAAATGTTTTGCTCTCTATCTGCTAGTGTTATAAAATTTTATCAGATAAGCCAATTTTAACACCTAATTGGAAATACCAGCTTCTGTGTATAGAGTTAAGGTATTCATGGCAAACACAAAAAAGCCTGAATAGTCGCTTAACTAACTTAATCCACTATTATTGTGATGGTCTTAGGACACCTGCCTTGTAGGCAAAGGCAGTATATTCTTCATGCAGCATTTTCTAGTTTGAGACAATGGTATTTAGCTAAGCAAACAGAGATCTTCATTGATGCCAGTAAGACTGGCTTTGACCAACTCTGGTGTTATGTAGCTTTTGGCATTTTTATGCATCAGACTACTTTACAGGGGAATTAGGAAGTTTGCAGAGTGCTTTTGGATGTTCTGCTGAATATGTAATAGTATGGCAATGAAAGACGCTACTTAACTGAAATTACTAGGAACATATAGACAGCAAAGTGTATTCACAAATACAAGGTCATACTGTTCTCTGATATCACCCTGTCCATCATGGTAGCTTCTATACAGTGCCTTGACTGTCTCCTTAGAGAAGCCTGTGATGTGGTCTATAAATTCTTCAGGTTCAGATATCTCTTGTAGTATATAAAGCATTTAGTATAAGCAGGTCATTATCTCAATTCGTCTCTGTAACTACTGCTTTAAAACAAGCAATTAAGAATGAAATGCCAGTTACAGAGTTACAAGGAAATTTATTATTAAATGTAGGCTTGAATAGATGATTATATAGTAATGGAGCACAGTACCTGGATTTAAAGGTAGAAACACTATGAGCTGGTGTAGGATTCTTTAGTGATAAACGGGAGTTGTAGTTAACTTTTATAGGGATGGCTGGATTTGTGTTTTTGATCAGGAATGCTACATGTTCCACTTCCTCTGCAACAGATACAAAAATTATTCGTTAAAACCTAGCATCAGTTAAGGGGTTGTCATGGTTTAACCCCAGCTGGCAATTAAGCACCATGCAGCTGCTTGCTTACTCGCTTCCCCCCTGCACTAGGACGGGGCAAGAATCGGGATTAAAAAAGTAAAACTTGTGGGTTGAGATAAAGACAGTTTAATAGAACAGAAAACAAAGGGAAAATAATAATAATAGAGTATACAAAACAAGCGATGCACAATACAGTTGCTCACCACCCACTGACCGATGCCCAGCCAATCACCAAGCCGCTGTGCCCCCTGGCCAACTTCCCCCAGTTTATATACTGGGCATGGTGTCACATGGTATGGAATACCCCGTTGGCCAGTTTGGGTCAGCTGTCCTAGCTGTGTCCCCTCCCAGTTTCTTGTACACCCCTAGCCTCTGATGGCAGGGCAGCATGAGAAGCTGCAAAGTCCTTGACTGAATATAAACACTACTTAGCAACAGCTAAACCAGAAGTGTGTTATCAACATTATTCTCATCCTAAATCCAAAACAAAGCACTATACCAGCTACTAAGAAGAAAATTAACTTTATTTCAGCTGAAACCAGGACAAGGGTTCTGAGAGAATGAATAAAATTGTGTACACTAGATAGAGTTTAAACACATTAATTTTAACAGTTTAACAAGTGCAGATGTGCCTACCTCTCTTCATAATATGCAATTTCCTTGAAGCCAGAGAGTGGGTATAATGGTTATTTAAGTTAGGCATGCCTCTTTGCCATTAAATTAGAATGAAATTGCCTCTTACAACTAAAATGCTACTCATGAGTGTAAAATAATATGATTTGTTTTGTAAACAGACCAAACGACCTTTATTAGAGGACGGTGACTGTGAGAGAAGCAGCATTTTATTAACATTTGAGTGTGTATATCTTCCATTCATTATATTTAATCAAAGTATGCATTTGACAGCAACCTAGTGACTAGAGTTAAACTTTCCTGCTTTCATGTGGATTAGACACTGCCAACTTTTAACTGCACAAAATACCTTTTTGTCTTCCTGTTACTGATGTGTAATATGAAGGAGGTAAAAGAATTAAAAAAGTGGAAGGGTGTGAAGATCAGGGGAACTCAGCAGCTGTGTAGTTTGAGGTAGTAATTTCAGGAGCGAACTGGTGCTAAGGATTTCCTTGGGGGAAAACCTGTGAGCAAAGACGAAGAGGACCACTGCATGGGAGAGCACACTCAGAAGGGGCTGGTGTGTCCTAGAATTTCTGCAGGGTTTCTGTAAGGGAAAATACATTTCATTTTCACATTGCATTTGTGATTGTAATGTTGTGTGTTTAAGAGCAGAAATTTTATTCCCACAACTATGCCAAATTCAGATAATACCATTCTGTCTCCAGGAAGCTATACTAGATTTTTTATTAGTTTTCCTTTCCAAAATGTTTGGAAAAATTATGCTGTGACCTTACATGTGAGGCACAGGCCATGACTGTAAGTGCAAATAGCCTAGCATTTTAATTCTAAGTCTGGTAACAGCCCTATGGGGTGCTCTCCAGTTGATATCTGAATTGCATATCTATACTCTAAATGTTCCTTGGGCTGAGAATAGGAGTCAGTTGTGACTAGATTTTAGCCTCTTTGGCAGATGTCTGTCTGTTTCTGTCTCCTAGTTGGCTCCATTAAGCCTCCTGGGTCAATGACAAACTTTCAAGATACTCCACTAGCTTAAATACTAGATTTGTCCTCACCAGCCTTGAGGATATTTTGATGTTCAGGGACACATGCAAGTTGAAATAGGCAACATGTCAGATTTATAATGGCTTTGTACAAAATTCCTCTAATTTCAATTGGGCAAAAGAGGTGACTGGAGGTGAGAGCTAGGTGAAACTGGCTTTCCATGGCCTATTTGCTCACCCATCTGCTGGATCTTTGGGGTGTGATCAGAGACTTTAGGAGTATTGTGTCCTCTTTGTGGACTGTTAGAGAATCATGAAACATTCGTGTGTGTTTCAGTGAGTTGGATTTCTTCCACCTTGGCTGATTCTGTAGCCAAATGAAAGTATTTTTTGCTAGGACAATAAGCCCATTTGTTTCTCACTTCCCCAGGAGCTGCTTCCTCTCTGAGTGCTTCTCAGTTCTCCAGTCCCTTCTGTCCTGAACATGGAGGGAATAATCCCATCCCTTCACACCCCTACAGAAACACCGGGGACACTCCTTGCCCAGCTTCCAGTTATTTCATTCTCCATGGTTTGGTTGGTTCTTAAATGACAGTGTAGTCATGGATAAAGACATCTGTTTCTTATGCCCTTGACAGGCATATGAGGCAGAGGGCAGAAAAAAGGTAGTCGTAAGACATAGGGATATGCAATTTCTCAGGTCAAGTTAATATTCTTAGCTTGAATATAGGTTCACAAAGTTTTCACAGCTCCTCAAACTGCAAAAAGGTCTTATCAGTTTAGCCCATTTACATTTGGAAACTGGTATGAAATTTCCAACGTTGCTATCAGCCCAGCACCCCTTACTTTCTTGTGAGGGAAAGGCGGATTGAGCCATGTTGTTAACAGCAACAACATCAAAATAGGGCATTGGAGGCAAGTGTGTATAATTACAGAATAAATAGGAGGTTGTCATTTGGGTACTTCAATTTGCAATCTTCACACTTTCTCAGTGTGAAGATTTACTTTTATTGAGTAATGTTATGTAGGTTGCAGCCTTCCAGTGGTGAATACACTGAGACAGGAATAAACATGGGGGCAACTGGTAGTGACCTCTCTAGTTGTTTCCTGGCACACTGCATTATAAAAGCAAAAGACATCTTAATAGAAATATATGTAGTGACTGCTTCATGAACACTTTTATGAAATCCCATGGTTTGCAGGAATAGCAACTGTGGAATAGAGAAGTGTCTTGTTATGGTGTTTCTACTCCATAGTTCAGTTTCACCGGACTTTGAACATTTCAGAGGTGAGAAATGGTAACTTGTGCTTTCATTTTTCCTCCAAAGTTCAGCAACATCTCAAAGCATCACAGCATTTGAGTACTGAGACTGAGCTTGTGCCACCACCAACACAGGTTCAGAGGTCCTGTGCTGCAAACACCTGGAGTCCTGTGGCGGCAGTCCCAAGGCCCCAGGGACTCGGGATTTCCAGACATTGCCAAGTCCAGGCTGTTTCCAGACATTGCCAAGTCCAAGTAATCCAGTCCCTGTCAGGAGCTGCAACTGTTTCATTACCAAGTTCAGTATGTAGTACTTGCTACAATTAGTTATTTTTCCTTTCCATGAAAAGCGTGTAGGGTACAGCACACATTTGAAAAAGAAATTTAAGGCTGCAAAATCTAGGTCATAATGGTGGGGAAACACATCCATGTAGCTTTGCTAGATCCTTTGGATGCTCTTTAATGCCATTGTCACGTTACACTTACCTTGATAAGTACTTGGTCCCACAGCACTCAGAGGCACACAGGATCATAAACAGTGTTAGATAGATGCTGTTTCCTGATTTCAAGTAAACTCTCCTGCATGGTTTTAAAATTTTAATATGAGAATTTACTGTCCAAGCATGTAATCTTTATAAGTGAATATACAAACCACCAATATACTACAAAGTAGCTCTCACATTACCTCACACACCTCAATTTCCTTGACCAGGCAATTAAAAATATGAAAATTTAGACATACCTAATTCCGAGGGGGTTTATTCACATGTTTCAATCCAGTGGTTCTGAGCTGCTTTCTGAAGTTCAGAGTACTAAAAAAAAAAACCAACCCAAAATGCAAAACAATAAAATTAAACTGTTATGCTTAATTCAATAGATTTTTCTTGTCTGGGAGCATTATCTATATACCTGGCCATTACTGTTTTCCATCTTGCCTTAAAAAAAGTTTGTTTTGAAGAGGAACAAAACTGGTTTTAGTGGTAAATTGGAAGTCAGCCAACTGAGTATTTATCAAAGGGATCTGCCAGGTGCTGTTTTTCCCTTCAGACTGGTGCATGAATAGTACTGAATTCTTCTATTCCTTACACTAATGAGAATAGACTCAGAGAAAAAAAAAAAAACAAACCCACAACAAAACCAAAACAAAACCACTTTTGACTAAAAAGAACAGGATTGTGACTCGTGTGAGAGGGGCTTGTGCAGTTTATGGTGTTGAATCCTTCATATGCACAAACAGACCAGGCTGCAAAGCTGAATTTTGTGTTTCCATGCAGGGAAGAGGCCAGACAAAGTGAGTAAATGATGTACTCTGGAAGCTCAGAGCCTACGGCATCTGTCGTTTCATTTCCTCTCCTCCCCTGTGCTTCCAAAGTCTATACCCACCTTCACTTCATTAATCGTTGCTTTATTTCAGCTCAATACTTACTGCAAATTGACAGCTGTAGGAGTAGAGACTTTTAGACACCATTGAGCTAATCAGATTAGGGACACAGATACTGCTGTGACCAACTAGTGTGTGTGTGAAAAGACAAATGAAAAATGCTCCCTTAACAGTGCTCGTAATGAGCTGTTGCAGTGAACGTGTGACTTGTCAAGACTCTGGCAAGAGACTGATCTTTATTTCTTGTCTCCAGCCACACACCATAATTCAGGGTTATAAAAGGCTCCATCTGTCACGTGGCAGGAACCATTTTTTGGGGGGTTACTACTACACATGTTTAAATAAGCAGCTTTATACCTGACCTGGTGTGGGTTTTTTGCTGCTGATGGTTCTTTGGTGGGATGTTTTTATTAGGGAGAATTTTAAGAAATTAATATCTTTCAAAAGGCACCAGCAGACTAAAATACATTTAAATCCTATGCATGCTGTTCCTTGAAAATTAAATTAATTTATTGAAGCTGCCCTTGCAACTGTCAGTTACCTAAACTGGTTCATTTTGTAAAGTGGGCTTGTATAAGGCTAATGAATTTGACTGGCTGGACTGTCAGGGAGCAGGTGAGTGAAACTGCAGTTTCTTTGCCTGCAGTGGCCTGATTTGTGCAGGATGGTGTTGAAGACCATGTCAGCAGTTCAGGTTTTATCCTTCTGTGCTTCCTTGACTATTTCAGATGTTGCTACCTTGAAATGCAAAAAGGATTAGAATTTTAAAAAATAGTGTGAGTTGCTCTCTAGGACCTTAAACGTGTTTTGGAACAGAACATGGATCTTTCCTGTCCTGACATTGCTGTAATTTATAGTATTAACTTATTTAAAAAGGCATTGCTGTCTTTGTGCAATGCAAGGGGAATGTACTTCCTGTGCAAAATATTCCCTGCAATTATCTTGATCAGTCAGATGCTTGATACATTTACACTATTACTGATAATGATCTAGGAATTCAGAAAACACATACCAGGAATAACCCAGTAGATCCTCCATATCAGTATTTAGTGTCCTAGCTTCTCAAAAAAACTACTGTCCCAGTCTAAGGCACTTGTTTCTTCACTTCTTCCTTATTGGAAAAAAAAAATGTATGAGCGAAAGGAGGTAATGAATTTATTTTCATAGACATATTCCTTTTTTTTCATAACACATTCCTTTTGAGTAGTTGTCGCATCCAAAGTTGGAACGACTCAGGTTCGTGGATTTCCTTTGTCAGAATTAAGGTGAAATGACACCAGGGGAGTTCAAACAACAATCAACATTTATTCAACCTAGCTAACCTTGCCCAAGTACAAATGAACTTGTCAATATGAACCTTGCAACATGTTGTTAAGCCGCTGTTTGAAAAGAGAAGGGAGGTGTAGAAAAAGAAATGGAAAAAGGAACATGAAATGTATCAGGAGAGCCCCCCCGTTGAGTCAAGAGGTTCAGAGCAGACCCCCTTGCTTTCTGGACTCCTTCTCAAAGAGGAGCCCAGGGGTGGCTAGATCCACTCCTAGTCTCAGACTTGGTCAACAGTTTATGTTTAAATGGATGAGGTGTAGGGACTGTGGAAAAGAGAGAAGGAAAAGAGGAAGAGAGAGAAAGAGAGAAAGAAAGAAAGAGAGAAGAAAAGGGTTTCATCAGTCCTCGGTCCAGCGTTGGTCCAGCCAGCATAGAGATCCAGTTCTGGAGGGCGTGCACTGAGAACTCGTTCTCCCTTCTTTTATAGTGTGTTGATGGTCTTAACATGTGCAGTCCCCACTCCTGGGGTTCTCTGGAATTAGTCGGTGAGCTTTGAGGGGGGTGGGGTTCATTGCGAAGCTGCCTCTCTTCTCCTGCTGGCATGACTGCTTAAGAGAGAAGCACAGCCCCATCCTCCATGGGGCCTTCTCCTCCAGGCACATATGCTGTGCTCCTTCTCCTGGTCACTTAAGGTAAGGAATTGCAGCTTTGGAGAAGTGTGGTCCCACCCTCCATGGCACCCTCTCCTCCGGCCACATTGTCCTGTTCACAAAACTCCAATGTTTTTACAGAGGCCGTTTTCTCCACCAAAGTTCTTTAATGAATGTTTGAGACATTGACTATAATTTGTCAGACTGTCACAGTAGTGATTCTTTCAAACAACTGAAACCTGCAGACAAAACCAGAAAAAAATTTAATGTTAACCAACATTGCGATACAGTTCTAAGTTGTTAAATACTTCTGTTGAGCTGGTTCAAGGACAACAGTTCTTGAGACTTAGAGGTTAGATTTTTAATTAGGACTGTTTCCCACAACAGCCCAGTAACGAGAAATTATTAAACAATGAATTACATCTTCTATCCCTATTTTGGCCACCAGTCAAATAGCAGAGAATACAGAGGAGCTTTACAACATGTCACCTTATCCATGGTCTTCCAACCTGGAACTGGAAGAAGCAGTTAGCTCCAGAGCCAAGAGAATAAGCAAGATGAGAACACAAGTTCAGCATCAGCCTTCTAAACTATGTGTTCCTATACAAGCTGTATACTTGTTAGAAACTATTAGAGGCTATTACTCTCATTTGCCTCTGATGATCTCATTAAACAAAATATTATGGCCAATAAGGTGACATGAATGAGTGATCAAATGTCAGACTTTAGTGGGCACGTGTTCAAGGACCTTGTGATGAAATGCACTTTTAGCTGCACAGTTGCCATCCCCCATAAGCCCTGGTCCCACAGAATGGAGGAATGCTGTAATTTAGAGCTGTTAAATCTGCAGAAGGGTGCTGATGAGGGATGAGTTGCTCAAATAAACATTGATCCTAGTAAACGCAGCTTTGAGAACATTTGTGATAACCAAATACAAAGGGACATGAACACAGTACAAGCAAAAGAGCTGGAGATGGGGTGGGTTGGAGGGGGTGGTGGGGAAGAAGACACCAGAATGCCAATTACTCATCTGGTCAGTGTCATCATTCATTCTGTTATATACTTTCTTTTGTTCCTCTTACTCATGCATCACTTTGATGCTGCTACATAAAGAACTTGAGCTTTCTGTCCTATTAAATTATCTCAGCTAAGGTGTTCTGGAATTTCGGGACTATATTTGAGCATATTCCACCTCACATTTGTGTTTGTGTCCTCATTTCTGCAAGCAAAAAGAGATCCAAGAGGTATAAACATTCATCCATTGGCACAAAAAAATTGCCCATGTAGCTTATTTACTCACAACTTGCCAACAAGCACAGTTTGTGTAAAAATAAATCACAGAGCATGGGAAATTATCTTGAGATTATATTTCTCTACAGAATTATTTGGTTTTGCAATGTTTTTGCAGTGCATTTGATAAAAGCAGCAAGTAGATCACATTCTGTAATTTTATCTTCCATCCTCATTTCACTCCAATACTATTCATGACTGCCTCTCACTGTAAAAAATTAGAATGAAAAGTCTCACTTCAAATACAATCTTTGGGCTTTGAACTCTTTCTTGAGGCAAAGGTAACTGACTTCCATTGCAGCACTGTTTTAAAGTAGTTAAGATTGTCATTTACATACATTTCCTGGGCTTACATAAAACATTATGTATTAAAGTTTCTAAATATTATTCTTTTTAGTGTATTTTCTGTGATAGAAAGGTTACAGTATCACTTAGTACCATCTTCTCTATGTCCCTTGTTTCTTTTCCTTCTGTTCCCAACTTTTTGCCACTTTTTTTGATTATATAGGTAATAAATGGAAAAACTGAGTCTGTGTCCTGCAAGCCGAAAGTCTATTTAAAACATATGAAAAATTTGGGAGTTTGCTGATTTTTTTTTTTCTTTTTTTTCTGATAAATATGATGTGAGATAAAACCTGTAAGTATAATACACCAGTTCAGCTCTGTTTTGTTGGCTGGTGGTTTTATTGAAATAAAACTAGTAAGAGAGAGTAGAAATCAGCTTCATTATATGGTTGAGGTTTGAGGGAAAAAAAATCTGATGGTCTCATTTTAAATGCCTGGATCACAAATTTAGTGCTGGGAATCGTGTTCAGTTGTCCGTTAAAGTATATCTTACTGATTGTATGAGTATTAAAAAAAAAGTCTGCTCCTTTCTTACAGAAAAACGGAAGATAAGCAGCATTCTCTGAGTACATTTTCTTTAATCCTTTTTTATTATTAAATAAAAAATTGTTTTTGTTAAAATCAACTTCTTCCTTAGAAAGACAGAAACCACATGTCCTACCTTTACTGTTCCATTTTTCTCTGCTATTGTATATATGCTTTTTATATCCTGTGTCTTATTTTAATTCAAATAGAAAATTTTGATCATGTACACTCTTACATCAATTATTCCTCTGCAAATTATCTTTTCATTGCATCTTTTGCTGGCCCATCTGTCCTGGGCTCACTTTGTGTGACCTCTTGGGTTTTTGATCTCATTATACTCTTTGAAGAGTTTCTTGATATCTGCTTTCTCAGTAACATGAGGATTGAACACCCTCTATTTATCAACATTTTCTAATATCTTTCTTTTTTACACTAGATCTTGTAGGTATCCTCCTGGATGCCTTTCAAAAGATGCTGGGATCCCCATATCTGCTAGTAAATTTGGGAAAGATGGTGGTTGATCTGTAGCAGGGATAAACAATATATTTGTCTTTTTCTTCTTTTAGATTGTAGATGCATAAAGAATATTCTTAACATGTCAAGCTAAGCCAAATTTTCCTGGCTTCAAGTTTTGTAACAAAATAATATTGGCTTTTTTAACATTTGCTGGAACACAAGTCAATTTTGTATGCATATAGGTAGGTTGGTATTTTAAAGATGTGCAAAATTAAATGTTTCTTTGCTACCCAGGCTTGGCTAAGGCATACCTGTGTTTGCAGATGCAAATTCCACAGTCTTCCAGTGATGTCTGTTTACAACATTTTTAGGTCTCTCTCACCACTGTGCACAAGTGAATAGAGTGCTTTCAATAGGAATGCCTAACAAACTGTGTGGGAAAGAAGGGCTCCACTTTTCTTGGGAACAGAGAACCTTCTACATACCTATATCTTTTCTCTGGATGTACCAAACTATTGCCATGGTGTGAGAGGAGGTGGTGTTGGACATCAGTGGCTCCAGTTAAGTAAGGTGATGGAGAGCCCACCTACACCCACCTACGCTGGTCTAAGTCCTCTCTGGGATGTGATAACTTCATCGCTGAGCTGTTTGGTTTTGAATATGAACATGAGTAAGTATGTGTTATGCTCCAGCAAGCAACCTATAAGTTGTGACTATTAGTGCTTTCATTTTTGCAAATATATGTTCTATAATACCCTGCTGAACTGAGGTTTAGACAGGTAGAAAAGTTTGCTTCTTGCAAACTTTATAGCTTGGATGCTGTAGCATATCAAGGTTTATCCCACTGAGTACACCTTTTGATCTCTTTTAGGAAGTCCTAACAAATCCAAGTCAAACAGTAGTCTGGCTTTGCTAATCATGCACCACTTTTCACTTAGAAGGTAGTTTTGTGAGGCATTTGAGAGATAAACTATACAAATTAGGATAGCTGTTGACCTAGCAAGATCGCTACATGGACATAATGTCACATCTTACTTGTATTAACTGACTGTAACTTTTAAGTCGCCCTTCAACTGGTGGTATCTTAGCCATACCAGCTATGCCTCAATAGCTAACATTTGATTTTGAAACCGAAATGAAGCTTATAATTAAGCACCAAACTTTGGCACTTACAAAGCCAGGACTATGTTCTTGGCTTAAGTGCAGCTTTAAAATCCTGTATCTTATCCCTGCAATGCTTGCTTGCAGCCTGCTGATTTCAGTTAGCTGTGATTCTGTACCTAAAGCTGTGTAA
The DNA here is from genome assembly GCA_025311575.1 of Elanoides forficatus. Classification (NCBI taxonomy): domain Eukaryota; kingdom Metazoa; phylum Chordata; class Aves; order Accipitriformes; family Accipitridae; genus Elanoides; species Elanoides forficatus. The sequence continues at coordinate 11,961,893 of JAOBAS010000072.1, read as the reverse complement.
CAAGGAGCACTGCTACGCTAGCAAACTCTGTCTTTGTTGTGATTTTTCTTTGGCTGCCTAGGTGACTGCCACTGCCTTCAACCAATTACATACACATAAAACAATCATATTTTCAACTCCGAAAGAAAGGAGAAATAATAACTTGTCTTACAATTCTTTTTTCTACTCAGCATTATAAAGTTGAGTTCTTGTAGCAGAAAGTTGGTATAAAGCAGTGGAGGTAAATCAACACAGAACGCAAAGGTTTAGTTTATTACAAGCAGCTGAGTAATTACATCAGTAACTTTGAATAAGTATTTCTTTACCTAATGGCGGACCTATGTGTTATCACTTATGTTAGGTTCTCCCATATAAAAAGAACATTTTATTTTCCCTTAATTTGAAAACATGTGTCTTTAGACTGTATTTATATCATTATTTTTCTATATTTAATATGAATATCTATATATAATATGCATATACTTAATATACATAAGTAATATACTTATGTAAATAAAAGCTTCTCCTCCAAACAGTATGTTTGGTAGCAATGACTACAATTGCATTGGAGCTGAGCATAAACTGGCAGTTCTCTTTCAGAAAGCAGGTCAACAGAAATATTTAAAAAATGCATTCAAAGGAACTGAAACTTTATCCTAAATCCTGGTGTATTACTGAAAAAAGTAGCAAGTCTTCTTTAGAGAATTCTTAAAAGCTACATGTTTATTTTGCATTTTAAAATTTCTAGATTAGTTTGTCCACAAGGACTGATTTTAATTTTTGTCTCTTATGTCTAGTTATAGTCTTTCTTTTTAAATGGATACTAAGTATCTTGTCTCAGATTTCCTGAATTGCAGTACCTTATAGTTAATGTAAGTCACCAAACTAAAACAGAGCATACCTCAGCCCAACAGAGGATAGAGTAGGCACGTACTGAAAGCAGACCTAAGAAGAGGTTCTCTGTTTTCTCAACTGGGGAGACAGGAAAATTATTAAATACCTTTTGGAATTAAAGCCTATATGTGAACCTGGGAAAAATTCCAGACCTCTTCTGGCTATATTATTTGAAAGAGAATGTTTTTGGGAAAGGCAGTATAGTGCATTTGTGTAGTGTTACCCTTTTTATAGCACCTTGATGAACCTGATGCATTTGCGGTCTTTTTGTATCCTCTGCCACATTTATGAAACTAGTTCTATTTCTTTCTTTGATCACTGCAGGGTTATTGTTTCATTCACCTTTTTGGGCATCCATTTGTCTTTAGTGTTCAAAGTGTTTAGGTTCTGTGCCCTGGATTTTTGCAGTGGGTAAATTTACCTTAATCTCTTTAAATTTCTGTCAATTGTGACTTGGTGGAAAGTGTACTTACTGAGGAGCATTTTCTTTTTCTTTTAAGGACAATGTATTTAAGGCATCTTATTTTAGGAGAAAAAAACCCTTTATCTTTTCTTATTCTGATCATCCTGAAAGGGTCATATCTGTATTTGCTAAATCTAGTCTGGGAAAATGAATTAGATAGCCCTTACCAGAATGAATTATGGTGTTTCTGTGGGGTTTGCTTCATTCTTAGCAAACGCGTTTATTCTTGTGCAAATGCTCCTACTTGTTTCTGGAAGTGAAGGACTGTGAAACATGCAGACACAGAAATAGAAAAGTGGAGGAGAGCTCACTGCACATCATGTTTTTGTAAACTTTGTTGTGCCTGTTACAGAATGGCATGTGCCTTTGGGCAGAGCTAGTCTGAAGGATATCTTGGTGCTGCCTCCAAATTTTTCAGTCCAGTGATCTTTGTGATGCCAACTTAATGTTGATGACAGGCTGAATTAATGCCCTATCTTTGCCATATTGCTGTTTCCCTGAAGATTTAGTAATTCTGTGATTAATATCTCTGGATGATTTTTAATGTTATGTATTTGTTGCTGTTGAAGAATGAGGTTTCATATACGTACAGTGAAAGGTGCAAGTCCTCAAGGAGCTGAGCCATTGCTTTCTTGGAACAAACTAGTTATATATTTAATCAGCTTTGCCAGGGCTTGAGGATCCTTTGTTAGGAATAAGAGATTTGGATGGTTGCATCTACTCTGTTATATTCCTTGAGGTCTCATAAACACAGTACATACTTTTTCTCTCTGTGTCATTTCTTTTCAATGATCTGATTATAAATCTACAGCATTTTTTAAAAGAAAAAATGAATATTTGATATTAGAATAGAATATATAATTACCATATTAATAGGATAGCATATGGGTACATGAAAAGTGTGAAAGATGCTCTGAGATGCAAGCAGTATTCCTCAAGCAAATCTCTGCAAAAAGAATGACAAAAGAGGCATAGGTGAGGATCTTACAAAACAACGTAATATGCCATATATGGAAACCTAACGGATTCAGTGTATGTTTTAATACTTCTTTCCAGCTTGATAATCCATATTTTGAACACAAGGATAGATTCTTTTGTGTGGATACAGCAGTAGTAAATGTGAGAATGGGAATGGACCAGAAAAAGTAGTAACTTTGTGTTGTCTCGTGTTCTTGTGGTGCAAGATAGACAGGTAAACCAAACTGAGGATATTCTGCAGAAACAAGAAAGGCTCAAGCCATCTTCTGTGGTTTGACCTGGAAGATTATTTTGCAACTTCCATTCCTAATAATTAGTCAATCAGGTGTCTGCTGGAATTGACAACACAGATTTTAAACCAGCTTCAGATGATCCTGGACTGGGAAATTGGTCCCACTGAGCTTTCTTAGGATTATGAGCTAAACTGTCCTAGCTAAACTTAAAGAATTCAGGTGAGGAATTTACAGGTTCCAGCTTAATCTTCTCAAACCATTTGCCACTGTTTGCTCCCAAAGCTACCCTGCCTACCTTGGCAGACAATCAAAACATCTTGGCCTCCTCCCCTAGGACACAGTGTTACAACATCTGGAAACAGTGGCTCCCAGGTACCTGGTACAATGGAGCAGTGTTTCAGTGGAGCAAAGGCTAACTCTCACAATGCAGAACATGTCTCGCAAGCTAGTCTTTGTCCATTTCTAGAACATAATAGGTGCATGAAGGAAGTCAGCAGAAATCTGCCTCTATGGTAATTTCCATCTGCCTTCTATAAATGGCAATGTTTTTCCTTTCTGCTTGCCAAATCCATGTGTCTCAGAACTATTTGTTTCCAAACATTGTCTTTGATAATAGGACAGACTCTTCAAATTCACTTGTTAATAGGAACTTCAAAACCTTTTCTCATTTTTAAGCATAAGCTGGGAACTAAATTCTGTTTGAGCACCTTGTATGTATCAGATTAACCTCACAGTTCTCAGTGAAGCTGCATTATATTTATGACATAATTACTGAAAGATAATTTTGTCTCTGGCCACCAAGAATGCAATGTATCATGGAACAAAGCCAGTAGGGAGATTCACCAAAACCCATCTCTGTTTGAAGCAGAAATTCATGTAGAAGGAGGCAAATGCCAAATGAAGTTTAGGGTCTTCCTAAAATATTTTGGCTTTGGGCCATATTTGTATTCTTAATTTTCAAGTGGTACATTTATTGAGAAAATAATATGGACAGATATTTACAAGTAAATTGTTCTGTCCTTTGCATGTGCTTAATACTTTAAAGGCAGCTGCTATATAAAGTATCCTGGCCTTCTAGTGATGTTAACCACAAGAACAATACAACACTCTTTTCTCTGTTCCCAGGTAGATCTTGTTCTACCAATATGGAAATACTTGTCGTACTGAAGTAGATCTACTAGTGCACAGAATAATTGGTAACATCACCCTATATTTCAGTATAGTTATGCCATCTTTAGGGCTTTTTGCTTATTGGTAGAAAAGCACAATTAGAACCCTAAATTAAATAATTACTTGCATCCTGGTATAACTTCCAAAGATAGAGGAAGCATTGAAAGTTTAGGACGCTCATTCACTGTAATTTCCATGTCATTGTAAACAAACATGTAAGGCAAAGTCAACTATTTGGCCTTTCATTCTTTATTGCACCAGCTAAATGAAGGAATATTTAAGTTATTTGAATGATCATTTCTCATTTGAAGAACTTCGCATACCATACTCTGGTTACGAGTTAATGAAGGGAAAATTGTAAATCAGCAGATGTTTTCCTTATTCTGAAGTACCTTTGAAGTACGTGATTAGTCATCAGGTTTCTGAATCAAAATTTCTAGTAGATTCCATTTCAAAATTGCATGCTGTCATCTTTTATTCAATACCCCAAATTTTTCCTGTCTCTTTTTTTGTTAAATATTCTGAACTAGCAAAGTAGATGACATTCTGACTTAATAGTCTCAGGGTCTGGTTTTATTTTTCCTGTAGATTTGAAAGAAAAACTTGTAAAATCACAAGCTTCCTCAATGTATTGAGGATTGCAGTGTTAGCTTATGCAAGTTTCAGTGCCCTGCGCCAAAGCTCCACTGGCTGTAAGACTGTGTATGGAACCTGAGCTACCACACCATAGTGAATTGCAATTCTATTCTTAAGAAAAGGGGTTGCATGTTAAGTAGATTGGAAGTATGCGTTCTGTATCCACTTTCTGGAGAGTGGACACCTGTTTCAGGAGAGAGCTGGATGACTTCTTCAAGCAGGCTGCTGAACTGGAAAAAGATAGGCAAGGTGTCACCTGAGGATAGTAGTATCTTCTTTTGTCAAGTTTATAATGACAACTCTGAAAGCCATTTAGGACATCTCCTACTTTGCTTTTTGTAATAGAAATAAAAAGTTACATGGTAGATCTGTGGCTGACCTTCCTGTAACCTAGCCTGGCTAATGAGTTTTCTCACTGAGTCTGCAGACTGGTTCCCTTGTGTTCATGAATCTGGGTCTAGAAGAAAGTATGTCACTGCCTTGTATCCTGTCAAATGTTTATGCAATGCCTGTGTAAACTTCTTCCTGAAGCAGTGTTAATATATGTAAGCATACATCCACAAAAAAAAAAAAAAAAAAAAAAGAAAAAGCCATGCATGCCATCTCTACATCTCTCTGGATGATGTTTCTTTTATGACATTTTTCTTCAGTGACCTTCTGCTGCCATCTGCCTCTGAACGATTTCCATAAAATCTGCAATTGAAAAATGAAGCTCAGAGGAATACCCTGGAGAGGTATACTGGAGATTTGCTGGTCAATCTTTTAAGCTTTGTGCAATAGAAAAATAAATGTTGCACCTGTAGAGTGTGGAATTTCTACCTGTATCAGAGATGAAATGCTAATTATGATGTGACAGAATGACTACACAACACAGGTTTGAGTTTTGCCTAGCTATTTTTCTGTGAATTTGTGTACTATGAACATGCAGCTGTGGAAGCAGATAGCCCAATAGATATTAGTGTTTAAATAAGGGTTTAAAAGGTGAAGTTAATGTTTCCATTGAAATGGAGACTGCATTATACATGGAAGGTTGATCAATCAAGACTGTGAAGTCTAACCTTGCATTTCATACAGACAGAAACAATTGTGCAGAAGTGGTGAAGGAGCAAAGCAGTGGTGAATTAGCACAGGCAGTATGCATATGTCTACTGCAGGTATTTATGTCCCCTGTACTGTGGTAGCCAATGTTTTCTTTGTCATTTACTAATCTGCCTTTGCAACACTTATTCTGGGTTTGGCTATGCAAAGAAATGATACAGGTAAGACTCATTATGGGTATAATTACAGTTACAGGCACATTAGTTCAGCAATAAGACTGTTCCTACAAAGAGCTGGTGCATTTGAATTCCTCTGTGATAGGCAGAGGTGTAGGGACAACAGAGAGGTTTTTGTAGTTATGTTAAAAAATGCCCCGGTACAGGAACACTGCAAGTCAGTGCTTCTCAAGCGATGAGATGATAAGAATGAGCAATGTGGTATAAAATAGGTGTGCACACACACACACAGACACACAGCTCTTGGAGGATCGTTTGTTAACCGATCAATGGGTTAACATGCCTGAGAGGTCCTGCCACAACTTCTTCAAGGTCAAGTGTCTGCACTGGATAGAAATGCAAGATATAAACAGAAAACTCAGCTCTTGCTGTCTTCGTTTAATGGCAGAATCACTAGATTTCACAAAACATTGGAGTCCATAGGTACATTTTCTACCAAACCCTGAACATATTCTGTCTTCATAATAAATAACATACCCGGGAGTTTTCTGAAGTAATTTGGTGATGAATTCTCTTCCTTCTGCTCTGTACAACCTCTGGATGAACATGTCTACCTTTTTTTTTTTTTTTTTTTTTTTGGTGCTGGGCACAATACTTAGCAACAAGTAATAAGGTTTTTTAGTTCACTATTTTAAATTACTTCATAATTATAGCCTTAACAATTAATGCCTGTCTGTAACCTGGGGTGTGTGAATGTAAGTTCTTATAGCTATGATATATTAATATGTGTGAGACATATATGGATGCCCCTGGAAAGGTGCCTGTAAAATTTCTTTGTATGAGATTGCAGGACAAGCTAACAAAAAAAGAAACAACACAGTATTTTATATGAATGCGAAGCATCATGGTAATGACAAGCAAAAATGATTTTCTCTTGAATGAGGCAACCCCTGCCTCAGTGTAAGTTCTAGCTATTGTGTGATTGTCAAAATGTGCCACATGACTTTTGAAAAAGATACTTTCCCATTGTTGTTTTTTTATTTTCATATGACTGAGAATGTTCATCTATTTGCCAATGCTTGGTCTGTTAGCAATTTCTTCTGGATTTGAAGAAATCCATGCAATGATCTTTGCAGATCAATGTGTAAATACTTTTTCCCCATTTTGGAAGAGGTTAAATACCTGCAATAAATTCCTTCAGTGTGCTATTCTTCTACTGATGCCTACAAAGAGATACATTTGGCAGTTGGTCTAGAGAATGCTGATTCTTTATTAAAAAAGAGGAAGATCAGGAGCACAGTAACTTATTTCCTTTTCTTGCCCTTCCTGTCTATGTGTTGCTTTGCTTTTTGAGCTGTATGTTATTGGGGGGACAGGGAGCAGCGAGAAATGAAGAATGTGAATTCTAGCTTTTTTTGATATCTATCGATCAAGGTGCACCTAGATTCTCACTAGAGACTCTCAGTTGTATGGTCTTTGACTCTGTCAGCTTTGACTTTCTCAGTTTCTCTTGTTTTCTTCCATGACTAAACCATTGTACAAGTGTCAGTACATCCTCCTATTTTTGCTTAAGAAAGTTCTACAAAATATTTTGTTACAAGTTAGGTTGAGATGTTTTCCCTGGAGATGTTTTTTACATTTTATTTCTGAGGTTTCAATCCATTCTGTTTAGTGGCTTAGGGATTTATTTTTTTTAATGTGTTTTCTTGCATCTCCAGAAAAGACCCACATATTTAAGTCTTGTGCAGAAAAATAAGCTTTTTTCACTTTTATGCCCAAGAAAACAGTGACTCTTCAGAACAGTTGAGAATAGGTTGAAGATGGTGTCTTTCTACCCCTGTAGAAAATCCCTGTAAATATAAATACAAAATGTTAGTTTCAGTGGTTTTATATACAAGCTTTGGTAGCTCAATAGAAAGAAAAGTATCTCTTTCCCACTTAAAAGCTGTGGAGGAAGGAGGCTTAAAAATATGAAGGGGGTTGTACTCCATTTAAAATCTGTACTGCTCAACAGGTAATTTCCAGACACCCCTTTTAGTTTTGTTCCAATTGAAATTCTAGAGCATTTTTTGTCCTCTCTGCCAATAAAAGTCCGACTGCCAGTCCAGACCATGAAATAGTGAGGAAAGGAAGGGATTTCCCACAAAACCAACATGGAAGAGCTTTTTGTCTCCTGTGAGCACCCATTTATATCAGTCATACAGAGTGCTATTGAAATTGGTGGGATGAAAGCAAAGGTCCTGGCAAGAGCATATCTGAAGAATTTGTCTTTGTGGATGGCCTATTCCCACACTTTCCATTTAGTTGTAATGATATGAACATTGATAACTCTTTGCCAGAAACCCACAAGGCTCTGTCATTTGACCTTCATCAACAGCATTAAATGTTTCCAAGACTGATACAGCCCCTTGTGGGCTATGTCACTGATTTTCTGCATAGATAGCAGTCTGAAGCAGTAGCAACAACATACAGATAGTTAGAAGTCTGATTCTTTCCATCCCATTTTCTCCTCTTCCATCTGAGAGATGGATTGCCTAGGAACTTCTTAAAACCACAGGAGTGTCTTTCCTTTCTGAAATGCACACCAGGTTTGACATGGGGCTGATATTTTGCTACCCCTAGATAAGAAAAATTGATGTGGGGAGGCTGGTTCCCTGTACTGCTCCTAGAGCTTGCTGTTAGTGGGATGAATGTACACTTTACTTTACACATTCAGTCTTATTTTATCTTTGCAAAACAATAGAACCTAGATAACAGCAATGTCAAAGCAAATTAATTCCCCAGTTATTTTCTAATTCTGAACTTGCACAAAGTGCATTTGGTGAGAGAATGTAAGTAGGGAGTGTACCCAGGACTAATACTTTTGTCTGTACAGCAGGATGTGCGGTTGCCATAGCAGCAATCAATCCGCTAAATAGAGAATAACATAAACTGATTCAAAGGTAAAGACTGATTTAGGTCAGGGTATAACACTTCATAAAAAGAGAAACTTCACTGTGACTTGTGATGGTTGTTTTGCTTTTGTGAATGCACTTGCAATACATATGGAGAAAACACATGACTGTCACAACAAGTGTGTTAGGACTCAAGAGCCCTTGAACACAGTGAAGAACCAACCCACTTAGAGCACTCCTGGCAGCTCCAGTGTCAGCTGTAGAAAAGTGTAGATAAGGTGATGAGGTCTTGCTTGTTTTACGTTATTTATGGATTCCTTCCTCTCTAACTGATGAAAAAAACATTCCTAAGATGTTACGTGAGTGCTGCCCTCCACTAGAAGTTGGATGAGCTCACACTGAAATGTTTGACTGCCCTGAATTGTGGGAGTACCTGCTTGCCTCTCGGAAATGTCAGTGATATTTTTGGCAGGTATGCACATACATGTGTGTGTGTGTGTGTATGTATGTACACAGATTTTTAAGGAGATAATTTACTTTTGGAGAAATTAAGTTGAGTCACAGGGAAATCAAAATGGCACTGATTAAATAAAAAAATTCCACCTGTTTATATAAGTCTAAAGATGTGAGTACTGAGGACTTGCTGATTGTCTTAAATTTCACTGTGGTTTGGAGTGCAGAGGTTAGTTCTAGCCTCATGCTACTAAGCACTTGTGAATGAGCAGGCGAATGTTCAGTAGAAAAGACTGCAGTTCCTGAGGATATGGCTGTGACATGACAGCCACCTCATCATGATGTAAAGTTCTGGTGCCCACAGTTCAAGGCAGAGGTCAATAAATGGGACTGCTGAAGCCTCAGCAGTGACATGTGACTGTTTAAGGAACCTCCTTTATAAGGAAACAATAAAGTCAATTCATTTAGATTATGAAAGGGAAGATTAACAAGTGTCTTGGTCAGACTTTTAATTTAGTATTTACATGGGGAACAGAAACTTAATAAGAAGGGCTCCTTACTGTGGTAACCAGAACTGTAGTAGTAACTGATGGAATTTGAAGCTAGAAAAATTCCGATTAAAACAAGACACACAGTTTGGGCAATGAAGAGAATTAATCAGAGGAATAATTTGTCAATTGCTCCATGAGATGCTTCATCAACAGGAATTTTTACATAGATACTGTAGATTCCTCTAGAGCATATACTTCAGATTAAGCCCTTGCTACAGAAATCAATGTGGTAGGACTTAAAACCATGGCATGCTGTCTACAGAGGTAGGGTTAGACCCTTCTCAGCCCATATGCCCAAGATCTGATTGTTCAAGCTTCTATACAAAACCAAAGGCAGCCAGCGCTGCAAAGATGGGCACATCCAGCAGCTTGCCTGGAAACTCCTACTGTGATGATGTTTCTGGGATCTAGTTCAGCTTCCTTGACAACTCAATCTCTGCTCGAGGCGACAGGAAGGACTCTCGTTATGATGTTTTTTTTTCTTTTTTATTTAAGCTGAGAACATCTGCCCATTAGAGTTGAGGCTGCAGCTACTGACTTAGGTCACAATGATTCAAAACCAGCTGACAAACAGCAGCGACTTTAGGCCTGGTTGACCTGACTTGGCATCAAACCACTGACCTAGTATGCAAGCTTGCTGTCTATATCTTATTAACTGCACCTACAACCATCAGTACCACATGTTGTTTTCTTTAGGAATTATCCCTCATTTCATTTTCATATCACATCATGACTGTGGTGTGCCTTTCCTTGTACACACACATAACAGCAATACAGTAAAATGAAGATTTATCTCCAACGTAATATATTTTTGTAAGAGCAGTACTATTTAGTACTATTCTTTTGGATAGCCTAAGTATAGATTTGACCCAGAGATTCAACTGAGAGCATAGCATGCTATTTGAGAACACCTCCAATTCAGTTATTCACCTGTCCCTATAAACTGCCCTCCAGAATTTATCTCTGAGTGCACTGGCAATGTGATGAATTTTGTGGGATAATAAAATTACCTGGGCTCCAAAGTTATTGACAGCAGTCTTCCTGGACACAGACTGATTTCTCCTGCAGTGCAAGGAGTGTGAAGAAACGGTGCCTTCTTCCAGCATCTATGGTGGTAGATGAAATGTGAGATAGCTGTATGAAATGTCAGCCTGTACTTTTCATCCAGTGATCAGTTCTGGTGCTGAGGTTATTTTTTTTACTCCCTCATTTATGTGTGCCAACTCCTGGTTGTGTTTATTAATTTTTACTTTGTCAAACAAAAATACAATGTTCTTAAGAAGAAAATAAAATGAAAGGCAAGGTGGGGGTATATTAAGTTACAGAAAAACTAGAGCTGGGAGATTATATTGCTCTTCACTGCTGTTTCCATTTCCTTTTCCCCAGATTTAAGCATTAGTACAGGAAGAAGGCATGTATTATGCTAAGGTACTTTCCTAAATTTAAATCATACTGTGGAGCCAAATATTCATCCACATTTACTGATCTTAGAGCCAAGATACCACTAGATTGCACCCCCCTCTCCCCCCAAACAATGTCATGCCTATTCCTTTAGAATGAACACATTCCCTACTCTAAAAAATTTCTGACACACATGCTCTTGACAAGTGAGGGAAATAGCTGTGGAGAAATGCTCTGCAGCCTATCAGTCTGGGGAACATAATCTCTTTTTTGGTCTGCTCAGCATTCCTTCTCTATCCCCTTTAAAAAAGTATTATTTTGCAACAACTTGGGGTAGAAAGATTTGGGATTAGTATCCTCTGCCTGTGGTGGGGAGATTGGTTTGGTGAGAGCTCTCACTGCTCTCATCACTGTATCCCGTGTCCTGGGCTTCAAACATTTTCCTTGCCCTTGCTGCCTTGAGTCACTCTCTCAAAACTGTTTATTATAGCTACTAATGAAAGAGGTGACACTGAGCTACTGGCTCAGAGATATCCTTTTGGGGGATGATTAATTTAATCACATTATGTAGCTTATAGGGATCAAATATTGGTTGCTTTTGAGATTCACAAGCCATCTCTCTGTCATTGCAGTGTCTACTGTATATGAACAATAGTTTTTCTCCTTACATGGACCTGGTCAGTCCTTGTCTCTTTACTGTGCCATTTAGCTGATTACCCTTTCATTTGTTATGATACGTGACAGACACAACATTGCAAAAAAATTGTTTCAGCTCCATAATCGGAGTTCTCAGAAGGCTCAGGTGTTTATCAATTGATTACAGTCATCATTCTGGTAATTGAAGAGCCACCCTTAATCCTGACAGTGAATAATTCTGGTCTTTTTTAACATGCTGTTTGTTTACCTCTGTCCCTCCCCCATCTCTTGTGAAAAAAAAAGTTTGACTGGCTGCCTACAAAGCAGGAAGAATCAACAGCAGTTTCCCAAAACTCCTGAAGAACTTGTAAGCAAACCCCCTCTTAACAGCAAGTTTTCAGCCATGACCCAAGATGGGGGTGATGGGATGGTTTGGAAAGCTCCCAGGAAGCTCTTAAAAACTGAAGGGAAAAGAACTCATTTCTTCTAGTATATAGGTAGGTCATCCAAGCGTGAGATTTTCTCACTGTGGAGAAAATTACCTGTCCACAAAAGCAGTATTCTGATATTTAAAATTGAAGAATAGGCAGGGATTTAAATCTTTATCACTGGGATCATTTGCTCTGTGCTGTTAAGCTTGCGAGACTCTTAACATAACTCAAGTTTATATAGTACTCTTGAGCTGGTGATGTTTTAGGCAATCCCTTAATTTGAATTCAGGTGCAGATGGTACATTGTGTTATGCAAATTGCGTGTGAGTTATGCTGAGCGTTGGCACTCTGTCCCATGTCCCATGGTAGGCCCATCAACGATGTAAAACAACCTGTCCCACCTGAGAAACCCCCAAAAGCAGTTTATGTTCTTGTGAGAACCATCCGTCCTGCAAGATCAAGTCCTTTCTAAATTTGTGTAAAAATGATACAAGGCCAAATTTACGACTGTATTTTTTCCTTGCTTTCATGTTTTGATGATGTGTTTGCCATATGATGTTACCTGCAAAGTTAAGAAGACCCATTAGTTATAGTTTCCCAATTTAGTAAATTCCTGCAGGTGAATGTGCAGTTGAACATAGGCAAAATGTTCTACTAGTATTAAGCAACATACCATTATACTTACCTGCAGCAGTTTTAGCCTTTATTAATTTTTTTTGTTGCATAAATGAAACATAGTGGGTTCAGTGCTAACTCAACTGATTGAAATAATTGAAAATTGTTCCCGCCAGTCTTTGTGGGTTGGAGAAGGTGGGGTTTGATAGTATCGACTTTTCCCAGTAGTAATGCTGCAAATTTCAAAGAAATAAAATTTCTAAATTTGGGGGATTTTTTTTGTTTCCTCAGCTGCTAAGAAAAAGTTGTTTTGGTCCTAACTTGGTATAGTTCAGGATAAATGGAGTTTAAAAAAATATAATGTTGGAAATTGCTGTTATCTTCTTTCCTATTAAGCAACACAGCCAACATTTGCAGTGTTATAGTTGTGAAGCCATTTTGTAGATGGAAGTACGATTGGGTTTTTGGGTGGTGTTTTATGATTTCAGGTTTTGACATTTGGACAATCCAAATTTATTCACTGCATCTGACCTTGGACAAATCTGAACCCATGATAAAGATCTATGATCCTTAATGGTTTGAGCAATATTTTTTACTACAATGCAGGTCTTCCATTTTGCATTTTGGATTTTTTGAAAGCTTATTTTTCCTGTGTGTCTTGGTTTCAGCTGGGATAGAGTTAATTGTCTTCCTAGTAGCTGGTACGGTGGGTGCTATGTTTTGAGTTCAGTATGCGAAGAATGTTGATAACACTGATGTTTTCAGTTGTTGCTAAATAGTGTTTAGTCTAAAATCAAGGACTTTTCAGCTTCTGAAGCCCAGCCAGCGAGAAAGCTGGAGGGGCACAAGAAGT